>CM072815.1:42017697-42548515 GCA_036937905.1 Salvia rosmarinus
AGTCTATCCACTATTACCCATATGGTAGTGTTCCTTTTCTAGACTTGAACGTAACTGAAATCCATCGTTATTTCATCCCACTCCATCTGTGGTATACCCAGGGTGTAACTCCGTAGGGCCGCTTGGTGTAAAGCTTTTACCGTGGCAAACAAGCAATGATTTACCAAAGCAAGTATCTCGTCTCGCTTCATGCCTTCCCACGAACTTTTCTTTTTAGGTCTTGTACATCTTTGTACTTGCCTGACGGGCGGTATAAGTGTATCATGAGCCTCACTCATTATGTCGTTCGAATCTCAACATCATCGAACACATATCCTTCCTTTGAACATTAGAGCATTATCCGACTGCTCCGAAATTTTCCACCCGCCAGCTCACTCTTCCTCTTATCTTTTCCAACTTTTCCTCAGATCCTTTGTCTCAATGATCCTTTTCTTAGATCGTGTCATGGAGTGTGCAATACAATTCCCGATCGTCGTCGTTAATCAATTCAATTCTTAATTTGCTGAATTCCTCGACAAGTTTATCTCTCGTGTCGGAGATATCCCAAATGAGTTTGATTTTACGACCAAGGCGTACGCTACTACATTCGCTTACGGTGATAGTTAATACCACAATCGTAGTCTTTACTAGTTCGAGCCATCTCTTTGTCTCATGTTTAGATCTCTCGCCAAAAGTATTTCAAACTCTTATGATCTCGATAGATTTCAGCATCTCACTCCGTAGATGGTGTTCCATATTTCGTGTAGCATGAACCACCGCCGCTAACTCTAAATCGTGTGTTGGGTAGTTTAGCTCATGTGGTCTAAGTTGTCGTGACGCCGTATGCTATTACTTTTCCTTCTTGCATCAAAACGCATCCTAGTCCGTCTTGAGGCAAGTTATAAACCATATATTCTTTACTCGATTCGATCTGCTAACATCGGTGCACTTGTTAATTTTTCTGAGTTCTTGAAAACTCGCCACATTCCTCATCCAAATGTACTTAACTCCCTTCAAGTAATTGGGTCATTGGTCTTGCTATTTTGAGAATCCTCAATGAATCTCCATAATAACCACCAACCCTAGAAAACCTCGATCTCATTACGAGTTCGCGGTGATTTATTCTTGCCTGCTTCCACTTTGTCTGGATCCACTTTGATTCCATCGCAGAACGATGTGTCCTAGAACATTACTTCCTTAAGCAAAATTGCATTTTTGAACTTAGCAAATAATCTTTCATTCCTCAAAGTTTGTAACACCATTCTTAGATGTTCCTTAGGTCTTCCTCATTTTCTAATAGATGAGAATATCATCTATGAAAACCAAGACAAACTTGTCAACGGATGAAACACTCGGTTCATGAGGTCCATAAACAACCTGGTGCATTAGTTAATCCGAATGGCATAACTACAAATTCATAATGGCCATATCTTGTGAATGCGCGTTTAGCTATGTCTTGGTCGACCTTTAGTTGATGGTATCGACTTGAGGTCCATCTTTGAAAATATGCTCGCTCCTCACAATTGATCGAACAAATCGTCGATTCTTGGTAAAGGATATTTGTTCTTGGCGCATCTTGTTCACCTCGATAGTCTATACACATCCTTAAGGATCCATCCTTTTCGACGAACAATACAGGCCCCCAAGGCGAAACACTAGTTGCGATGAACCTAGATCCAACAATTCTTGATTTGGATTTTCTGTCTCCAATTCCTTTGGGGCCATTCGGTAGGGTGCTTGAACCTGAGGCCGATCCGGTTCCAAGTCATGGTAAATTCCAATTGTCATCGAGGTAATCCGGTAGATCCTTAGAAATACATCCGAAATTCCGACAATTTCTATGTTCTACCATTCGGCTTTTCTTTCCGTTCGTATAACGAGAAAAGCATGGTATCCTTCTTATTCATCATTTTCCTCTGCCTTCAATGCGGACACAATTGAACTCTCTTCCCATGCGATTCCATGGAAATGCGTTGCTTCTCTGCCGGAAAATGAAATGATATTTTCCTTTCCTTGCAAAGAATCGTGGAGTGGTTTGCCATACACGATCCATTCCTAGGATTATATCTACGCCACCCATGGACATTATGTTGATTATTTGCTAGAACCCTTAGTGATCCTAAGTTCAACTCAGTTCGAGCAAGATAATACATAATTCCTCCTATAGGTGAAGAGATTCTCATATCGACTTGCTCTTTATTGCACTAAGTCCCAGATCATCGATGATTTTGCTATGAAAGAGTGCGAAGCACCCGTGTCGAACAATACTATAACAGGCATGTTGAGAAGGATTCATACCGTGGTTTCGGTCCGTTTCGCTGTTGCGGTGCAAAGCATAGCCTACTGAGGTAACGCGTCATGGTGCTTGCCTTTGCTTGAGGGTCGTTGTCCGGCTGCTCGTTGTACGACGCGTCATGCAGTTGGTTGTTGTCTTCTGTCGGGTGCCACATCTTGTTGTGGTATTTGTTGTGTGTCAGCACTGTGTGGAGGTTGTTGCCATTGTTGCGGCTGTAGGTTGTCATGAGGTTAGGTTGAAATTGAATAGCTTAGCGGTTGGACTACCGGGTTTGGCCTACAATTGTTTCCGAGCGTATCCCCAGAAAGTCTAGTAATGTCCTTCATTCCGCACCCTAAACAGTTTCCACTACCCGCCATGCACATTCCCGTGCATCTTTTGGCATTTTGGGCACGGAAAAGCCCTTCCGCTCTTGTGGTCCCTTTGTTGAGGAATAAAGGGGCTTCCTCCATCCTGCCTCGACTTCTGAGTTCCCCACCTCTGTTGTTTGTTACTTTTGTTTTCAAAGCTCGCTACTATTACTAAAACTAGCATCCCATTTCTCTTTCCTCTCCATGGTATTCTCGTGGAGTCGATCCGACTTATCATCGCATTGTCGCCCGATGTCCAAGCTCGTGTAAGAGCCTCAGATAAGTCATGTCTCAAGACCGAGACATTCTTATTTCGCCTTAACCACGATCTAAATTTCTCCATCTTTAAACCGTGTCCACTTGATCGGTGCATATCTAGACATTTCAGTAAAAGTGCGATCGTAATCGGTTACCCATCTTTTCTGTTTTAACAAGAAGAACTCATGTTCCTTCTTCTTCAGTAACTTTTCTGACATACTTATCATACACTTCCCTTTAAAATCTTCCCAAGTCAACTCTTCCATCTCGCCTGCTGAAAGTTTTTCCGGCCTCCCACCGTAAATCGCAAAGCCCATTTAACCGGAAGGCTACACATGATAGTCTTTCTTGTGTTGTGCACCTTAGAAATGTGAAAATTTCTCGATAGTTCTCATCCATCGCTCAGCTCCTCCGGACTACCTTTCCATCAGTAGGAGGGTTTTGTCTTAAGAATAATTCCTCTATCCCGCGGTCGTGAGGGAGGGTTGGTGGCCTGTTCCTCTTGTCCGAGTTCTCACCGTCTCCTGGTCTCGCCTCGCTTTACTGCTCGGATCTTGTCTAGAGGCATTCCGTTGTGTAAAATATATCATTAGCATCATGTATCATTTTTATAACTTGAATATGTACAAATTTCATTTCTTCGCTTTTTAGAAATGATAACTTAAATAAAACATTTCATTCTTCATACATAAATTTGTTGCAAAGCCCTCTGATCACACATACATACAATTGCAAAAGCACCATAGATAATGTACTTTGCAAACACAAGTCCTTATATCAAGGATTACTCACATACTTGTTCCAAAATATTTCAAAGAAAGCCACACATATCGGCCTTAAGGCTTTACAAAATTAATGCACAACGGCATAGCATAAAATTCAGCTTCTCCCCTGCTCGAGTTTTTCAAAAGCATAAATAAAACATACATAAAATAGATAACATAATCCTTCAAATTTACATCAACATCACTATCTACATCAACCTCGAATCTTCCTCATCTTCCTCAGATCCTCTTCCTCGTCCGAGTCATCAACCCGGCCATATGCTCTGAGGTCCAGCCCATTACTCTCTACCATCGGATGTCCCGCAGGGACCATAATCCACACGAACGGATCAGAGCTCATGGATGGGATTATACCCATCAAGTACCGCACACTAATCGCGTTATCCGACGGAAACTCTCACCGGGTAGGGTGTCCATCGGTGGAGGCGGAAGGAACGACCTGGATGTCCGAACATCGAGGTGGAAAACAGGGCTCCCAACGCTTGTGCCTAGCCGCCCGGCCCGCAAGTCTCGCCGTCTAATCCGATATCGTGGTACCACCGGTCAACAATCCGTGGAACCTCGGTGTATAGCCACTGGTGACTCATCACGCCATGTATACTCCGGAGGAGATAAGGTCCTCTCGTGGCGCCATAAATGCTAAATACATACGCTGGTGGTCATGAACCCGGGTAGATCGCCTATCAAATCATATCCCCACCGCACGATAAATATAATCCCGTAAACACTCACGAGCATAATCTTCCCAATCACATGGAAGTATAGTAAGAAGACGCTTAATGCCGTAGTCCGTCACGACCATAAACTCGTGCATTCCTCACAACAAGTAATACATCGTGAACTCTCCTAATTCCTCGCCGCACACATCCATTTTCCCGATAGATACTAATAGTCTCCCGTGAGTGGGTCAGTCCTATCCTCCTCTCGCAATGTAACGATTTCCTCCATCGCCACGATCAAACACAACCGAGACACTACTAATATCCGATAGCAGATAGGTAGCTTAATACTGATTAATCAACTAGGATAAACTATTCAACCTATAACCAAACATTCTTAACCCGCTAGTAAACAAAACTCCTATTGCTATGTTAAGCTACCGAGTATTATAGGTTCCTGTTCTATCTAAAACTCAAGCTGAACTTTACCCAGACTCTACTGTGTTTGGGAGATGGAAAGAGATTCTGTTCTTCATAACAAATGAAGTTCAGAATGTTAGAATACAGGCGAAAACCATGCGAAACGGAGTCTTATCGAGGAGTATGGTTAAAACAAATTTACTGCACAGTGCAGAAATTTTCGCGATTATAGCAACGTTTCGTAGAAGGGCCAATAATGACATCATACGCGCATGGCTGCTGCCGACTTAGTATAACTATTACGCCACGCCTTCAAATTGAGGCTTGCTCAAACCGGTCCACGATCACGCAAGTTGGAAATTATGGTTATGATCGCTGTTTGATCGTGATACAAAGATCCACCTTCTTCATTCCTCATAGTCAACGCCGTTTCGATCATCTTTCGCTCCACTCTCGCTCAAAACCCAAATTAAAACACATTCATGCTTCCTATCATTCTTTTGTTTTCTTTCATTATGGGAACATACTTCCTATATCGCTACGCTCTCTCAAGAGCATAGCATACTTTGTTATCAACATAGATTTCATAATTCATAAGCGTGAACATCCAAACCACATCATACTGTCATTCATATTCCGTACATATCATTTTGTTTTCATACATTCATCTTTAATCATCATGATTCATTTCAAACATACATTTCAACTTAACCACTTCATATCATTGCTATCAAATTTCAAAATTTAGGATTTTGAAAATTTTTCATTCATAACTCATCATTTCAATCATCATCACATTCTGACTTTCCTTTTCCTTTTTCTTCAAAATCTTTTCAAATTTGGTCATCATATAAAATTTTCATTTCATAAACTCAAATAAAACTAGTTACCTTTTCCCGTTGAGCTCGATGTGTTGGAGTGTTGAGAATAGCGATAGATTTTCTAGAAGTCTAGTGACTCAATTCTAGACTTAGTTTTAGAAGGAAATGGGGTTTGAAAGCAGCAGCTCGATACCACTCTGTCACGACCCGCTCGGGATAACCGGGTGGGCGGACTAATACTAGGAATAGTATTCTTGGATACGAGACGGTATCACGATGGGACATATCATATGAGAATATAGAACTTAAGATTAAACAAACACTTATAACATTTCGATTCAAAGGGTTTAGTCAGCGGATCGAAAGGATATAACGATCGAAGGACTTCATAGTTCACTTTGTTATAATATCCAACATGAAAATAAAGCAGTTCGAGTTGCGGCGGAAAGTGTGTGAATACATATATGACGATATGTATTGAGGTTATCCATTCTAACGAACATCGAGGACATATGGCTTTCTCGACTCACTCCATCATCACCGACAGCGAGCTCGACTGCACGTTTAAAACAAACATGCGGGGCTAAGTACAAAATTTGTACCCGGTGGACTTATGCGAAAACATTTCATTTCGTTTAATTACTACGCGATATAGTGGTAAGACCGAGGTTTTATTTGAAAATGCGCTTGTTTACTAAAATATTTTCATGAGTTTATAAAAGTTGCTTGGCGACATTTTCTTGGTGTCGTGATCCATATCCCTTATTATCATTCCATCTTGTTATCATAGTCGAAAGTCGTGAAGGCCTCGCCTACGACCCGTGACCGACCGTGGTGTCCTTACGACACACGGTCACCATCGGTGTACACGTTAATCTGGCGGTATAAGCCTTGGGCATAGGATCCGATATCGATTTTCATTCATAAGTTGGGAATAACCCATCAACATCACATCATTCATGGATAGGATCGATACACAAAGCGTAAACATTTTGGCGGTAATCATTTAAAAATTTTAGCATTAGTTGAAAATCGTAAACAAAGGCGGTTGAAAAGAAGCGACAAAGTTGTTCTATTTTGGTAATAAAGCCCACAGAAATTATTGTTCGTCTTTAACGTTTTCCTTACTCGTCGGCGTCCGGTGGTGCGTCGGCGTCACGCCTTTATATAAAAGGATGCTTTAGTGCGTCGTTTACGTGGTTCGAGACTTCAAAGTCTATAATCAATTTCGATATTTCATATCGGCGTGAATTAATTCCTAATGAATTTAATTCGTTTCTCAACAGCGTATCAATTTAACATTTCTCGTTCTTGATAGAAGCGAGATAGGTGTTATAAATGACCAATTTACCCCTCTTGGTAAATGGTCCAGCGTTTTCTCACGTTTTCGATTTCATGACTTTAAACATGAAATCTTTTCATATTAATGTGATATCATTAGCATATGATCGTCTTACGCAATTTAGCGTATTTATCGAGCGTCTTTCGTGCGTTGTTTTCAAAAGTCAACAATTTTGACTTTCCTTAGTAATTTAATTACTAAGTCTTATTTTAATATTAAATTCTTTGAAAATCAATTTCTAATTGATTTCTTTTTATAAACTGTTTTAATATGTTTAAAAATAATTTTTAAACATATAATTCATTATAAATAATGAATTTAAGGATTTAAAATCCTTATTTCTATTTTAAAATAGCTCATGGCTATTTTGAATTTTGACAATCTATTATTTTGAAAATTGTCCATAATTTCCAAATATGTCTAAAATAATATTAGACATATAATTTTATTAATAACCTTAATTAAAAGGACTTAAAATCCTTAAAATTCTTAAAACCTCTCGGTAATTAGTAAAAATTACCAATTGGTGTCTTAAAATTTTTTCTAATTTTATATAGTGTATTATTATACACTATGGTCATTAATATGTCATAATATCAACCAAACATTGTCCAATCATTACCTTATTAATTATATATGGTCTCGGCATTTATAAAATAAATGCTAATAATTTCTAAAATTCGATAAATTAACATAAGGTCTAAACATTAGTCCATGACATTTTTATGTCATATAATCCATAATATGACATTTATATACCATGTAAATGGTATATTAATTCTCGGCCTTTTCACTAAACATGCTTAACAATTTTATAAAATTTTCAAACAATTATATCATGCTCATAAACTATAGTGTAACAATGTAACACCATAAAATACATCAAGAACAATTTTATTCATCACCAAACTTAGCTCAAAGCTTTCGGTTTATTTGAATAAAAATTGGAATTGATTTTAAAAATTTCAAACAAAAACATAGGATGCATAAAACATACTCAACAACAATAATATACCATTGCATGTTACAAATCAAGATCATACATCAATATATATGTACATATATGCCTCGGTTCTTTTAATGTTTCACATAGGAATTTCTCAAAATTCTAACTAAAACATATAGTGTATAGTTCACACCTAGAACAATAATATACTATTGCATGTCATGAAATAAATTCATACACTAACATATATATATATACATGGTTCGGTCTTTTTTAAAATAATAGATAGAATTTTCAAAATTCTAATTAAATCACTATAGACTTTTATATCATCATAGAGTAATTATATGTTCTTGCATGTCTCAAATAAAATGATTCATTAACATATATTTATATATATATGTTCGGTTATTTGAACAATTATAGAATTGATTTTCTAAAATTTCCAATAAATGTCTATACACTCTTAGTTTGTCATAACACAAGATTAACACTTTGCATGTACAAAATGAAATCATACACATATATATACATATATATATGCCTCGGCTACAATAAGGAAAATAGCGAGAGTGCTTCAAAATTCTCAATTAATTCATATACATTTCAATATATCAATAATCCATAATATCACATTGCATGTAATCAAATAAAATCATACACTCATTATTTTTTATAAGCTTTCGGTTCTAATGAGAAGTTGGGCATGGATTTTCTAAAATTTTAAAATCAACACTATGAACACATATAGTCTCATAGATTTATAAATCATGCTCTAAATCATTTCTTCATGCTTGATCATCAACAACTTATTTCACATATGTTTGAAAATTTTAGAAAAATGTTTCAACCTTGATTTATCATGTTACATATTCTTAGAACCATTCATAACCATAGATTCATAAGATTCTTATTCTAGATCATACATGCAAGACTTAGAAAATAAGAACACCAACATCTATACATCTTTTCATCACAAACAACATGCACAATCAAAACTTTAAAAATATAACTCGAGAACACATGAAATGTTCATGCTTGTCTTGGCGAGTTTTCAAAGAAACAAGAAGGATTAAATCGACTCCTACCTTGGATATATAGATTAATGGCGCAATATATAAGATAGTAGGGTGTTGTATAGAAAATGTGAAGAAATTCAAGCTTGGCTATGGAAGAGGAGGTCTCGGTGTGCGAAAATGGGGAAGAAGGAGAGTTTTGAGAGAGAATTGTGGAGAGTTGAGAGAGAAGGAGGATGTGATTAAGTGTTGAGTGTGTAAGTGAATGGAATGAACAAAATCTGACCTTCTCCTCTCTATACCTCACGTCCCAGCTCTCTCTCTCTTTACACAGAGAGACTCCTCATATTTCCATAATATTTTATGTAGATAGTGGATACTAATCATGAGTGTCTTACACACAAAATATACCTTGAAAATAGCTAATATATCCCACTAATGGCTGAGTTCATATATAAAAATATAATACATGAGAGATATATAAAAAGAAATTGGAAGGATAGCACACTTAAATTTTCGGTACCAACATATGCAATTATATAGGGCTTTCGGCCCTTGCATTAAAACATAGGTTAAAAATTTTATTTCATGTCATTAATAGGTATATACACCATGGTATATGATTTAGATAATAATTATAGCATAGGATAATTAAAAGAGCATAAATTTTCGAAGGAAAACCCTAATTTCAAAAAATTAGGGTTTTCGAAACTAGTTATGAGATTTTTATTAATTCTAATGTTCAAGCATTAATTAAATGCTTATTAGTACTGTAATATCATAAAAATACCATAAGAAATAATTTCCTAAAGTTTCTTGATCATTAAAACCATCGTTCATCTTATCTCTAGCGTTGGCGTTTGAAAGCGTCTCAAAGCGTTACGTGTCGACTCATCTTTAAAATGGTCGTAAATACTAAATCTCATTATAAAAATATTCCATTAATAATGGAATATAATTCCAAGCTTGATTGCTTAAGAAATATCGTGACATTTCAATAGTCGATATCGTTCGGCGTTAAAAGCGTCTTTAGATAAAAGTTAAAACTTTCGATTTCTTTCATTCACTAACTTTGGTGAGTGTGTAACAGAAATTATTCCTTGTAAACAATTGAAATCATACTTGATTTCATATGTGATTTGATTTCACGGCAAAATTTTATTTCACGGGTTTTAAAGGCCGTAATTAGGCTTTTAAAAGCTGCGGGTTATTACATTGTATAGACAATAGGTTCAAAGTTAAGCAAGAAAGAAACAAGCAACATAACATAAATATTTACATATCATGGAAAATTGCCTCTTAGAGGACTTTTACATTAGGAAAATTTTGCCTTGGCGGAGTAGGCATCGGAAATTCTTCTATCCATCTAGGTTAACTTTATACATGCATACTATTTACATAAATCCTACTTCATTACCTATTCACAAATGTACAAAACTACTTGTTAATTTCCTTCTAACTTTTAATCCATCCTTGATGCCATATCATTTCCATCGTCGGGGCCCGATGCTTCATTCTCATCATCCATTCTTTCAACCACGTATTTAAGCGTCTGGTATGTTTTGGATTCTCTTCCTCCGACACCTCTTCAATGCATTCATCCTCGATGGAGGTCACATAAACGTTTAACTTTGGATTTAGGATGAAAAATAAAACGATTTCGTTTCAGGAAAGAAGGATCCTTGACAAATGGCGGATCATTAATCAAGAGGTTGTACTTGAGTGGTACCAACTGGTTGTACAAATTCAGTTCATATTTAAAAGATCTGGCGAGCCACAGTGGGTCTAGATGTTCCGACTTGACCTCAAACCGATTTTCTTCAAGAAGGGATGTGTTTGGGGATTCATATGGTATAGCTGCGGTGGAGAAACATCTGCGACTATGAGGTGATTATACCATGTTAAGTTATCGGTGAAGTCGTCAATGTCCATATCATAATCAAAATCAACATAATCAAGTTCTTGAGAGGAAGGTCTTCCAGCAATGGTTCTTGAGGAAACTCTTCTTCAAGAAGGTCCAGATAATTGCCATGAACAATAGGGCTCAATTCCAGAGGAGTAATATCATCAATAGACGTAACGTGGTCAGAAGAAGTGGTAGGATTGGTTGGTACAACTTGATCTTCATAGAAAGGAATATCAAAGGTTTCCATTAAAGATTACGAATTTGTCGAATCTATTACGGATGTACTAGATTCGCCCACTCGAATTGAGGTTCATTTCTTTCAATGGGAATATTTGGTGTTAGGATGTTATAGATGGCAAAAACAAAACCTTCCACCGGAGGATAATTGCCAGGAGGTGGACTCTGGGTAGCATTATATTGTCTTGGAATGATTTCTACAAATTACGGAAGGTCGACAAAGTTATGATATTCGACAACAAAATCTATGGCAACTACTGTTTGCCCATTCCTGCCATCCTGGTGGTAGAACCCGTACTAATTGCATGATGCCATCCAGGTCTGTCACTGCAAATCCCCTAACTTGCATCCATAATTCCACAAATTTATCTAGGAATTCTACAAAGTTCTGATTTTCTTCCATACGATATTCATAGAACTGATCTGTCCTTCCAATAGTAAGAGGTCTCGATGTTCTACTCTTTCTGGGTGTTCTTATAGGCCTTGCCATCCTAACATAGAATGTAATTACTAACTAAAATGTGTTGGTCTTAATATACTTAAATACTTGAAACTAAAATTCACTTATCATAGTTCAACACGTACTTCACATAACTGATCATATACATGCTTTATCAATTATATAAAGAACTTGATCATATGAATGTGAAATGCATGACTTTATCAAATAACTTTCCTTTCTAAATGCTCATTATAAAATTTTCATCTTACTTACCTGGTTGAGCTGGCGGAGATGGGTTTGGAACACTATGCTTTACGAACTCTACTTATATTAAGAATTGAAACAAATTCACATAGTAACTGACCCCATAGAACCATGCTCTGATACCAATTTGTCACATTGAATTTCTTAACCAAGAGATTATCTTGTGACTTAGAGACTATCATAAAAGATTAGGACTAATGAGGATGTAAGGAATTGATTAATCGGGATAACCATAACTATGGAGATTAATTAAGGAATATTGTCAATTGGTATAAATAGGTTCCATAGAATCAAATGAACATAAGAACTAACGAAATATAATGATCAACAACAATTAATCTTTTCATGGAAGGTTTCTTTCACAAAAACAATAATTACATAACCATTTCTCTAGTCGAGTATGGCAGAGAAAGGGTAGTTGAGTTACATGTGTGAAGACATATAACTCGGGCAACAAAGTATAACAATTTACATAAGGTTTCTACTTATCAGCAAGGCAACAAAATGGATAACGATTTTTTCCAAGACAACTTTCAACAAATTAGAACTACACAATTTCAACTTCAACAATTTCCAAGAATCATTACTACAATTCAATCAAACAGACCTCAATAACCAAGAATATAACGAGTTCGATATAAACTTTATCCACAGATCAAAATGACCATTCAAACCAAGAACATTCTCAGCAATAATATAATAAGGAGTTCAACTCTATTATCACCAACATTAACATAAAGTGATTCGATCATAAAGCTAATCACAACATAACAACATTCGAACAAAACCACGGTGTTCATTTCGACTCCATCTCCGAAATCCAGCTCAACTGCATGTTTAGAAATACATGCGGGCGTGAGTACATAAGCACTTTCGGTGGACACATGCCAAAAGCAGTTAAAATTTGCTCTTAGAGCTATTAGATTGACTTGCCATAGCTTTGCAATACGGGGTTTTAGTGAAAAACACATGTATGCTTTTTAAAGTAAACACTTACTTGCTTTCATTTCACAAATTTAAAACAAATGCATATGCATGATCTTTGTCTGCAGACGTTTTCTCTTCCCATATCCACGGATTACATCTATGTGTTGAGAAGTAGGCCTCCTTCTCAAACACGCTATGACCAAAGGTCGCTATCCGACGCGTCGGTAAATTCTTTCTTTCTTTCTTTCTTTCTTTCTTTCTCTTCCGTGGTGGACGGGCAATGCATCATGCTCATGCTCAAACATTTGGCAAGTCGATGAATTTAGAAGTCATGCGGATACATAATGAAACAATATAAATTAGCACGTGCTATTATTTAGTTCGAAAGCCCACCTGTTGTTCCTAGTCGATAAGCTTTATTAGTCCTCCTGTTCCTCCTTCCTCTTCTTCCTTAATTGCCTTCCCTTTCACTACTACAAAAAACAGTATAGACTACACGTTTTATGTGTAGTCTATGTGCATCGGTAGTGTAGAAAAGTGGGGTAGAGAAAAGTAGGCGGCGCACACACTCGCTTTTTTAGCGTAGTCTATACCCACTATAGACTACGCTTTTCGGACATAGACTACGCTTTTACGCGTGGTCAATACCAACGAGACTACGGAAAAATGCGGCGTACACTGCTTTTTAGCGTAGTCTATACCAACTATAGACTACGGCTTTTCGACGCAGACTACGCTTTTCGCGTGGTCTGTACCAACAGAACTACGGAAAATGCGGCGCATACACTCGGCTTTTAGCGTGGTCTATACCACTATAGACTACGGCTTTTATGACATAGACTACGCTTTTCGCGTGAGTCATACCAACAGAACTACTGAAAAATGCGGCGCATACACTCGGCTTTTTAGCGTAGTCTATACCCACTATAGACTATGCTTTTATGACATAGACTACGCTTTTTACGCGTGGTTTATACCCTCGGACTACGAGAAAAGGCGCCGCGTACACTACGTTTTTGTCGTAGTCTATACCCACTTATAGACTACGCTTTTTACGTAGACTACGGCTTTTCTGGCGTAGTCTATACACTGAACTACACATTGGTTCGCTCATATACTCGCTTTTTGTCGTAGTCTATACCCACCATAGACTACGCTTTTCGCACATAGACTACGCTTTTCGCGTAGTCTATGCCCCGAACTCTGAAAAAAGGCGCCGCACTACGGCTTTTATCGTAGTCTATACCCCTCATAGACTACGCTTTTTACGCGTAGTCTATACCGACAGACTACACAAAAAAATTTCGCACATACACTACGCTTTTTATGCGTAGTCTATATGTATTAACTACGGTTTTTGAGTTTATTTACTACGGTTTTAATGCCAAATTTACTACGCTTTTTCTATTACAACCCGTAGTCAATTTAATAACAACTACGGTTTTTCAATTTCAACCGTAGTTAATTTCTTTATTTAAACCTGTACAATTAATAAAGCACAAGCAAATGAGATTAAAATATACTTGCGACTACGTTCAAAATCACTATTCAAAAATATACAATATGTTTTCATTACAGCTACAAAATCACTATACAAAAATATACAATCTGTTTTCATTACAGCTACAAAATCACTATACAAAAATACTATGCACATCACATAACAAAACAATAAGACCGTATCCCACATATCACAGTACAAAATAATTCAAAATATCAATCACTTACAACTAAAACATCACAGGACTATATGTGAAGAAGCATGAAATTTGCCCATTCAACGCGAACTTCATCAATGTCCTCTCGAGAAATAAGACCGATTTTGAAACTATTAACAATTCAAAAATAGAATATTAGCACTCTTGTATGAAAAAATGATTATATTAAAAATTGAAATGGAATTATCTTACATGTGAGCGTAAAGAAATGGAACCGATCTTCATAACTTCTTCAATTATATCTTTCATGAGCGTGGTACAAAGAACCGCATTGCTTGGAATCGGGTTGTCTTGAACACTTTTAAAATATCAAATATTAACAACATGTAGATGTATATGAAATCCAACATAAAACAAACATGATTTGATAAATGAAAATACCTTTACAATTTCCCAAGTTGGTTGCTTCTTCCCTCTTTTCTCCAATTTTGCATTAAACATAAAAATTGCCCTTCAAGCAATTAATAGTAGTTAGATAACAGACCTAACTTAACTGAAAAAGAATCCAGACAAAATGCCACAAGATTTCAGTAGCGCTGCATGCATGTTAAGCAATCTAAATTATGGTTTTGGTTTTGAATTAGTTTGATTTGGTTCAATCGATTTGGTTATTTTTGAACACTCCTAGTTACTGTTATTCCTAATCGTTAGCTCTGTATGTTGCAGTTTGAAAGATTTAGGCGGATATTTCACCATTCAAGCTACCGAGTTCTACTTGGCCATCGGGAAAGAAACCTAGTATTTTCCACTTTATATTCTGCACTGTACATATTTAGAAGAAAATAAGCTTTTCTCCATCTAGTCGCAACAATCTTGAAGCCCTCAGGCTTCAAAAAGAAAATATCAATCTGATGCTTCCTACTTAGATGAAATTAATCTGATGCCCAAATCTCATTTTATCATCTTGGAAGACATTAATTAGAAAATTGAATCGACAAGCTAGAGACTAATAAGCGTGCCCGAGAAAAGCAAATATGGCATAATCGGCATATATAAACATATGTATGACCATATCACCTTCAAGTAATAATATGTATTACTACTATATAAAATATGATCTATAAAAACATTGATTCTTGCTAAATTGAAGCTGCGGTGGACCATGCTCTCAAACTCTGCTTTTATGCGAGATTACTATCTTAACAGCAGAATGCTTTTCATAGTTCTTCTTTGAATTTCCTTTTACACTTTCCCATCATTGCTTTTATAAATATTTTAGAAATTTATGTTTGAGAGATAACTCTTTTGTGCATAACTAACCTCTTAATACTTAAAATCGACATTACGATGCATGCATAATAGCTAACCATGATGTCGAGAAAAAAATCAATGAGAAGGAGAAATCACCACTAACTTCATTAAATTATATGTTGAATCTTGAGATATCTGACTCGGATACTAGTGGTTCCCATGGCATAACACAAAATGCTACCAAACTAAGATAAACCAAAAATTTCATTAAGATATTATCTCATCTTATTATTTATTAATTTCATTAGTTAACAAGTCATGAACTCCCATATGTTTGGAATTAGAGATCTCATTAAACAGATTTATAAATTACATCCCACCGCTTGTTTCTATTATCAATGGAAGTTTAGCGGATCTTCATTAATTGTTCTACACTTCTCTTGCCTTTCAATGAGCGAAGTTTAGTGTCCTGAGTCGACTAATATTTACCTAACCCAAGGGCAAAAGCAATGAGATTTTTACTCATATCGAAAAACTACTATTAGTAAAATAATAATTACTAATAAATTTCACCGTAGGCGATTGTGAATTAGATAGGCGATTAGATAATATCATATTGATGCTTGAAGTGAAGAGACAATCAAAGTCTATAAAATATCCGGATACTAGGTTTTCGATTTGGGAGCCCCAATCTAGCAAATAGTCGTCAAAACCCGACAAATAATTTCCAATTCACGAAAGAAAAGAAGGAATTAAAGGGAGTCAATCTTACGTGTTGACTATTGCTTTCCAGTTATCATCACGAATGCGATGACTAAGAGGGTCAAGAAGATAAATCGTTTCTCCATGAGGATCAACTACTGTAAGAATCCAATGTTCCCTAATCAATAGAAAACATATAATATTAGACATGTTGAGAAAAAGAAGATAATGGTGATGAACTAAGATTTAAGACTTACCCTACATTGCACGGTACTATCACTAATTGATTTTGAGATACACCTCAAACCTATCGGCCAAAGCACGTGTTCGTGCATCTTGATCGCCCTTGGGAACATATGATATCTCAAATGGATTCACAAACCGCATGATCGACCAAGTGTAGTTGTACTCTCCTTGAACTCTTGGAATAAGTGACTAACAAATAAATAAAATGTATTAAATAAACATATACTTAACATTGCAAAATAAATTTTGAAAGAGTAAATTCTTACCACATATAAACCACAACGCAATTTCACGGAATTGGCTCTAATTCACAAAGCGGATGATGTCTTCAAGATGTACGAAAATCTCGAAGGGCTTACCAAAGATTTCATCTTCAAATGGAATTAATATCCTTTTCCCATCCGTCAAAGTTTTTCAACATGTAAATACAACACTTTCATGGGCCGAATGCAAAGTGTCAAAACACTTCACATTTCTCTCCTTAACAACTCTTTGCCTTACTTTTGTTTTCTTGTGAAAAAGACACCCTAATTTGCATAAGCATAAATGTAAATAATAATAATAACAAATAATCATCATTGTCGATCAATACGTTCACACGGTTCTAAGTCATTAAATATATCATTAGAACAAATAAATGACTAGGACTAACGGGTTCATAATTCTAGTTTGTTAATCAATGTGCCTTTGTCCACGGGTCACAAACATCTACATATATCAAACTAAGGTTGGAAATGGAAGAAAGAAATGTTCTTTGCTAGTTTACATCTAATTGTCTCATGATATATTGATAAACTTGCAAGTTTTAAGCTGCGTAAGGTGTGTTTTGTATGGCCTAATTATGAAATGTGAAATGGTGTTGCTCATTAACTTTGTATTGTGTAAAATCTGAAAAATGTAAGTTATTGATTACGTAAATGTTGCAAGAACAATGTCTAGGTGAATATCCTCTTTATGAAGTTATTGTGTAAGAACTTTCTAAAAGCGACTGTGAGTCGTGGAAGATGCTCGCTTATGTTGATTATGTTGCCTTTGGAAGATGCTACTCGAACCTCGAAAACAATGAATGGGAAGCGGTTGGTGGTGCTCATATACAAGTTAATTTTGCCACGAGTTGTCTGTGATTGTCTATGAAGTCTTCATATTGCCCGAAAAGTACTTCCTATTTTATATGTTTACCTCATCGGAAAGTGAATTATCTTTGACTGTTGATGTAATGATAATTCATTGTTAATCTTACTTGAGTCGCCCATGCTTAGGGATGGTTGTACTAGATCTTAGTTATGTATCATCTCCTTCTTGACCTATACTTGGCTTCTCTTACAAATCTTCTGAGGAGCTCGGTCCGGATGCAAAAGGAAGGCCATTTTCTGGTAGGAATATGTGGATGGGACATGATCCTATGAGCAATTATTCGACCCTAGTCTTCTTTGGGTCCAAAAGGAAAAATGTGAGTGCTAACTTAGACAATTCTAGCGGTGTATTAATGCTAGACATTGTTCTTGCAAAACTTTATGAAGACAATGAACACCAAATAATAATAACAAAGAAGCATAAGTTTTTGAAGTAATAATAATAATAACAAATAATCATGTTAAACTAAAAATAATACACATAACGTATCAACTTTCTCAATCAAGATCACTTGGCAATCATCTTCCTTCTCATTCTCCTTCACTTTGTCCTTGAGGTCTTCATCGCCTCAAAATTCACTTGTTTGATCGAACAACTTCCTTTTCTTCATAATCTTTACGGTCTTTCAAATTTTGTAATTACGCTTCAAGTTTTTCACTCTATCGTGTAGGTGACATATCATCATTTCTTGTTGTTCTCCGATTTTCTTATCTCCCCCCTTCAACTTACCTTGTCTATGTTCCTTGTATTTTTTGAAGAAAGTAGTAGGAGTAACATAACTACCTACTCCCCGCACATGCCCAGGGCGTTCGCGCTTTTGTAATGCACACGTAAGCAAATCTTCTCCCAAAGTATTAGTCTTCAATTCACCTTCTTCCTTTAGGCGTATGCAATCATCCTTTAGTATACAAATGAAGATTCAGAACAGTTAAGTTCAAGGCAGTTAGTATATGCATGTATTATACATAAATTTATGTTATAATAATAGCAAGATTATTACAGTATATCATCATCATAATAGCAAGAAAATTTTATAATGCATGTATCATAAAAAAAAGCATGGAACATCTTACAATCATTTGCACAGTTTGCTTTAATTTATCATCTTCTATATCGCCTTTCTTTGGAATTCGGGCTTTCTTCCACATCACAGCCCTATCTACATCATCCTCTCCACATAATTCGTCCTTCTACAATAATAAAAAAAGTATGTACATAGGATATGAAGCATAAAGGAGAATGTATCAACTGGTGTTCAAGAAAATAAATAAGAAATGAGCAGTAAGGAAAAACTACCATTGTTTCATTGACCCGCATAGCCTCTTCGTGAAAGTCTATGTGGGTAAATGTTCTTCTTTACCCTTTCATTTGCTCTTCACTCCATTTCTACAATATGAAGTGAATTCATCATTAAAATACTGTACTAGAAGATACTTTCTACATAAAGGCGCTTCGTTGGTGCCATAAGGTACTGTAATAGTTAAGTAAAATAAACTACAACTTGAAGCCATGCTTGCCGACTGAAATAAACAAGCTACACTGCCAAGCTAGGCAGTGCATTAGCATGAAACTGTAATCCTAATACTACAATGCTGCAGAAGGCACGTTCTACGCCAAGTGACTCTAATATTCCCCACTCATTCTTTAAAATTAGCCAGGTCATTCATTTCTCTATTTACGACTGTCCGCAAAGTCACTCATAAAAATATTGACATAAGGCAAAGATCCATTTTTAAACTAAGGGACCTCCACATCAATCTATAGCTTTGAAATAATCCCAATTACAAAAGGCTAACTTAGCATGCAATGAGTTTCTCATATATTATGTCTTTGGAAGTCTTTGAAGTGGATGACGATTTCTATTCTATGATAAAGCAAGCATAATAAGACAAATAAAATTTGGAATAACAAAAACACTTTAATCTGTGCCAATATCACCCTACCAAGTGTAAGTGAATCACAAAGAAAGAGAGGTATCGAGTCCACAAAGTCCTTGTCTACTCTTAGTATTGTTATCTACTTATCTTGAATCATCCATTAAACACTAGATGGTAACAGAGTCCTCTATGAATTAACGGAGTCTCATTACCATGCCTCAAAGCAATCATTTGGGATACAAAAAACCATTTTATGAGTCCTTTAAAATGAACAAAATGGCAAAATAAATATACATAAATCTCAATACGTGTTGTTTCCTTGTTTGCCGCCTCAATGCCTCGAGGTTGTGACCTTAAGAAAATAAGTGAAGTAGCGACTCTCAACTCTTAGCACAAACCGCGCATCTACCCTCCATTGCATCAAATGAACTACTAATTTAAACCTTTTTAGTTCCTCAATTCAACAGAATTTCAAGAAGAATACTGAGATAGGTAGGCCCTCAGTAAAAGAAGATGACTTTTGTTTATTCAAGTAAAGTCATCGGATAAGCGACTAATTAAATAGCCACCCAAAAGCCCCAATATGTATCCTAACTAATCATATCCTATAACACAACATGAAAATCACTTAGTCACAAATAAAATATCTTAGAATATTTAATAAACACATAATAATCCGACTGGGGCCTTGCAGTGTGTGGATTGACATAAGTCATTTGCTTACCTTAAAACCTTCATTACTCTAGATAGCACAAATTCATCCAATCTTCACGTAGAATACCCTTTGCATGGGGTGGATCATTCAGTTTTCGAGGATTTTCTATGTTGGGAAGAATGTATTTTTATATAATTTAGACTTCCACCTATCGCCACTTTGTGCTGCAGATTACGCACATCCCGCCTCCAAGTCTTTTGAACTACATATGCTACCTAATAAACCAAAAGAGAATTTGCTCAAGTTATTCCATAAAAATCGTGCAATATTAAATAAATATGCATAAATATTAAGGCTACAATTATTTGAATTTATATATGATCAGCAAGAATAATTTAAACAAGCATACTTACATTCACATGCTCCCAAATAATGTCTTTCACTTCTTTTGGCACCATTTTCCAAGTCTTATAACTTATCTTCACCTCTTGTCGAGCAAGAAGACCAATATAGCTTTGCATTTCCGCTGCAACTCGACCAATTGGTTGTCCTCGCACATTAAATTCAACAACTTCTTTTATCCCTTTCGCCTTCCGCTTTGCAAGCTCAGTCAAACACACATTTCCTCTTGTTGATTGTGTTTCTTTGGAGTCCAATCCACTGTTATCATCATCACCGGTAACCATGGTAACCACAAGACCTATTGAAAAAAATATCAATACAAATAATTAGCTTACCATAAATAAAATAAGCAATGTACAATGCAAAAACACACAAACATGGGATTGTACCAGTTTAAGAGTTCAGATTGTTAACCCAAATTCCATCACAATCTTGACGAACACATGATGGTTCATTTTCATCATGGTCATCATTCAAATTCATTTGTGGAAGCTCATTATTGAAAGCTTGGTAACTAAGAGCAATATCTTCCAACTCTGCACCACTAATCATTTCACGGTACTCTTTATTGGGACATGAGAGTACCACAGACCATATAGGATCTTGAGGGTCTTCAACGTAGAACACTTGTTAAGCTTGACATCCTAATATAAACGAATCCAGTTTGAACCCAATTCTTTTCAAGTTCACTAAGGTAAAACGAAGATCATCTACTCTCACGCCACCATTATTCTCAACCCAATCACACTTAAACACTACCATCCGAAATGCTTGATAATCAAGCTCCCAAATTTCGAATTACCCCATAGAGCGTCATATCTGTGACAATTGGGTTTTATCCTTGCACTTGAAACACGCATTGTCTTTGCAACTAAGTCGACTCCGAATTTTGAGCAACTCGTAGATTATCACGTTCTTTTGTATTGTAAGTAACACCATTAATCAAATAGCTTTGATATTTTAGAACACTTTTGCTAGGTCCATGCGCCATCCACTTGACTTTGTTGAGATTTGACTAATGAATGTGCTTGATTCTAATGAATGTGCTTGATTTGATGAATGTGCTGATGTCACTCCAACCTTCAGAAGAAACTAAAATTAATACAAAAGGATTTGTTGTTGTAATTGTTTAATATTTTTTTAAACTATAACACTTACACGTTCACGAAACCAATCGATGAAAGTTTTGTTATGTTCAAACTTGTTGCCAAGTTAAAGTTTTGGTAGGACATGTTTTCTTCACAAGTTCGGATGTTCTCTCGTCAAAAGATACATCCATAAAATTAGTGCATAATTATTTAAAAATGAAGGCTATCATTAAGTCGGGGCATATGTTGAGGACATACTCAATATATGGGTCGACCTCAATATCATTGTTCAATACATATCGATGTGCCTGCTTCCACTCCTCAACACTGATTGTGTGGTGTTGAGCACTTGTTAAAGGCCTTGTTCGGATGGCTTGCGAGTAACAGAGCGGATTCAATCGTGTGGACATTGGATAAATGTCTGCGCAAAATTCCACCGCCTCTTCACAATATAGCATTCACAATACAACCTTCTGGCCGATTACGATTGCGCACATATCCTTTAAGGATTTTCATAAATCTTTCAAACGGCTACATCCATCTATACCAAACTGGCCCACATAATTCCACCTCTCGCACAAGATGGACCACTAAATGAATCATTATATCAAAGAATGACGGAGGAAATTCCTTTTCAAGCAAGCACAAAGTCGTCACAATATCTCTTTGAATTTGCTCTAACTTTGACACATCAATAACTCTCTCACAACACATTGAAGAAGAAACACAACCTAGTGATGGTATACCTCACATGTTTTGGTAAAACACCACGGATGGCAACTGGAAGCAATTGTTGCATTAAAGTATGGCAATCATGGGACTTGAGTCCAACTAGTTTCAAATCCTTCATGGACACCAAGCTGGAAACATTAGATGAATAGCCCATAGGCACCTTCATTCCATGCAAAGAACTGCATAATTTTCTTTTCTCTTCTTTACTTAATGTATGACAGGCAGGAGGTAAAAATGTTCTAGATCCAATCACTTCGGGTGCCAACTCAAGTCGGACACCCAACTCCATCAAATCTTGTCTCGCTGCAATTCCATCCTTCGTCTTTCCCGGAATGTTTAGTAATGTGCCAATCAAACTTTCACACATTTTCTCAATATGCATCACATCAAGAACATGTCGCACATGTAGATGTTCCCAATACGCAAGATCAAAGAATATCGACTTTTTTTCCAACATGTTTTGCCTTTATCCATTTGTGGTGGTTCTTGTGTCTTTGGTTTTCTTTTTGCCTTTCTTTTTATGCTGCTTGGCTGGCCATCATCATAATTTGACTTATTTACATCCTTTTTTCCCCAAGAACAAGTGATGTTCTTAACTCTTTCAATTACCTCGTGGCCACTCAACGGATTAGGGGCAAAGTCAAACTCTTGTTGACCATCAAAAGCCTTCTTTTGTCGTCGATAAGGATGATGTGCAGGTAGGAATCTTCTATGCCCCGTATATGACATTTTTCTAGAATGTTTCAACATCTTCGCATATGTTTCTTCTCCACATACTGGACATGCTTGATATCCTTTTACAGAGCACCCTGATAGGTTTCCATAGGCAGGAAAATCATTGATTGTCCACAACAGAACAGCTTTGAGCAAGAAACTTTCTTCTCGGTATGCATCATATGCTTTGATACCCACATCCCATAACTCCTTTAAGTCATCAATTAAAGGTGACAAATACACATCAATGTCGTTCCCCGGTTGTTTTGGACCAGATATTAATAACGTCAGCATCATGAATTTTCTCTTCATGCATAACCAGGAGGTAGATTATGCGTGACAAGTAACAACGGCCAACAACTATCGTAGAATTCATTAGTCGTGTTGATTGACACCATCTGCGGATAGAGCTAACCTAAGATTCCGATTCTCTCAAGCAAATTCGGCCATTTTCATCCACTAATCTCGGTGGTGCATCGCCAGGATGTCGTGAATACCCGTCGAACATCTTTCATTAGCATGCCAGTTAAGTCTTTAGATGTTTCCTTATTTGAAACATTCTCAAAATCTTGGTATTGGTGGAAAGTACCACAATAGCTTTTGCAGAGCATGAATATGTAAATTAGTTGTCTTCCACTCTTCTTCCATCTTGACAATCAACATGTAGGACACTCATCACGGTTCTTATATATCTTTCTATATAAGATGCAATCATTTGGGCAAGCATGGATTTTCTCATAACTCATGCCCAGGTACTTAAGATTTTTTGCATTGTATAGAGATGAAGGCATCTCATTGCAATTTGGAAGCATTTCCTTAATAAATCTAACGAGTTCATTGAAGCGGTGTCGCACCACCTATACTTTGCCTTCAAATTGTACAACTTCACAATTGTCGATAACTTTGAGAACTTTGTATGACACGGATACAAAGGTTTTCGGCATCCTCAAGTAACTTCCTAAATTCATTTGGATTATTCCGATAAGTCTCATCGCATCATGTATCATATCAATAGGATCTTCATTCTTCTGATATTGACCATCTTCCCATATTCTATCTTTTTCATTGTCTACGCTTGCAGGCATCGATTTTTCCCCATGAAATGTCCATTCTTGGTATGTTAGATCCATACCATGACAACACAAGTCTTGCCCTTATTGCGATACATTTTCTTTTTAAATTACCACATTTTGCACAAGGACATGGTATTTGGTTAGAATCTCTCGCATTTTGCAATGCAAATTGTAAGAAAGATTCTACACCATGCTCGTATTCACGTGATAATCTATTCATTGACATCCATGCTTTGTCCATCTTGAACAATCAAAAATTCACAACCTAATAGTACCAGCAAACATAAATTTAGCAAATTCACTTCATTATCATCTCTTCTACCAACCAAAATTAAATTTTATATTCTAACACATAACTTGGTGAACTTATCACCCCAATCCATCAAAAACTTAAAGGCTTCAAACACTGGAAAAAGTGAGTATTTAAAAGAAACAACAGCAAGATCCTTATGGAACTCCAATTCACACCAGCATATGAAGTTTTATTCAGCAAATCAATCACTATTGACATAATGGAAACTGGAAAGACAAATACTTATTGACCATCATAAGATTACGAAAATATCTTTACTAAAGAGGTAAAACTTACCTTGTCGTGTACACTTGCGCCTTTAAGCCTCTGGCGTAGATATACCGTCGGGGAATACAATGTCTTGCCTAGATCCAACCTAAGCAAGTAAAGGCGAAAGGACAAGTTCTAAGACCGAGGAATACCTTATCAGATTCAACCTAAGCAATCTCATGAGAAACAAGCGGGATACTTTACAAAGTTTATAAATCATAATTCACGACTTAAATTTAACATCTTTGGTTACTTCAAAATATGTAATGCACTCTTATCCTCCCAATCGGATCAAACTATCAATATGTCAATCTGCCAAATTCATAAGATAATTCTTGTTATAAATTCACATAAATATATAAATTCACATTCTTTGAAAAGACATGTGCAAAATGACAACAAAGTCCATCGAATACATAAAATGATTGATCGTTCAAGACAATCCATATTCGATAATTTATTTAGATCTAAAAATGATTCTGTTATAGCATTATTTATGAGATAAAGAGTTATCACATTCTGCAATAAATATGACCAAGTATTGTAAGACTTAAATTGATAAGACAACTCTGAAACACTTAAAGCAGAAGAAGAAATAGGCTTTCAAGCTGGCTTCGAAGTGCAAAACAAATTCATTAAGGCATTTCATCCAGCGGTCATATCTGCGAAAATGTGAAGTATAAGATATTATGAATGGGATTGTACTTTCGGCACCCTTTGTCGAGATATTATCACATCACATGGGATATGAAATAAATAAATGAGCTTGCGAATTCTCGCGTGGAATGAGATGAAAGCTATGTTATGAAGCACAAAGCAATTCTGAAAAACAAGGAAAACACACGAGGATTGCTTACCCAATTAGTCTCTGAGGCTAAGTCTCTTTGAGGAAATTAAATTAGATTTGTAATTATACTCTTCTATTACGATCAAAGTAGCGTGCACTAACAAAATTGATAATGCATATCGATAATCTGCATTATTTATATGCCAACAAAGACAAGTAAATCTGCATCCCTGGAGAATGTGTAAAATAAACAATCGGACAAGTGAAAATGAGTTCCAAATGACAAATAAGGTGCAGATGTAGCATTGAGTGCATGGCAATACCATCGACGTTGCAAGAAGAAACCTCTAAGTCAATTTGAGAACAAAATCAGTATATGCGGCAACTAGGATGACAAGGCATCGATCTAGAATAAAGCTCGAGCTCTTCCAGCGCGCTTGAATATTCAAAATTCTAGCTTGACTATCCAGTTACTCGACCTTTTATCCAAACTCTAAAGGATCTAATGGCGATGGCATGTAGCATTTAGTTTCTTTCCACCATTATTCTAGACTTCTAGTAAGTATGCAACACACGCTCACTTTTCAATATTGAATCAACAAATTTGTAATTGAGTAAAATTGGATCTTTACATTATTTAAGCGTCGAATCCCCAATCAATTCAAGAAACACCAAATGGTAGAGAAGAACATGAGCACTCTGGGCATCCTTATAGAGAAAATCTAGTAAATTCAAACCCTAACTCATCAATCAAACCACACCGTGCAATCTGGTTTATTCAATTCAAACCGGGAACATAATGCAACCATAAGTTAAATAACATGATGATTATAAGAGTCTTTATTTTGGTTTCGTGAGAATCTAGCTAGAGCTCACCATTTTCATGGAGTTCATCAAATATTACGATTAAATATATTATATACATACATTTGTTCGGAGTTCTTGCATTTATGATCCTAAAACAAAAACAAGCTTTCTGATATTTTATGCCAATTTATGAAGTATACGAGGAAAATGAAGCAGAGCTAAGACTCAATAACATAATAAAGTGAAGTATTATAGCAAATAATACCGTATGCTCCAAAAATGAATTGTTTCTAGATACAAAAGAGGTCGAGGTTCATAGATGATAGACCTAACCATTAATGAACTGGTAAAAAAGTATGGCCACTCTGGATTCACCGTAAATGATTTTAATTATTCCAAATTTTTACCACATGAATTTAGGGATGTCTAGTTAGCCCAATCCAAGTTTTCTGTAGAATGGGATAATCTTTTCAACTGAAAAGTTGAATATGCTACAAATGGATGAGGAATGCCAATCAAAATAAAAGATGACTAAAAACTAAAGGGAACTACACGAATAAAGTGATTATATGGAATCCACGGATATGGTTATGACATAAACCACGCTATACGAATGCTTAGAAACAATTTCATCGCTTTTCCTCAACAGAGGCAAAAGAACCTCGGTATTAAAATTGGAGGGTTTACACTTACTCGTAATTCTGATTCAATGTCCGCTTGGCGTGAACACAACTCGATATCTCTTTATCTCCCGCATGAGTGATTACTTGTTTTAACCTCTCCTTTGCAACTTTGGATTCGAGAAAGATAAGATTCGGATGAAAAGATAGGACCACGAAATATCAAAATCAACCCAACTTAGCTATAATAATATAGGCTATGAAATAAAGGTAGTAGTGAATCGAAAAAATTCCCTTCACAATTTGAAAATCGCGGAAACTCTCTTCGCTTCTAAAATTCCTCGAAAATGGGACATCTCATTAACTCTCTTGCTACATATCTTCTAGTATTAATTATTCTAATTTAACTTTAAGCCTCGAATATACTGACCGTGAGCAAGTTCGAGTATACATATAACTAAACACGAGACGAAGCATGATTCAATGCGCACGGTCGACTACACTTTTCACGAGCATTCCAAGCAAATGCGTAATGAAATACTCATATTGAACTACCTCGATTACTCATTGCCGAATTTCCAATTATAAAACAATCTCAATTTGAATTTTCTCAATCATGCGGTGATCACTAGCCGTCCATCTGCACCGAAAATTGAATAAACCAAAACGCTTATAAATAAATAAACTAATACACAATCCATAAAATCAGTGAACACCTAATCACGGTCTTACATCTAAAACATATTATAGTGACAACATTTTCTTCTCCAACAATACATTTTCAAGTCGGCACAATGCGCTTACACAATCTTTTAAAATACGTAAACCATCCAAACTACCAATCTGATACCTCAAAAAGGTTCAACTTAATTTCTCAAGAATCATAAAATAAATTCAGAAATTAATTCCGTACTATCCGTGCGGTTCTAATCACCCGCCTAGTCCATTTCCATTCAACCAATTGAACCACGCCTCACGCTTTGCTATTCCAATCAAAAACCCTAATTCATACAAAGATCATACCACTACAAGGTTAATAAATTCTCGGCAAAAACCCTCTAGTCCCTAACTCCACAAAAAGCACGAGAACTTTGAATGGCGGTGAGAGGAGAACTCACGAGCGGCGGCGGCGGAAGAGAATATGGAGTGCGGCGGATGACAGCGGCGATGGAACAACAAAGGCGGCAAGGAGAAAAAGACGGCGGGGTGAAGGCGGCGAGGAGAAAAGTGAAGGCGGGAGTGAGGCGGCGGCGGGCGGGAGTGAAGGCGGCGGCACGGGGGGTGAAGCGGCGGCACGGGGCGGGAGTGAAGGACGGAAAGGCGCGGAGTAAGTTTTCTTGTCTCAAAATGGTTAAGTGATATGAGGCGAGAGAGATTGAATTGTATGGAGTTTGTGACTATTTAGGTTCACCTTATAATATAAATACAAATAAATGCCAGATATGAGAGACGAAGACTTGTTGGTGAAATGGTTAAGTGATATGTTAACGAACTCAATGTCGTGAGTTCGAATCCCTGGAAGCCAAGTTTTTTTTTTTTTTTTTTTTAATTTAGAACATAGACTACGTTTTTATTAAAAACACGCACATACACTACGCTTTTTAAGCGTAGTCTATACCCACTATAGACTACGCATTTACACCACGCTTTTGTTAGCGTAGTCTATACCCACCATAGACTACGCATTTACACTACGGTTTTGTTAGCGTAGTCTATACTTCGAAAAATCGCACATAGACTACGACTTTGATCAAAACGTGGTCTATCTATAGACCACGCTTTTCACTAAAAGCGTGGTCTATAAGTGTAGAGAAAAGTGTTTTTGTAGTAGTGTTTTCTCGATGTACCTTTAATTATTTGATAACATTAGTATACATATACAATATTTCTTATTTAAAATTTCTCTTTCTTTTCTTTTTCATTTCTTAGGTTTTGTTTAGACAACTTTTGCCTAAACTTTTTATTATGAGAATTTTAAGTCTTTTCGGGTCATTGCATCCTTTATCTGAACATTATATTCTTTTCTTAAGTCGTTCAAGCATAGTATTTTCAATTAATCGCCTACGTTAAACTTTTCACATAATTAGGTTGTAGGCACTTATCTTTGCTAATATTAGTATTTTTATTACTATTAGTATACTTTTAGGTATATCAATTATTCTTTTATCACTTATTAACATATAATTTATTTTCTTTGTCATTAACTTTCCTTTTCAACTTAATATGTTTATAAAATTCAACCTTTCACATTTTTAGTTTTAACATCCTCTATTAAGCTTCATTAGTCCTTATTTATATACTATATTCACAAATCATAAGATTTATAAAGAATATCATTAGAAATAAGTTTCCCCTTTTTCTTAAATTTTCGAAATTTATACTATTAAATACACAAATTATAATTTCTCAAATTTTCTTTCCAATTTCTCAATTTAATAACATGTATAAGCTTAACCATCAATATTAGCAACATATATTAACTTTAACCTATATTTAACACTTAAGTATCTAAACTAAAATTTTTCAATTTCAACATATAAACATAGAAAATTCTAATAAATTCATATAATACTCCAAACATCATATTAAACTCATATATTAAGTTAAATGAAGAAAATAAAATCAATACATCACTTCCCTATTTTTTTGAAATTTTCGAACACACATATATATATATATATATATATTCTAGAATTTATTTATTTTTTCTCTTTTCTTTCAATTTACTAATCTAAGCATGCTTTAAACATATAATCACAACTTATTTTTAACATAACATCAATAATTCATTATTTTAACCTAAACATATAAATGAGGGTTTCTCAAGTTTAACATAATTCCTACAACTATACTACTATCAATTCATCAATTCCACACAAAATCATCAATTCTCAACTATAACATCAATATCCATTCATAATTTTCACAAAACCTATTAAAATTAGACAACTAACATGCTCAAAATTTTATGAATATATAACAAAATTCATGCTTAAAGATTGAGAATAAATGAAAATCGACCTTATTATTCTTGGAATTAAGCTTAGAAGCAAGGATTTGGAAGATTTAGCTTGAAAGAAAAAAATTTCTCCCAAGTGTGTGTAGTGTGTGTGTCGTGAGTTTAGTGTATAGGGTAGAGAATTTTGAAAATTTTTCAAGAGTGGTATAAGAGTGTATTTATAGATCAAATTTATTTTAAATTTTCATTTATTTAAATAGAAGATTATTCATCACTTATTATAAATGCTTATACTTGCTCTTCAAGAAATAAATAAATGCAAGTGCTTAGTCACTTGCTTTCTAGAACATGCATGTATATATATATTTAAAATATATATATATATATATATATAATATTAATAATGTATTAGGTATGGTTACTTTCTATCTTATGTTATTAATTCCACTTATATATATCTTATATTCTTAATTCACTACTTTAGGACATTTCATAACTATACATTCATGTAATTATATTTACTATATAACATGAAAATATAATATTCAAATAGCAAGAATTTAAAATTTTCAACAATTATAGAATTTATTTGATCATTTAAGATCAAATAATCAACCATAACACTATTTAAAATTCTTAAACAAAATCTTTCATTCATAAGTTTATAGTTAAATTGTTAATCATATTCTATTTTATTAAGAGTCATTATGTATTTTAGATCATAATTATTTCTGTTTTATTTTGGATTAAGGATGCAATGCCCTAATTAACACTTAATTATTCTTTAATTACTGATTAAAAATTTGAGGTATTACACCTCTCCTCTCCTCTTCTTGCAATGGAGACCCCATTTCCACCATGTAAGCGAGAGCTCAAGCTCCATCTCTCTTGTTCATCTTCAATTTGTGGCTGAGGTATATCTACCTCCTATGACTCTTGGACATGACTAAATCATACTTGCATGCTTAGATTGATGATCGTAGGGATGATTTGGGGTGATAGTTTCACCATTTTCGTTTGTTATATGAAATGCTTACAAGAAGAATAAGCTTAAAATGAAAACTGGAAGTATGTTACGAAAACAGTAACTTAATAAATATATTTGACTAAGTTACAGTGGTCCGATGAATGTGAAATTTAGCTATGTTGAAATTAAACATTTCTGTCACGTATCTGTAAAATTTCAAGTTAATCCAACTTGATTTACTATTTTAATTGTATTTTTCAAAAGCCCTGCACAAATCTGTAAAATTGTCATGTTCATCACCCACGGTCCGTGGCTTTCGTTTCGAGTTTGGCTAATGGTAAAACTCTAAAATTTGGTATAAAAATAATTTAGCATGTCTAGAAGATTTATGTAAATTTTCAGAATTTTATAAAAATGTTTACTATTTATTCCAGATTTTACAACAGAACTGCACAAAACTGTCACTGTAGCGATAGCTTGTAGTAAAACATTTTTATCTCCCAATCTATTTTAAATAATTGAGTGAGGCTTTTTCTGAATTAAAATAGACTTAAGTGGATTTTTAATCTGGTAGGTTGCATTATCAGATTCGTTTTAATAAGCCGTCAGTGATTTTTTAAAGTTGACGTATTTCAGTAGGTCTTTTTGGTCAAAATGCCTAAGTCTAATTCCTTGTTAATGAACTCTACAAGTCCGACTTTTCCGTGAGATGTTCAAGCCGGTTGTAGTCCGACTTCGACTTGGGTTTCTTCATAAGAAATGTTCTATACCATGTCTAGTTTTGATCTGGAAAGTTTGATCTCAAACCAAGTCTTATAGGTATACCTTTCATTGACCCAAAGTCACCTACTTGAAATTTGTCAATTCCAACTAGGCAACTTTGAACTTAAGTATTTTTCGATACGTCAGGTATCTTCTAGTATGGTCTTCATGAAACATGTAGTTCTTGTTACAAGGTTTCGAAATTGGTAGCCTGCAGTCATTTTGGTATTGTGAGTCAAAAGTTACGAGCCTCGCAAAATCCCTCGTCGTTAAGCTAAATCTGGAAATCCTGAAAACTATTCTACGAGTTGCCCACTTTGAGACCCTACATCTCCAGAACCACGACTCTTTTGGATCGAATTCCTTCTTAGAACTTATAGTACAGGTTTATAGGTTTCCAGAATGTATCTTTGTGCGGCCATACGTATTTTGAATCAAGAGTTATGAATCGTCAAAGTATGACACTTGGGCTGTTTTAAGCTGTTTTGCTGAAAATTAAACACTTGAAATTTGTCTAAGTGTTGGAACTCCCCTAAGTGAAAAATGCCTTAGGTGACTAACATGCTATTAATTGATGCATTCATTATGATATGTCGCAAGGTACATTAGAGCATTAATAAGATACACGAAATTAGGATAAAACAACAATATGATTTTTTTACGGAAGCACGCCTTAACATGACATATTTGACTAGGTGCTACTACATGGTCAATTGATGGTATATCATGCCATGATATAAACTCAAGTAGAAATATAGGTTCTAAGACCTGATGGATATTTCAACTCCAAAACCTCAAAGCCAGGAATAGATAGGCTAAGCCTAGGACTCGCATTCCAGGAAATCGATTAAACAGTGTACAGTTGTGACGACCCGACTATCCAATGAAGTACAGATCATATGGATCGTCACCGGTATAATAAAGCAGCGGATATAAACATAACTAATCAAGACAATCAACCATTTAACTATTCAATAACGCATAGGCTAAAAAGGGATAAGTAATTCAATACTAACTCAAGTCGCAGAATGACTTGTCAAAAGAGGTTCAAGGTTTCAACATAACCCAATCAGGGCAAAATTCAGAGTACGAGGTATGACCTCCAATTCAATACGGCATAAAAGCAATTATAATCAAAACATTAAACAATATCAGAGTTAGGCAGCAAATAAACGTGTGGACATGCATATGACGATGTATGCCCAAGGTTCTAGAAACCTTTCTAGTTAAGCCACAAAACAACTGCTACTCTGCACCACCTCGCACTCATCATCGATCATTGCTCAACCTGCACATCAAAAACGAGATGCAGGGCTAAGTACAAAAGTACTCAGTGGACTCATTGCCGAAAACATTTTCTTTACCAAAAAGTTATTGAACTGCCCACAATAGCACATGAGGATTTTAGTTACGCACTCATGCCTATCAATTATTTTATCATTTTCCAAAAGTGTCGCCCGACTATCTTATCACGTTGTTCCATATCCGTAATTCATTCATCATTCATTCGCTCATTCATTCACAAGACTATGGGTGGCCACCTACACATAGTCACCGTGACCGGTCGAGGTAGCTAACCTTAACACACAACAACGTGTACACAATCCGAAAGTTAGTCCTCAACTAAGTCGGATCCGATCGTTACCACTTTTTAACGTTATGGACCAACTCATTCACATACCACATCGATATACCAATCAATTCTCGTCCCACATTTGGACAAACCAACCTCGATATGGACACAACAAAACATAAATATTTGGCGGTCGATAACAGCTCATGCGATAATATTTCATAAAGCTTTTGTAAATCATGCTTGAGTTATGCATAATCATTTTGTTTCAAGAAAAGCCCACCGCTAGTCAACGCTAGTAAGTCTAAGTGAGCGGGGTGTGGTTGTTCTCCTCACGACTACGCATTTATCAAACCCTTCATAAGAAAATAACATTTCTTAGATTCTTTCTATCGATCAATGGTCGTTTATAAATTACGACTTAAGTTACCAATTAGGGTTTCTTTATGATTTCATGTGATGGTTTTAAGATAATTCTTATTATCTTACATTCCCAATTCCCAACTATATTACTTCATCGCTCATAGGTGAACTTTGACTTATGAATCACATACTCCGAGTCTATCCTCGACTCTTCACCTTAGTGCTCTTTTAAACGTTATTACGTTATAGATTGTTAGTATTCAAGTTGTGATTGGTAATTTAGGATTATCTCAAGCCACTAACTAGACTTAACAATTATAGTTACGTCCTAGTAGGTTATGCTTGACGACTTATCGTATTCGCACGACAATTAAAAGATGAGTCTTGATTTATGATTCAAGTGAGCACATGCTATCATATAGCTAAGTACTTAAGAATAAATGAAGTACTTCGAGAATATTAACTCGATGTTTGAGACATATGGATCGACATCTTATGTTCGAATCTTCGCTTTTCATTCGACATTGCTTATTTAATTTACTCGTCGGAGATTACATATGTCGTATAATCGTTATTCGTTAGCGAGTTACGTTAACGCCCAACCAATTATCGTATTGAGTTGTCGTTATCAATATTAACGTTGTAGCTCGACCTTTGTTTTTCTAACTTAGAACTCACGCTTGAGTATCCTTTTATTAATGGAAAACCCTAATTTGTGTCTAACTTGATCCTCGCTTATTCCGTCTTAAGTTATCGAAATTGGTCGATTTCTTTTGGGTTCTCGTACATATAGTATTATGTTGTTTACGTTTGGGGTTTGGTTTGTCGGTTCAACATAATCATAAACATTCAACATCAACAAAACCATACACAACATAAAATATACTAAAGCATTAGAAACCCTAATTTCTAATGTAATACACCATCATTGTGTAAGTGTGCATAAGTGTTCCATTCATTCACCCTAATCACAACCATTTATCCAAAGTTTCATATTACTATCATAGCATCATTCATCATCAAAATTAAACCCATACTTAGCCATTCTATTACGTTTCGATAATTAGCAACAATTAGCATATGCATCCAATAAATTCCAATAAAATCATATTATACTCCTATCATATTATAGAATTTAATTACCAACTCAATATAATCATATAAATTTTTAAACCATGGGTTAAAAGTCTCAAACTTTCGGTCATTTCAAATTAGTAAGCTTTGGTGTTCAATAAATTCCACAAAAATTATATCATGCTTATACTATATACTAAACATGAAATATCACTTCATATCATGCATTAAAATTTTAAAACCATGCTTTTCATCTTTAAATCATTTCGTAATTCCACATTTATATATATACATATTCAATAAATTCCATCTTGCACAATATGTTTATATATGAAATAAACATGTAATATTAACATTAAATATCAACTAATATTTATAATATGAACCAAATGCTTGAATTCTTTGTCCTCACACATATTTTACATATGTGTTCAATAATTCCCAACAATGCATATTAGGTTCATATTATTTCTAAACATCATATATCCTATTATTTCCAACAAATAAAATCAAATAATGGCTTAAAATACTTAAATATATTCTGCCCATTTTGAAAAAATAGGAGTAGTGTTTCAAAATTTTCAAGATTAATATATGATGTTCATATCATATATTAAACACTACATCTCAACTATTTCTCAACAAAAAAATCAAACAAATACAAGAAAATTCCAAAAATATTCTGAAAATTACCATATTTATTATACATGCTTATAATACATTAACAAGCAATAATATCAAATAATATTCATAAAATCATGCTTTATCATATATAAAAAGAAATAAAGCATAAATCGAAAAAAATCAAACATGCTCCAAAAATTATGAAATTTTGACAGTAGACTTAGAAAATTATTCTAAGAATTTTTCATTCATGGCTTGAGAGCATTTGAGGGCTCTAAAGTCACGGAAAAAAATGAGGAGCAAACTAGGGTTTTTAAACCCAAAAATTCAAAATAAAAATTCCACTCCATTAGGATGGAAGAGGATGATGAATAATACCTTCCTATGGTATTATAAAGATTATTTGTGTGTGGGAGGGGTTTGGAAGGAGGATTAAAGGCTCCAAAGTGTGAAGAACAATGGAGAGAATTTGAAAATGAGAGAGAATTTTGGTTCCCAAGTGAGAGGCTGTAATGACACGAAAATGCTGCTGTGTTACAGCCTAATGGGCTTTCCTTAGCTCATTTGGGGTGGTCTTGGTGGTAGTTGGGAGGTGGATTGGTCAAATTACCCGTTTTAGCATGTTAATACCGACTCTTTAAGTTTTAACGCAATTTCGATTGATTTCTCAGAACCTTAAGGTTTTATTTTATTTAATAGACTCCAAATAACTTATTTAAATGATTATAAAATTTCATGAAGTTTGGACGTCGTCCGATAAGTCAATTCTGAGTTATCGCGGAAAAACTAAGTTTAGCGATTAAATTATGCTCATTCAAAAATTCTATTGAATTTTTGAGCTTTCAACATTTATTTGAATTTTATAAATCATAATTTATTGATTTAGACCCTTGGTTCGAGTTTCGGTCGTTCGGATCAATTTAGGGTTTTCCAGTATATATTACCCAATGTTCTAAGAAGTTCTTGAGAATTTCTTTCTGAAATTGATTCTTATAATTTCTAAATTCATAATAATTTATTCCTTCATGATTTAGATTGTTATCACAATTTATTATGATTAGCACGGACTGGAAGTTGTTCCGGCTCGTAAATAGTGCTTTTAAGACTGACCGGGCAAGTATGCCCGAAAATTCTCATTCTTTGGCTTCTCACATGTTTTCGTGTGAGGATTCTAGAAATGAAATCTGTTTGTTGAGATTCATTCTCGATCTTTCATTCTATGTTCGTGCTACTCGTAAAACCCTAATCCCAGTGGGACTAGTTACCAGTTTTTGATTTCTTTAGTTTTCGATCTCTGAATCGATTCTAATTCGTTTCATTGGTTTCCTTAAACTTAATTAAGGTCTAAGTACCACAAATAATTGGTCTAAGCATCACCAATTGAAGTTTTAAATTTTTCGGGTTATTACAACAGTTCAGGTGGGGCTTCTTTTCCTAAACTAAAATACGAGCTTCTTATTTAAATTATTTCCAAATGAATTTATTTACCATGCTATTTTTCAACTGTTGATAAATGTTTACAATATTACCTGCCAAAAATGTTTCTGTTTTGTGTATGGATCCTATCCGGAATGAATGTTGTGAAGTGATATGATGATACGAAATGTTATGAATTTTGTTAGGTCGCGCCCAACCCAGTTATGAAATCGATATCGGATCCTATGCCGGAAGACGATGCCCGGCTAGATTAACGTGTACACCGAACGTGACTGTGTCTTTGTGGACACCACGGCCGATCACGGCGTCGTTGAGGAGGCCTCACTCACGACGTTGAACTTTGATGTTATGATGAAACGAGGATAAGGGATACGGATCATACACACAAGAAAAATGCCCGCCAGCGACGATTTTGAGAAATGATGAAAATGTTTTAGTAAGCACAAGGCCTTTCGACTAAAACCCTTATGTCTTACCAAGGTGTGGCAGTGTAATCTAAAAATGATAAAATGTTTTGGCATGAGTCCACCGAGTGCATTCTTGTACTCGACCGCATGTTTGTTTTAAATGTGCGGGTTGAGCGATGATGGATGGAGCGGTGTTGAGCAATAGGAATATTGTCGCTGAAAAGTTTATACCTTGATAGTACATCGTCATATGTACATATCACATGTTTTCCGCTGCAAGAACTTAAGTTATGTACTAAAATCTAAGGACACAATTGACATATATATTATGGCTTTTGTTAAGGAGAATCCTCTGTTTAATTATACCTATTTAGAGTTACAATCCCTGCTAAATCGCACCTAGGATTGAGGGGATGTGACAATAGGGCAGGTTGACTTGCCAAAATGATTCTTATTTCTTGACGTAAACCTGAGCGGAACAGTTCAGCCATTTTCTCGTCTGTTTCTATCTTGTACGGAGCATAACGAGATAGGGTGCAAAATTCCCTATCCTATTCGGCCACGTTTTTTTCCTTGTTTTAGATTCATGAACTCAATTTCCTTTTGTAGCTTCGAGGAATGTATTTTGCTAACAACTCTTCTTTAAATTGTTCCCAAGTAAAATTCTCCAATCTTTCAGGAGTGAGAGTTTTTTTTTTTTTGCGTGATTCCCATCAAAAGTCGGCTGGTCCTTTTAATTGAAAGGAAATGCACAAAAGACATTCCTTATCTGAACATTCTAAGAATTTGAAAATTCTTTCCATCGCCCGAATCCATTCCTCTGCCTCGGCAGGATTACCAGTTCCACTAAAAGATGGTGGATTTTGTCGAAGAAATAATTCAGAAATTTTTCTGGCTGTTGGAGGAGGGGTGGGTTCAGGTGTAGGTTAGGGTATGTTTTCGCTTTCTTGTTCTTCTGCCACAGGATTTCGGTTTCGACGTCTTTGTAGCATACTGCATTTCGAATTAATGAGAACAATATATATGCAATATGTACGTAAGAAATTTGCTAACCTTGAAAAAGATCTGGGTATTTCTCTTTCATAGCTGATTCTAGCTCCCAGGTTGCTTCTTCTTGTCCATGGTGTCTCCATAGAACTTTCACTAACGGTATCTCTTTGTTCCTTTGCCTTTGGATACATCGGTCCAAGATTTCCGTAGGAAGTTCTACATAACTCATATTGTCATCGAGGAAAATATCTGTCGGTGGTATCACATGGCTGGGATCATGTATGTACTTCCTTAGTTCTGAAACATGGAACACATTGTGCACGTTTCCAAAACTTGGCGGCAATGCAAGTCTGTAAGCCGCTGGTCCTATTCTTTCCAGAATCTCATAGGGTCCTATGAAACGTGGTCGCAGCTTCCCTTTTATTCCGAATCTCACGATTCCCTTAGATGGAGAAATTTTCAAGAAGACCTTGTCTCCCTCTTCAAAATGTAGCTCTGTACGACGTTTGTCGGCGTACGACTTCTGTCGGTCTTGGGCCTCCTTGATCCGTTGGCGGATCTGTCGCACGATCTCAATCATCTCTCCCACAGAGTCAGGTCCTAATACTCTCCTTTCTCCCGCTTCATCCCAGTAAAGTGGTGATCGATATTTCCTTCCATAAAGCGCTTTATAAGGGGCCATTCCAATAGTCTCTTGGTAGCTGTTATTGTAGGCGAATTCCACAAGTGGTAACACTTGTTCCCAACTTTCTCCTCTATCGAGGACAACGGTTCTCAGCATGTCTTCCAACGTTTGAATGGTCCTCTCGGACTGCCCGTCCGTCTGTGGGTGGAACGCAGATCGAAATTTAGTCGAGTTCCCAGTTTCTTTTGTAAACTCACCCAAAATCTGGACGTAAATTTTGAATCTCTATCAGACATGATAGTCTTTGGAACTCCATGTAGACGTATGATCTCTCGAACGTACAACTGTTCTAGTCTATCTGACCCATGTGTTATTGGAATGGGTAGGAAATGCGCGCTCTTGGTCAATCAATCAATGATGACCCAAATAGCGGTATTTCCTCTTTGTGATTTGGGTAGCCCGATAACAAAGTCTATGGCTATATCATCCCATTTCTATTCCGGTATGTCTAGCGGTTGTAAGGTTCCATACGGTCGTTGGTGGAGTGCTTTCACTTGTTGGCACGTCAAACAACGTTCTACAAATGAAGCCACATTTCGCTTCATCCCATCCCCCAAAAATTTCTCTTTGAGGTCTTGGTACATTTTTGTGCTGCCGGGGTGTGCGGTATAAGAAGTCTCATGGGCTTCCTTCAAGATTTCGCTCTTGAGCTCTTCGTCTTCTAGAACACACACTCTCCCGTCATACAACAAAACATTATCTGTTGCTTCTGTGAAATTCTTGTGGTTATTGTCCTTGATCTTAGCTCGTATTTCCTCTAGCTTTTGCTCTTCCTCTGAGCTTCTAAGATTCGGACTCTTATGTCTGGGATTGCAATCAATATTGCAATACAACCCTCTATCGTCAGAGACGGGTCTATGACTTCGATGTTCATCCTCTGAAATTCCTTCATAAGTATTTCCTCATGACTGAGGAGACATCCCAAACTAGGGTGGGATTTGCGACTCAAAGCATCGGCTACAACATTAGCCATGCCTGGCTAGTAATTGATACCACAGTCGTAATCTTTCACTAGTTCTAACCATCTACGCTGTCTCATGTTAAGATCTTTCTGCTCAAAGAAATATTTCAGGCTCTTATGGTCAGTATAGATCTCACATCTAACTCCATAAAGGTGATGCCTCCAGATCTTTAAGGCATGTACGACCGCTGCTAATTCCAGGTCGTGCATAGGATAGTTCAACTCATGTAGGCGAATCGCCTTGAAGCATAAGCAATAACCTCGCTTTCTTGCATCACACAACCTAGTCCATTCTTTAAAGCATCCGTGTAGATTGTGTATTCTTTATCTGCCTCGGGTACTACTAGTACATGTGCTGTCGTCAATAACCCTTTCAGTCTCTGGAAACTAGCCTCACACTCGGTTGTCCATGTGTACTTGATTCCTTTCCTCAACAATTGGGTCATGGGTCGGGCTATCGTTGAAAATCCTTCGATAAATCTCCGATAGTAGCCGGCAAGTCCTAAGAAACTCCGAATTTCATTCGGGTTCTTTGGTGACTCCCATTCTCGAACTGTATCAATCTTCGAGGGGTCTACTTTGATTCGCTCGGCGGACACAATGTGACCTGAGAATGTCACTTCGCCTAACCAAAACTCACACTTTCTAAACTTGGCGAAGAGTTGCTCTTGCCTCAACGCTTGTAGCACGCTCAAGTGCTCTTTGTGTTCTTGGTTATTCTTGAGTATATCAGATATCGCCTATGAACACTAAGACTAATTTGTCTAAGTATGGGTGAAACACCCTGCTCATAATATCCATAAATCTTGCCGGGCATTCGTGAAGTCCAAAGGGCATAACGATGAATTGAAATGACCATACCTTGCACGGAAAGCCGCTTTTAGGTACATCTTCTGGTCTAATCCTCAATTGGTGATATCCCGACTTTAGATCTATCTTTGAAAAGACTCCTGCTCCTTTAAGCTGATCAAACAGATCGTCAATTCGAGGCAAGGGATACTTATTCTTAAGAGTTATCTTGTTTAACTCTCGATAGTCTATGCACATCCTCAGTGTACCATCCTTCTTTTTCACGAAAAGGACAGGTGCTCCCCATGGAGACACACTTGGTCTAATGAATCCTAACTCCAAGAGTTCTTGCAGTTGGATCTTCAATTCCTCAAGCTCCTTTGGTGTCATCCGGTATGGAGCTTTTGACACAGGGGCAGAACCTGGTTCGAGGTCGATCGTGAACTCGATCTGTCGGTTTGGCGGTAATCCCGGTAGTTCGTCTGGAAAAAACATCGGAATACTCTTTCACGATCGGGACGTCTTCTATCCTCCTCTCATTTTGATCTTCTTCCTGGAGGTAGACGAGGTAAGCATGGTTCTCGGTCTTATTCAGCAACGTCCTTGCTTGTAGTGCGGATATAATTGGGACTCTTCTTCCCATGCTGATCCCGTGAAAGTCTATAGGTTTCTCTCCGGGGTGTTGGAAAGAAATTTTCCTTTCATTACACAGGATGGTCGCACTATGTTCGGTTAACCAATCCATTCATAGTATTATGTCCACATCTGTCATAGGTATGACATGAAGGTTATCTGTCAAGACCTTAAGTGAGCCTAGTCCAAATTCTAGGTTCGAGCATATGTGGTTATTGTTCTTACGCCTCCCATCGGAGAAGAAATTATCATGATTTGTTCAAAAGCTGGGATCTAATCCTAAGTTCTCTACGCATGCTTCAACAATAAAGAATGCGAGGCGCCAGATCAAACAAAGAGGATAATGTAATTGGAGTAGTATTTCCATACCGCCAAGTTTCCTCGGCGGCTCCTTCGGAATTTCCTTTCCTAGTCGAGACGTAGGCCCTAGTTTGCCGGGCGGTTCTTTGTTGTTGATGATGTTGTTGTCATTGTTGCGGTTGCTGCTGCTGCTGTTGTTATTGTTGGAGTTGGCGGTACTGTCGCTGCGGTTGTTGTTATTGTTATTGGAGTTGGCGGTACTGTTGCTGCGGTTGTCGCCATTGTTGTTGTCGTTTCCGCCGTGGTTGATATGGTCGCTGATTCGGCTGGTAGTACTGAACCGGGGGGTTGTCGCTGGAACGGTTGAGCTTGGATAGCCCGGACCGGCTGGACTCGATCCGGTACATTGGGACAACCATTCTCTCATCACGCATCCTCGACAAGCCCCTCGAGTAGTGACCCTTCCGACACATTTCAAACATTCATCATTTGTGAACATGTAGACTCCTTTGTGACTTCTATGGAACTTAGGGCATACAGGGAGTTTCACGAATATTTAGTTTCCTCCGCCAGGCGTGGGTACTATGTTACGTCCATTGCCTTGTCCGTGCCTAGATGGAAAATTACTCCCTTGCCATGGCCTCATGTTGGCCTGGCCAGCATTTGATCCTTGACCTTGGTGGGGTCCTTCCCACTTTCTCTTTCCACGATCTCCTTGGTGATTCGGTGGATGTACAACGACAAATCTATGCTCAGGCAAGGCAGCCTCAATGTCCAATGCTCTACTAACGACCTCGAGATAGGTCAGATTTCCATGACAGGCTAGCGACACCCTGATCTCATGACGGAGTCCCGCCCGAAATTTCTCAGTCCTCTTCTCGTCTGTGTCGAACAACTGAGGTGCATACCGCGACATCTCGCAGAAGGCACGGTCGAAATCTGTGACCGTGGTTTTTCCTTGTCGCAGATTTTAGAACTCGTGTCCTTTCCTCTTACGGTAGCTCTTAGGTATGTACTTCTCGTACACTTCCTACTTGAATTCTTCCCAGGTGTAAGCTTCTAGTTCCTCTTCATATAAGGTCTTTCTCTTCACCTCCCACCAGAAATCGACGGCACCAAATATTTGCAAAGCAACGATGACAAGCGCTTTAAGAGGCAAGTGAAGGAAGTTAAAGATTCGCTCTAGCGCGTGAATCCATAGTTCGTAACCACGAGATTCCCAATCCCGCTGAAAATTGGCGGATTCTCGCCCGAGGAATGGCCTCAATCCTTCTTGCCGGTGGTGGTGGTGGAGTGTCCTCTCCTTCAAGTGTTACATCGCAGCTTTTCCTTCTCGTCGGCATTCTATCATTCTTAAATATACGCAATCAAATATCTTCTTATGCCATCCATCGTGATCATAAATATATTAGTGCGATATTTATATATAATCATGCGCATAAGTCTAGCGCGTCGTTGAACATCACATAATACGACATCAAAACCAACGGCTCTCGATGAGCTATCATCATCTCAAAGAAAATGCCTTTACGAGGATTTTCATCGCTTTTGAGATTTACAAAATGGGGCCGACACGGAGTATGATGTTCCCAAAAGCTAATATCAATATCACTCCATCGCACCTAGTCACGGTGCTTTCAAAAATATAAACGCCACCGAGGTCATCAAAATAAGGGTTCATGTCGAAACGACCTATCGCTTCCGCAGATGCATCACAAGATATACAAAAGTATATAAACAAAACATTATCTAGTCTTAATAACTAGATCCATAATCACCTGTGTGTAAATAGGGCTCAACGTGTCGAGTCGAACCGGAGTATGGCTACTATCAACTTCGCTCATCTCATCGCCGGGGCGGGTCCTCCTCCTCAACCTCAACATTGAGTGTGAGAGCCATGATCTTCGCACTCTAACGACTCTAGCTTCTTCTATAGTAGCTGTGTCTCAATGATCTCAACCATGATCTCCTCATAGCATTGGCCGGAAACAGAAACAAAGAAGATAGGCATAGGTTTCTCTCACGGCGCATGCAATTAGGCCACGTGAATCGTCAATCTCTGAAGATCGTGGTACATGGGTCCGCACGGGGTGGCGATTGAACTAGGGAACACTGATAGGTAGAGGTGAGTCCTGGCATGGAATGATCGGCGATGCTGGTCGGGTGGCAATGACGGGGCTCGAATCCTACTGGCGGTACGACCGAAAAAGTGATTTGTCGAGGACGGAAAGATCCAGCCTCAAATATGTTCCTGCCACCGCCAGGTAAGAATGCAGGTCTATCAGATGCCAAACGAGGCACCTTCGGATGAAGCCACTTGGGAATCTCATCACGCCAGGTGTATTCTCGTTCAGGGAGATACGGTCCACAAGGTGTAGCTCCTTATACCATGAATACGTAGTTCAAGTGGCTGATGGAACGGGGTAAGTCCACCTCAAGATCGAAGCTCTCTCGGCGATGATATATGTATTCAGATGATATCTCGCGTGTATACCCCTACCTTGGTGGCAATATTGAAATCACTCGTAGTATGACATACCACGAGCCTGTGAGCAGCTCAGTGACTCATGAAGTGAGCAAAGAACTTGCCTACGCCGCCTCCTTGCAAATCTAGTAGGAACGGCATGAACGTACAACCTCCTCGTGTGTGGCTCTACAGATAAAAACGCCTAGTCGTAAAATTATCCGACCATAATCTAGATCCTATATTCCTAAGTTCTTTTGAAACTACTTTCATGATTTGTCTTCTGAAGAGACCGTATGGTCTCTTAGGGTAGCACAAACTTTAATGTCTAGCCTTTGAGTAAGGCTAAGTGGTCACCCTTTCTCATTGGGTTATAATTCCTTATTTTCATTCGAATCATAACATTCAATCATATGTGTTCCCGCAATACTCAAAATTCTATCAATCTTTTATACATACTTTCTTAGCGTTATGCTTTGATTCATCGTTATCGCCACGATAGAGATAGCACGATAGTGTTCAAATTTCTTCACAGAGAGGTTGAGACTCATAACAAGGCGAACCTTCGCCACAATCGTCACATCGTAGAGTCGTTGAATTCTCATCCTCAAATCGCTCGGATGGTGATTTTTAAAATTCTATGTTCTCGCTCTTCCTTAGTATTCCGCTCAATCGGGATACCTTATGTTCTCATACTAAGTTCGGAGCAATAAGGATCATGCGTCTTAAGAGTCTATGTTCTCATGGGAAACATACTCATTTATATTATGCATCTAGCATGCTTTGCAGACATAGGAGTAAACACAACTCATAACATATATGCGATAAAATGATATTCTCATATCATTCCTCTATCAATTTTCCGTAGTTTTCAACTCTTTTCAATCTAACAACCGCTTATTTTAAAATAACTTTTCAATGTCAATAATTCATTTTTCCAAAATCCTTGAAACAACTACTCCATTTGAATTTTTGAGACTGTTTCTCCTTTCAAACATATTTCAACCTTCAAAACAATACGACTTTTGTAAGTCCATTTCACATTTCATAAACTTCTATCATTTCAAACAACTTTCGGTTGAAATAGTTACCTTCTTCCTCGCTGAAGCGGTGATGACGATGGGGTGCAGTCAGTAGGTAATCAAATACCAACAGCCAAGACTCAACTTTCAACTTAAGATTCAAGGAAAGGGTTTCTAGGGTTCAGAGCGAACAAGTGCTCGATACCAATTTGTGACGACCGACTATCCAACGAAGTACAGATCATATGGATCGTCACCGGTATAAAAAGCGCTGGATATAAACATAACTAATCAAGACAATCAACCATTTAACTATTCAATAACGATAGGCTAAAAAAGGATAAGTAATTCAATACTAACTCAAGTCGCAGAATGACTTGTCAAAAGGGTTCAAGGTTTCAACATAACCCAATCGTATAAAATTCAAAGTACGAGGTACGACCTCCAATTCAATACGGCATAAAAGCAATTATAATCAAAACATTAAACAATATCGAGTTAGGCGGCAGAATAAATGTGTGGACATGCATACGACGATGCATGCCCAAGGTTCTAGAAACCTTTCTAGTTAAGCCACAAAACAATCGCTACTCGCACCACCGCACCCATCATCGATCCTTGCTCAACCTGCACATCAAAAACGAGATGCAGGGCTAAGTACAAAAGTACTCAGTGGACTCGTTGCCGAAAACATTTTCTTTACCAAAAAGTTATTGAACTGCCCACAATAGCACATGAGGATTTTAGTTAAAGACTCATGCCTATCAAATATTTTATCATTTTTCCAAAAGTGTCAGGCCTGACTATTTTATCACGTTGTTCCATATCCGTAATTCATTCATCATTCATTCGTTCATTCATTCACAAGACTATGGGTGGCCACCTACACATAGTCGCCGTGACCGATCGAGATAGCTAACCTTAACACACAACACACGTGTACACAATCCGAGTTAGTCCTCAACTAAGTCGGATCCGATCGTTACCTTTTTTAACGCTATGGACCAACTCATTCACATACCACATCGATATACCAATCAATTCTCGTCCCCACATTTGGATAAACCAACCTCGGATATGGACACAACAAAACATAAATATTTGGCGATCAATAACAGTTCATGCGATAATATTTCATAAAGCTTTTGTAAATCATGCTTGAGTTATGCATAATCATTTTGTTTTAAGAAAAGCCCATCCGCTAGTCCAACGCTAGTAAGTCTAAGTGAGCGGGTGTGGTTGTTCTCCTCGCCGACCACGCACGGTCAAACCCTTCATAAGAAAATAACATTTCTTAGATTCTTTCTATCGATCGATGGTCGCTTATAAATTACGACTTAAGTTCCCAATTAGGGTTTCTTTATGATTTCATGTGATGATTTTAAGATAATTCTTATTATCTTACATTCCCAATTCCTAACTATATTACTTCATCGCTCATAGGTGAACTTTGACTTATGAATCACATACTCCCGAGTCTATCCTCGACTCTTCACCTTAGTGCTCTTTTAAACGTTATTACGTTATAGATTGTTAGTATTCAAGTTGTGATTGGTAATTTAGATTATCTCGAGCCACCAACTAGACTTAACAATTATAGTTACGCCCCAGTAGGTTATGCTTGACGACTTATCGTATTCGCACGACAATTAAAAGATGAGTCTTGATTTATGATTCAAGTGAGCACATGTTATCATATAGCTAAGTACTTAAGAATAAACGAAGTACTTGAGAATATTAACTCGATGTTTGAGACATAAGGATCGACATCTTATGTTCGAATCTTCGCTTTCTCATTACTTATTGCTTATTTAATTTACTCGTCGGAGATTACATATGTCGATAATCGTTATTCGTTAGCGAGTTATGTTAACGCCCAACCAATTATCGTATTGAGTTGTCGTTATTGAATATTAACGTTGTAGCTCGACCTTTGGTTTTTCTAACTTAGGAACTCACGCTTGAGTATCCTTTATTAATGGAAAACCCTAATTTGTGTCTAACTCGATCCTCGCTTATTCCGTCTTAAGTTATCGAAATTGGTCGATTTCTTTTGGGTTCTCGTACATATAGTATTATGTTGTTTACGTTGGGGTTTTGGTTTGTCGGTTCAACATAAACATAAACATTCAACATCAACAAAACCATACACAACATAAACTATACTAAAGCATTAGAAAACCCTAATTTCTAATGTAATACACCATCATTGTGTAAGTGTGCATAAGTGTTCCATTCATTCACCCTAATCACAACCATTTATCCAAAGTTTCATATTACTATCATAGCATCATTCATCATCAAAATTAAACCCATACTTAGCCATTCTATTACGTTTCGATAATTAGCAACAATTACCATATGCATCCAATAAATTCCAATAAAATCACATTATACTCCTATCATATTATAGAATTTAATTACCAACTCAATATCATCATATAAATTTTTAAACCATGGGTTAAAAGTCTCAAACTTTCGGTCATTTCAAATTAGTAAGCTGTAATATTCCAAAGAAACGAACGAATGATTACGGTATTTAAACCCGTGAATTAGGGTTTTGCCGTATGTTATTTTTATAACATCGGATATTGTGATTTCGATTCAGTTCTATATTAATGAATTCCTTCTTATATTCACTAAGGATTGTGAATTAAGATCGAATTATTACGAAATGATTCATCGATATATTTTAACGCCGATCGCAGATCGAACGCCTCAGACTTTATGGAAATTTCGAGTCGTAAAGCTTGGAATTAATTTCCATCTTAATTCCTTTGTTAAATGGAATATATTTATAAAGTAAGTACGAGCTAACTACGACCATTTTGAGATGAGTCGATTTTGAACGTTAACGCCAACGCCTGAGACGCTGAAAATGAGTTTAATGCTCAGAAATTATAATAAACGACCCCATTCCGAACCAACCCGGACTGAGGGTGACTAGTACTAGGAGTAGTACTTTAGGGGTTACATGAATAAAATAGAGATGCGTGAAAATAAGCTAACATGCTCGAATGTAATACGAGATGATGTTATATTGTTTTTGAAAGGTTTAGCCATCGGACCCCAAAACTCGCCCGATCCGATGGGCCTCAATAGTTTAAAATATAAAGCATAAATAAAGGAGTTTAGAGTATAGCAATGAAAGTGTGAATACATATACGACGATATGCATTCAAGGTATAAACCACAAATTCAAGTAAATCGGTCAAGGACACCGACTCTCAACACATTCCCCATCATCACCATCGAGCTCAACCCGCACATTTAAAACAAACATGCAGGCTAAGTACAAGAGATTGCACTTAGTGGGCTCAAGCCGAAAACATTTGATTGATTTGGATTACACCGCCAATATCGGGTAAGTCACAGTGGTTTTAGTTAAAATGCCTTGGCTTACCAAATCATTTTCGTCAGAAACATAGCTCGCCGAGCATTTTCTTGTGTGTATGGTCCGTATCTCATAGTCACAATACATAATAATAATAATTAAATAAACGCCGAGAGTGAGGCCTCCCATCTACGACGCCGTGACCGCCGTAATCCCGCACAAAGACACAAATACTGCAAGCATATGTTAACACAACAGATAGTTCCAACCTTCACGCCAATCCTAGCTGTGCATTTATCATCCGACACAGACCCGACATTTAAAAAGGTCAGTGCTACCACAACAATTGATATAATAGTTCCAACTATCTCCACAATTTCTACCCGGCATAACAGATAGATCCATACACAAAACGAAATATTTTCGGGTGTAATGCAAGAAACATTTGTTAAACAAAGTAGGATAAGTGTCAGAATAAACTCATTTGATATAACAAGAAAGTCACGCTTTTGTGGGGTAAGAAAAGGCCCACATTTTAAAGATAAGAAGCCCACCGACTATGGTTCGTTGTAAAGTCCCAGTTCGCTTGTTCGTCAAAATCCCGTCACGCTTTTAGGCCCACACCTTTACGAAAAAGCGAGGCTTTAGTACGTCGCCAAGTCTTTCGAGACTTTCGAAAACTAAGATAAACTTCGATATTTCATATCGATGTAGACCGAATTCCTTAGTGAATTCAATACGCCTCTAACACGATACGATCGACTTGTTCTCGCTCTTCGAGATGCTTTCAACGATAAGCACGTTTTTCGATATATGGATTTCATTTGTGAAACCTTTCTTACTAATGGGTATCATACTCAATTAGTATATCTTACGCTGCATCGACGATTTATAAATGTATAATCGCACGCTTGACTCAAAGTCAACGAAGTCAACATCGATCAACAAAGTCAACGATTTCACCTTTAATAATAGTAACTTCTTACTATTTTGTTTTATAAATCGAATTTGATCGATTTGAAAACGAAGTCCTATTGCTCGATTTATCTTGTAAATCAAGGACTTATGATTATTTTAGCATTTTTAATACCTCTTTTATAAATAAAAGCGTATTTTGGTATTTTAAACCGTTATAAAATGAACGCTCGCCTCAAACATAGCAATCTATGTTTATAAAATTTTGTAACATTTAAAACTGTCCAGAATATCATTTTAGTAAATTTTCATAAATAAACTGCTTTTAAAAGGATTTTAAAATCCTTTTATATTATCGAAATTTTCGATAATTAGATTAAAAATACTAAATGACTTTTGAAAATTTTTCTAAATTCATATAGTGTATTATTATACACTATGGTCCAGAATATGAATTCATGAAATTCATATAACACTGTTTGTTAATTATTTATATATATATACATATATATATTCACTAGAATTCACAATAATAGGGAATAATCATCCAAAATTCCCAAAATTGATATATACTTATAATAACATCCCAACATCAGTATATAATATTTATATAACCCATAGTTCATCATAACTATTTATTTCACAATATGTAACAATATTCACTGTAATATAAGTTAATTACCCAATAAATAGCAAACAATTTCTAAAAATTCTAAATAAATTCCTACATCAATAAACATTATATTATAACATTGTAACATTATAACATCAACCAATATAATTTAAATCGTCACCATATGAGCTTTGCAAGCTCTCGGCTTTTTCGATTAAATTTAGTATTTGGTTTTCAAAATTCCAACAATTATATACTATGTTTATATACTATAGTATATTAATATAACATCATAATATTTATCAAAACTAATTAAATCATCACCTTCAAGAGCTACAAGCTCACGGTTTGTTTGATTTAAAATAGTATTTGATTTCCAAAAATTCTAATTAATTTATACAATGCATAAATAATATACTAAAGCATTAAAACATCATTACATGTTCAAAAATAAAATCATACATCAACATATATTTTCAATATGCTCTCGGCCCTAATTAAAAATTAAGCATATGGTTTTCAAAAATTTAATTAAATCATATAACATATAATCAATACATTAAAGCATTAATATGTCATCACATGCTTGAAATAAAATTATACACCAAGGTATAATATATATATATAACTCACGGTATTTTTAAACTTTAAGTTGTGGTTTTTCAAAATTTCTAATAATATCCAATGTGTTCTAACCATATTATACATCAATAATCCATGCTTAAAACACCTTGAATATATTCGGTCATCATCCAACATTTTATACAGCTTTAAAATAATTTTAAACATATCATATGGTTCAAAATTTCATAACATGCTAGATCCATTTATACATTTCACATATAACACCATATGATTATCTAAGCATATATTTTCATATATTTGAAAATAAAACATCAAGAACAACATTCTCATGCTCAAGAACATTTAAAACATATGTATACATACATATATCATTCGAACATACAAAATATATATAAGAGCATGCTCGATTTTTCTTGAACCAAAGATGATAAAATCAAGCTTTTGTGTCTCATTTACCTTGTATGGTATAGATCAAGGAACAAGTATGGTATGGAGGGTTGAGGAGAAGAAATGAAGGAGAAAGGAAGAAGAAGTTTTCAAAACTGGGGAGAGAGGCTCGCTATTTGGAGCAGAAAATGGGAGAGAGAGAGAGTGAAATGCGAGTGTCGAGTGTAGTAATGTGTATAGTGAGGAATGGAGTGAATGGGAAGAGTCCTCCCTATACTATCTCTCTCTCTCTCACCGATTTTGGCCATGAAATGGGAGAAAATCTGCAGCTTAATGATGACCATTAGTGTGATGATTAGGCTAGGTTTAAAAGGTGTTCATGTATCATGGAAAAAAGGCACATCATGCTTTGTCCAAGCATGACGGTCATGGTTTTAGCTCCAAATAGGTAGGATTTAATTTTATTAAACATTAATACTATGTATTAATCATAGTATAGGTCATAGATATATAATACAAGTCATTAAAATAATTAAATCAAACATATTGCACATATACGAAATTACCGATATTAAATTAGGAAAATAGGATTAAAATATAAAATACACCTATTATTGATACTCATGTGATTTTCGTCCCAAATATACACATATATATCATAATATATGCTTTAGATATTAAATAATATCATAGGGTAAAATTATAGCATTAATCAATGCATAAGAAACCCTAATTTCGAAAATTAGATTTCGAAATTTATAAAAATCTGTTTTCGATTTTTAATAATCTAAAAACTGATTTCATAGCTTAATAACACTCATATATATCATATTATAAAGTTTAGATACCATATGATAATTTAATAGTGTCATTTCATATGAAAAACCAAAGTTTATAAACTTAGGGTTTTTGGAAATTTCAATAACTAATTATCGAATTCAATAACTGAAAATTCGACTTTTAATAATTAATAATACTGAAATTATATAAAATATTAATAGGAAATTAATTATTATAATTTCCTGAGCATTAAACTCATTTTTCAAAACGCCTCAGACGCCGACGCTCAAAACGCCTCAAACGCTCAAAATCGACTCATCTCAAATGGTCGCAGAAGTTCACACTTACTAAATAAATATGTCCCTTTAATAAAGGAATTAAGATAGAAATTAATTCCAAGCTTCACGCCGTAAAATTTCATGAAAGTCGACGCTCGATACGCTGCTGACGCTTAAAAATATCGACGAATCATTTCGTAATATTTCAATCCTTTAATTCACAATCCTTAGTGAATTATGAAAGGAATTCATTATAACGATATCGTATCGAAATCACAAGGTTCGATGTCGTAAAAGATAATATACGGCAAAACCCTAATTACGGGTTCGTAATACCGTAATCGATATTCGCTTTTTCGAATATTACATTCCACCCCTTACGAAAAATTTCGTCCCGAATTTGTATACCTTTAGAAAAATAAGTCGGGTATTTTTCTCTCATTGCTTCTTCAAGCTCCCACGTGGCTTCTTCCCGTCTGTGGTGTTCCACAAAGACTTTAACTAACGGAATCGACTTGCTCCGTAGTTGCCGAACTTTGTGGTCAAGTATGGCTGCGGTTCTTCCTTATAGCTCATGTCCGCTCGAGGATCACGCCGCCTCGCGAATCACGTGCTTTGGGTCGTGAACGATTTTCGAATCATGCGAGACGGAAAACATTATGCACATTCCCTAGGTTCATGGAAGAGCCAACCTATAAGCCATCGGACCTATCCTTTCTAGATCTCATAAGGTCCTATGAAACGGGTCTCAACTTCCCTTCAGTCCAAACCCGACAACCTTTTGATGGAGAGACCTTAAGAAAGACTTTGTCTCCATCCTCAAATCGTAGCTCGGATCTACGCCAGACGTCAGAAGATTTCGCCTGTCCCGAGCCTCTTTATCCTCATCCTAATTTGTCGAACGATTTCGATCATCTCGCCACCGCATCGTGCCCTATAACTTTTCTCTCACCGACTTCATCCCAATAAAGCGGTGATCTACACTTCGCCATACAAGGCTTCAGATGGGCCATGCCGATCGTCGCTGATAATCGTTGTTGTAAGCAAATTCAATCGAGGTAAAATATCTTCCCATTTTGCACCTCGATCCAAAATTACGGTTCTAAGCATATCTTCTGTGCTTGATCGCTCTTCCGATTGTCCATCGGTTTGTGGGTGGAATGTCAGATCAAGTTTAACTGCACTCCGCCTTCGCCGCAAGCTAATCCGTAACTGGATGTGAACTTGGAGTCTCGATCGAGGTAATAGATTTTGGCACCCATGTAGTCGCATAATTTCCTTAACGCATACCGGGCCAACTTATCGATCCATAAGTGCTTTCAATAGGTAGAAAGTGAGCACTTTTGGTAATCTATCCACAATTACCCATACGGCTGTGTTTCCTCTTCTCGATTTGGGTAAGCTTGTAACGAAGTCCATCGTTATATCGTCCCACTTCCATTCGGGATTTCTAATGGTTGTAACTTCCCGTAGGGTCGCTGGTGTAGTGCCTTCACTTGTCGACAAACAAGACAAATGCTCTACGAAAGAAGCTATGTCTCGCTTCACGCCTTCCCACCAAAATTTTTCCTTCGTGTCCCGCACATCTTAGTACCGCCTCGTGGCGGTGTAGGGTGATCGTGAGCCTCACTCATGATTTCGCTCAAGCTCGCCGTCAGAACGCATATCCTACCTTCAAACAATAAGGCGTTATCCGCGCCTCTTGAAATTCTCAATCCTTCGCACCTTAGTCTTTCTCGGATCTTTTCCAACTTTTCTCAATCCTTTGTCTCTCGACAATTCTTTTTCTTAGATCGATGTCGCGCGAGTGTAGCGACACACCACAATTGTCCCGGTGGTTCAACCAGCTCAATCTTCATCCCGCCAAACTCTTCAACGAAGTTTTTCCTCTGTACAAAGAGACATCCTAACTGGTACGGCTTTTACGACTCAAGGCGCCACCACTACATTCGCCTCGCCCGGTGATAGTTAATACCACAACCGTAATCTTTACCGCCTCAAGCCATCTTCTTTGTCTCATATTCAGATCCCTTTGTTCAAGAAATACTTCAAACTTTTATGGTCTCAGGAAGATTTCACATCTCACACCGTAGAGATGGTGTTCCAAATTTTAGGGCATGAACCACACCGCTAATTCCAAATCGCGAGTCAGGTAGTTCAGCTCAGGGTCCGAGTTGTCGGGATGCATAAGCTATCACCTTCCTTCTTGCATCAAAACACAACCCACCCAGCCTTAGATGCGTCAGAGAGACCACGCACCCTTTGTCCGCTCGACCGCTAGAACCGTGCACCGTCAATTTCTTCGAGTATTTGGAAACTCATCTCGCACTCATCACCCAATCGAACTTGATTCCTTCCGAGTAGTCGGGTTATCGCCTTGCAATCTTGGAGAATCCTTCGATGAATCTCCTATAGTAGCCACCTAATCCTAGGAAACTTCTAATTTCGTGTCGCTTCTTAGGTGATTTCCATTCTCGCACGGCCTCTACTTTGGTCGATCTACTTTTATGCCTTCAAGAGACACGATGTGTCCAAGGAACATAACTTCCTTCACCAAAACTCACATTTGCTAAACTTAGCAAAGAGTCTTTCATTTCTCAAGGTTTGCGTAACTGTCAGATGTTCCTTATGATCCTCTTCATTCTTCGAGTAAATAAGGATATCATCTATGAAGACCAAAACAAATTTATCCAAAATGGATGAAATACTGCTCATGAGGTCCATGAATACGGCCGGTGCATTGGTTAATCCGAATGGCATAACTATGAACTCATAGTGGCCATATCTCGTTCGAATGCGCCTTAGGTACATCCTCGCATCAGATTTTCAGCTGATGGTATCCCGACTTAAGATCAATTTTCGAGAATACACCCGCCTCGCAATTGATCAAACAGTCATCAATTCGGTAAAGGGTATTTGTTCTTTAGTGTCATCTTATTTAGCTCCCTATAATCGATGCACATCCTCAAAGAACCATCCTTTTCTTAACAAACAAAACAGCGCCCCCAAGGTGAAACACTCGCCTAATAAATCCTAGATCCAAAAGCTCTTGATTTGGATTTTCAGCTCTTCTAGCTCCTTCGGGCCATCCTATAGGGCGCCTCGACACCGGGCTGATCCTGCTCCAAGTCGATGGTAAACTCTAGTTGTTCATCGTGAGGTAGTCCCGTAGATTCTCGGAAATACGTCCAAAACTCTCGACAACTTCAATGTCTTCTACCCGTGCTTCGGGTTTATCCTCTTCGCTCAAATAAACAAGGAATGCAAGACATCCTTTCTCGTTCATCATCCTCCTAGCTTGTAGTGTCGACACTATCGGCACTCTTCTTCCCATGCCGATCCCATGGAAATGCGTAGCTTCGTCCCGAAAGTGAAACGAAATTTTCCTTTCCTTACAGAGAATCGTGGAATGATTCTTAGCTAACCAATCCATTCCTAGGATTATGTCTACATCGTCCATGGGTATTATGTTTAGATCGCTAGCCGTAACCTTAAGTGATCCTAATGTCAACTCTAGGTTCGAGCAAAAGTGTGTAACGGCCATAATTCCTCCTATAGGCGATGAGATTCTCATATCCTCGCTTGATCTTTCGCACCTAAGGCCCAAGATTTCACGCATGATTTTGCAATAAAAGAATGCGAAGCACCCGTGATCGAACAAGACTATAATGTAGGTTGAGAAGAACTCCCATACCGCCAAGTTTCCTCGTTCTCGCTCGCTCGCCTCCCGCGCGCGTGGCGTAGCTCGCCCGAGCCGGCCGAGGCCGACGGGCGCCGGTCCCGCTGATTTGGCGGTTGTTGCTCGCCGGTTGCCGCCGCCGCCGGGCGCTGGCGCGTGGTTGCCGCCCGCCGTTGTTGTGGCGGTACGCCGCCACCGCTGCTGGGATTTGTTGTTGTGGCGGCCGCCACCGCTGCGGCCGCCGGAGTTGTTGTTGTTGAGGCCGGGTGTTTGCCACCGAGTTGCCGGGTTGGGGCCGGAATTGCCGCGGTGGTCGGGTCAAGTCAGATAGCCTCAATGGCCGAGCATTTCCCGTTGGTTCGCCTTCCATCCGAACGTGACATCGGGCAATTGTCATGTAAATGCCCGCTTGCCCCGCATTTGTAACAACTACCACGCTTGCCGCACACACCCTTGTGTGCTCTATGGCATCTAGGCATTGAGGTGCCTCGATCGTCCCCGTGGTCCCTTGCCGTGGAGCATGAGCCGCTTCTTCCAGCCTTTGTCCTCGCCGCTGGGGTTTCGCCACGGGCCAGACTTGCTTCTCCGTAGTTTCCGCGTTGTTATTTCCGCGGTTGGGCTCCCGCCTTTTCTCTTATCCGAACTACTGTGTGACCGAGACGCCACCGACTTATTTTCGGTCATGGTCACTTATATCTAAAGCTCGTATGCGAGAGCTTCAGTAGATAGATGTCTCCACGGTCGGCAAGAGACATGCGATTCCATTCTTAGCCCCGCTCGAACTTTTCCGACATCTTCAAGTCGGTGTCTACTAGATCCGGCAGATATCTCGACGCCTCGCAGAAGTGCGATCGTAGTCGGTTACGGATAATTTTTCTTGTTTTAGCAGAAAATTCCCCTCTTTTTCCCTATAACTTTGGGATATACTTTTCATACAACTCTTTTGAAATCCTCCCACGAGAATTCCTCCACTGCTCACAGAAAGTCTTCTTCCGCCTCCCACTGTAAGTCACCGTCCAACCACCGAAAGTAACACACGACATCCTTTCTTGTGCCGCATCTTAAGAAGGTAAAGATCCGCTCAATAGCCCCGACCCATTGTTCGGCTTCTTCCGGTTGCTTTTCCGCAAAAGACAGGGGGTTCTGCCTTAAAACATTTCTTCGATCCCGCGATCGGGTTGAGGTGGAGGTTGTGGTTGGGGATTGTCTTCCGCCTTGTTCGGGACTCTACCCTTCCTCTCGGCCTTCCCCGCCCTCGACCTCTCGGGTTCCCGCCCCGATTCCTTCTGAGGCATGCCGCTATGAAAACAAGTAAACATTAGGCATTTATTCTTTTCACACCATTATCCACTCACACTGCTCGGTCTTGTCATAAAGCGATCCCAAACAGTAGTATAACATTCTTAACAAACATAACTTGCCGCAAAGCCCTATTAGGTCGTGTATATATATATCCAAAATTTCGCCATAGGCGTGATGTTCAAAACAATGGTAAACAGAACATAAATCCCGCCCACACGGCCTAAAAAGAGATTTCGGTTTTAGAACCAAGGTGCAACAAAAGAAAAGAGAAAATCTAGCACACACGCTAGACATAACAAAACAAATCCTAATTAAGACGCCGCCTAGTGCCTTCACGAGGTCTTTCCCTATTCCGTGTCTTCCTCGTGGTCTTCCTCCTCCTCCGAATCATCTTCGCCGTCGGAAATGTCCATACGGGTAGCCCCCTGATGGTCCGCCCATTGCTTTCCACCATCGGTATATCTCGCATGGGGTTAAAAGCGGTGGTCGATTCGCCGAGGCTCGTAGTCGGGCGAATCGGACCGTAGCATACCGAGTCGGGTCATAGCCGAAGGCATCCGATACTCTCATCCGTGCCGTCCGGCGAAAGTGCTCGACCGGTGGTATGGCTGGGACCATAGGTGGTGGAGGTGGTACCGTGGACGACGGGTGTCCGGCTGTGTGGTGGAAATACCGCCTCCCAAGGCTCGGGGCGTGCCGCCTCTCTAAGCGAGCAGTCCGCCTCGCCGAATCGACACGGAGGTACCACTGGGTCGATCCGCCTCGAACCTCTGTACAACCACTCGCGACTCATCCCGCCAGTATACTCGGGAGGAGGTAGGGTCCTCTCGTGCTGCCTCAGAATGCTATATACGTAAGTCGTGACTCACGAACCCGGCGATCTCCCACCAAGTCGTAGCTGCCCATCGCCCGTAGATGTAATCCCCGATATCTCTCGAGCATATCCATCCTGTGTGGGGGAGTATCGCTAGAAGGCGCTGGATGCCGCCATAATCACCACGCCGTGAGCTCGCGCCTCCAAAGACGGAGATAATATGCCAAGAACTCACCCAAGTCTTCCCAACAAGACATCCAACTGAGCGATATATACTCACCTCCTCCTCCGGGGGGTGTGGTCCAATCCTCCTCCTCGCGAGATATCTCATTCCTCCATCCGTCACTTAATAAAACTAACATAAGTCAACTATCGCCATCGAATAAGCAGTGCAAGGATATCTTAAACGTAACGTGAAGCAACTAGATAAGGTCAAGCAAGTCTATAAGGTAGGCAACATCATACTGCACAAAACTCACCACAACTTACCTTCTTAGTCTTACCCAAACGTATACATAAGCCAACAACATCTTAATATGAGCTATGAGATCCTTATTCTATACCAAACACTCGAACTAGAGTTCAACGGACTCTATCGTATTCTGGAGGCAGAATTATGGATTCTGTTCTTCATAACAAATGAAGATCAGTGTTAGAGTACGCAGGTGAAAACCATGCGTAAATCGGGTCCTAACGAGAGATCTAGCTAAACAAATCTACTGCGCAGTGCAGGAAATTTGCGCGATCGTGCCAAGCGGCAAAACGAGACGTATGTCGACGTAAAACGCCTATCATCTTCGGTTTTTAAGCTGAGGCTGAACATCCTGAAGTCGTAGTGACGCCCATGTCGTGATTCGTGTTGCTGGTCACCGTGTCGGTAGTGATGGAGTGCCGACGCCATTCAAATTAAAGGTCGAGGTTGTCCTCGCCCATCCTTCTCGCCGCCTTCCGTCGTCCGCTGCTCAAGGGTATCGCTACCTTCATTCTTCCTATCGCTCTTTCGTCTCGTAAGGAAAAGAAGTTCGATTTCTATGTTCTTTCACGATACGTGAACATGCTCCTTAGAGTCTAAGTTCGCCTTATGATAACATATCGCTCATCATAAATAAAATTTTGAAAGTTGGAAAGATGTTTCAATTGAAAATTTTGGAAATACGATTTCAACATAGCAATCATAATCAACTTATATGCATATCAAAATGGATTCATTCATCCCATGTTGATCATTCAACTAGTACCACCATGTACTTTCATATCAATACTGAGTATTGCATTAGTTCAACTAAAAGTATTTTGGAAAAATTTTCTCGCTCAACTTTCATTTTCATCATAAAATTTTCATAATAATCAAATCCTTCAAAAGTCTATCCAATTGTTCAATCATGTAAAATTTCCATTTCATGAGTTTGAGAAAGGAATGCGCTACCTCTTTCCTGCTTGAGCTCGATGTGATGGAGTGTTGAGGGAGTCATGAGTTTCTAGAAGTCCAAAGGACTGATCTGACTTAGAATAAAAAGAATTTGGTTTTCAAAGAGCAAAAGCGCTCGATACCACTGTCACGACCCCATTCCGAACCAACCCGGACTGAGGGTGACTAGTACTAGGAGTAGTACTTTAGGGTTACATGAATAAAATAGAGATGCGTGAAAATAAGCTAACATGCTCGAATGTAATACGAGATGATGTTATATTGTTTTTGAAAAGGTTTAGCCATCGGACCCCAAAACTCGCCCGATCCGATGGACCTCAATAGTTTAAAACATAAAGCATAAATAAAGGAGTTTAGAGTATAGCAATGAAAGTGTGTGAATACATATACGACGATATGCATTCAAGGTATAAACCACAAATTCAAGTAAATCGGTCAAGGACACCGACTCTCAACACATTCCCCATCATCACTATCGAGCTCAACCCGCACATTTAAAACAACATGCAGGCTAAGTACAAGAGATTGCACTTAGTGGGCTCAAGCCGAAAACATTTGATTGATTTGGATTACACCGCCAATATCGGGTAAGTCACAGTGGTTTTAGTTAAAATGCCTCAGGCTTACCAAATCATTTTCGTCAGAACATAGCTCGCCGAGCATTTTCTTGTGTGTATGGTCCGTATCTCATAGTCACAATACATAATAATAATAATTAAATAAACGCCGAGAGGAGGCCTCCCATCTACGACGCCGCGACCGCCGTAATCCCGCATAAAGACACAACACCGCAAGCATATGTTAACACAACAGATAGTTCCAACCTTCACGCCAATCCTAGCTGTGCATTTATCATCCGACACAGACCCGACATTTAAAAGGTTGGGTGCTACCACAACAATTGATATAATAGTTCCAACTATCTCCACAAATTTCTACCCGCATAACAGATAGATCCATACACAAAACGAAATATTTTCGGTGTAATGCAAGAAACATTTGTTAAACAAATAGTAGGATAAGTGTCAGAATAAACTCATTTGATATAACAAGAAAGTCACGCTTTTTGTGGGTAAGAAAAGGCCCACATTTTAAAGATAAGAAGCCCACCGACTATGGTTCGTTGTAAAGTCCCAGTTCGCTTGTTCGTCAAAATCCCGTCACGCTTAAGGCCCACACCTTTACGAAAAAGCGAGGCTTTAGTACGTCGCCAAGTCTTTCGAGACTTTCAAAACTAAGATAAACTTCGATATTTCATATCGATGTAGACCGAATTCCTTAGTGAATTCAATACGCCTCTAACACGATACGATCGACTTGTTCTCGCTCTTCGAGATGCTTTCAACGATAAGCACGTTTTCGATATATGGATTTCATTTGTGAAATCCTTTCTTACTAATGGGTATCATACTCAATTAGTATATCTTACGCAGCATCGACGATTTATAAATGTATAATCGCACGCTTGACTTGAAAGTCAACGAAGTCAACATCGATCAACAAAGTCAACGATTTCGACCTTTAATAATAGTAACTTCTTACTATTTTGTTTTATAAATCGAATTTGATCGATTTGAAAACGAAAGTCCTATTGCTCGATTTATCTTGTAAATCAAGGACTTATGATTATTTTAGCATTTTAATACCTCTTTTATAAATAAAAGCGTATTTTGGTATTTTAAACCGTTATAAAATGAACGCTCGCCTCAAACATAGCAATCTATGTTTATAAAATTTTGTAACATTTAAAACTGTCCAGAATATCATTTTAGTAAATTTTCATAAATAAACTGTTTTAAAAGGATTTTAAAATCCTTTTATATTATCGAAATTTTCGATAATTAGATTAAAAATACTAAATGACTTTTGAAAATTTTTCTAAATTCATATAGTGTATTATTATACACTATGGTCCAGAATATGAATTCATGAAATTCATATAACACTGTTTGTTAATTATTTATATATATATACATATATATATTCACTAGAATTCACAATAATAGGAATAATCATCCAAAATTCCCAAAATTGATATATACTTATAATAACATCCCAACATCAGTATATAATATTTATATAACCCATAGTTCATCATAACTATTTATTTCACAATATGTAACAATATTCACGGTAATATAAGTTAATTACCCAATAAATAGCAAACAATTTCTAAAAATTCTAAATAAATTCCTACATCAATAAACATTATATTATAACATTGTAACATTATAACATCAACCAATATAATTTAAATCGTCACCATATGAGCTTTGCAAGCTCTCGGCTTTTTCGATTAAATTTAGTATTTGGTTTTCAAAATTCCAACAATTATATACTATGTTTATATACTATAGTATATTAATATAACATCATAATATTTATCAAAACTAATTAAATCATCACCTTCAAGAGCTACAAGCTCACGGTTTGTTTGATTTAAAATAGTATTTGATTTCCAAAAATTCTAATTAATTTATACAATGCATAAATAATATACTAAAGCATTAAAACATCATTACATGTTCAAAAATAAAATCATACATCAACATATATTTTCAATATGCTCGGCCCTAATTAAAAATTAAGCATATGGTTTTCAAAATTCTAATTAAATCATATAACATATAATCAATACATTAAAGCATTAATATGTCATCACATGCTTGAAATAAAATTATACACCAAGGTATAATATATATATATAACTCACGGTATTTTTAAACTTTAAGTTGTGGTTTTTCAAAATTTCTAATAATATCCAATGTGTTCTAACCATATTATACATCAATAATCCATGCTTAAAACACCTTGAATATATTCGGTCATCATCCAACATTTTATACAGCTTAAAATAATTTTAAACATATCATATGGTTCAAAATTTCATAACATGCTAGATCCATTTATACATTTCACATATAACACCATATGATTATCTAAGCATATATTTTCATATATTTGAAAATAAAACATCAAGAACAACATTCTCATGCTCAAGAACATTTAAAACATATGTATACATACATATATCATTCGAACATACAAAATATATATAAGAGCATGCTCGATTTTTCTTGAACCAAAGATGATAAAATCAAGCTTTTGTGTCTCATTTACCTTGTATGGTATAGATCAAGGAACAAGTATGGTATGGAGGGTTGAGGAGAAGAAATGAAGGAGAAAGGAAGAAGAAGTTTTCAAAATCTGGGAGAGAGGCTCGCTATTTGGAGCAGAAAATGGAGAGAGTGAGAGTGAAATGAGTGTTGAGTGTAGTAATGTGTATAGTGAGGAATGGAGTGAATGGGAAGAGTCCTCCCTATACTATCTCTCTCTCTCACCGATTTTGGCCATGAAATGGGAGAAAATCTGCAGCTTAATGATGACCATTAGTGTGATGATTAGGCTAGGTTTAAAAGGTGTTCATGTATCATGGAAAAGGCACATCATGCTTTGTCCAAGCATGATGGTCATGGTTTTAGCTCCAAATAGGTAGGATTTAATTTTATTAAACATTAATACTATGTATTAATCATAGTATAGGTCATAGATATATAATACAAGTCATTAAAATAATTAAATCAAACATATTGCACATATACGAAATTACCGATATTAAATTAGGAAAATAGGATTAAAATATAAAATACACCTATTATTGATACTCATGTGATTTTCGTCCCAAATATACACATATATATCATAATATATGCTTTAGATATTAAATAATATCATAGGGTAAAATTATAGCATTAATCAATGCATAAGAAACCCTAATTTCGAAAATTAGATTTCGAAATTTATAAAAATCTGTTTTCGATTTTTAATAATCTAAAAACTGATTTCATAGCTTAATAACACTCATATATATCATATTATAAAGTTTAGATACCATATGATAATTTAATAGTGTCATTTCATATGAAAACCAAAGTTTATAAACTTAGGTTTTTGAAATTTCAATAACTAATTATCGAATTCAATAACTGAAAATTCGACTTTTAATAATTAATAATACTGAAATTATATAAATATTAATAGGAAATTAATTATTATAATTTCCGAGCATTAAACTCATTTTTCAAAACGCCTCAGACGCCGACGCTCAAAACGCCTCAAACGCTCAAAATCGACTCATCTCAAATGGTCGCAGAAGTTCACACTTACTAAATAAATATGTCCCTTTAATAAAGGAATTAAGATAGAAATTAATTCCAAGCTTCACGCCGTAAAATTTCATGAAAAGTCGACGCTCGATACGCTGCTTGACGCTTAAAAATATCGACGAATCATTTCGTAATATTTCAACCTTTAATTCACAATCCTTAGTGAATTATGAAAGGAATTCATTATAACGATATCGTATCGAAATCACAAGGTTCGATGTCGTAAAAGATAATATACGGCAAAACCCTAATTACGGGTTCGTAATACCGTAATCGATATTCGCTTTTCGAATATTACAGGCTATGGTGTTCATTTAGGAAATTTTGAAAACCCTAGGCTATTTTTTTCAAAATACCGTGAGCCTCTCTAAGTGATACCTTGGTGTATAATTTTATTTCAAGCATGTGATGACATATTAATGCTTTAGTATATTGTTTATGTGTTGTATGAATTTATTGAATTTTGGAGATCAAATGCTATATTAAATCAAACAAACCGTGAGCTTCAAGCTCTTGAAGGTGATGATTTAATTAGTTTTGATAAATATAATGATGTTATATTAGTATACTATAGTATATAAACATAGTGTACAATTGTTAGAATTTTGGAAATCAAATACCTATTTTAAATCAAAAACCGAGAGCACCTATGTGCATAAGGTGATGATTTAATTTGTTTTGATGATTAAATGGTGTTATATTGTTATACTTGTAGTGTATAAGCATAGTATATAATTGTTGGAATTTTGAAAACCAATTACTACATTTAATAAAAAGTCGAGAGCTATTGAGCTCCATATGGTGATGACTCAAATGTTTTTGGTTGATGTTGTGATGTTACAATGTTATAATATAATGTTTAATCATGTCATAAATTATTTGGAATTTTTAAAAATTGTTTGTTAATTATTTGATAATTATCTTATAATTACCGATTGCTTTGAGAATTATATTGGTGAATGAATGGTTATAATGGACTATAGGTTATAATTGTGTTATATATTGATGTTGGGATATTATACTAAGTGTATATCAATTTTGGGAATTTTTAAATAATTATTCCTAATTTTAGAAAATACCGTAGCATATATATATATATATATATGTATGTTATTTAGTGACAAACAATATCATATGGATGTTATTAATTCATATTCTGGACCATAGTATATAATAATAGACTATGTTAATTTAGAAAAAAATTTGAAAATCATTTGATAATTTTAAATTAATTACCGAGAATTTTCGGTAATTAATAAGGTTTTTAAATCCTTTTTAATTCAGTGTATTAATAAATTATATGTCTAATTAATATTCTGGACATATTCGAATTTTATAAAATTTTAAACATAGATTACTATGTTTGAGACAAACGTTAGGTTATTAACATTTTAAAATCGAAAATACGCATTTTCATTTATAAAGGGGTTTATTAAATGTGAAATTATTTATAAGTCCTTTGATTTACGTGATAAATCAAGAAATGAGACTTTACGATTTTTTTTATATCAATCGAAATTTGATTTATAAAATAAAATGGTAAAAAATGTAATACCGCAGATTTAAATGCTAAATTACGCTTATTTAAAACCCGTAAACTAGAGTTTAGCCGAGTTATTAAATCAATAAGATATCGAATAATGATTTCGATTGTTTACAAAGGAATGAATTCTATTTTATATTCAATTGAGAATTGTGAATTAAAGAATAAGAGTATACGAAGTGTATAGGTAGTATTTCCTTTAACGTTGATTTCGTATCGATAGTTAAAACGTCGTAAATCTTTCTAAGCATTCGAGCTTAGAATTAAATTCCATTATTAATGGAATAATTTAATAAAGTGATTACGACTTCATTACGACCATTTCGAGATGAGTCGATAATGAACGTTTTGCAACGTTTTCAAACGTTAACGTTTTGAAATGAAACGAAAAGCGTTTTAATCGATCAAGAAATTATAGGAAATTATTTCCTATGATTTTTATATGTTATTACAGTATTATTAAGCATTAAATCAATTCTAGATCAACAAGAATTGATAGTGACCATTTTTTCAAACGTTCGAAAACCCTAATTTTCGAACTCGATTTTTATCGCAGAAAATGATGCCATTAATTTATCCTATGATATTATTTATCATCTAAACTATATGTTATAACATATATCATTGTTTGGCATGGAAAATAAAATTGGACCTATTAGTACGTTGAATGGCGAAAACTACTATGTGCATAACCAAAATATATCTTGTTGACTTTCCTATTACATGTATCTAAGTGACATTGGATTAATTATATCCTAACTACACTATTAAAATCTGATATATATACATATATATGTATATTGTCGTGCATGTGTGTGTAGGTGTCAATTTGCATGTGTAAGGGTGACAATTGTCATCCATGAAAACACCCCAAACACTCGGCTCCCTTACCACAATCTCAACATCCTAAATTCCTACGGCAGTGACATTTTCTCTCTAACTCCCAAGAACTCACTTCTATTCTCCCTCTCACCTGTTCCACCTCTACTGGACGCACCAAGGACACATGCATCATCCATATGTTCTTCCCCTCTATCTTACTCCCTACAACACATGCTCCCACAAAGTTTCCTCTCAACCGAGCGCTCTCGGCAAGCAAGTGGAACCAATAAATCAGTCCTCATTGTGAACAATCTCCCCCTTGCATTTCAATGTAGACTCGAGCATGGATGACCTACATACCCTAGCTAACCTCGCACTCAAGGTGAAGGGTCCATCCTCAAGCTTATAGATATCAAACTACATACATGCATGTGTTTGAATGTGTGGGTTATACTTAAATGTGATTGCATGTCGTCTAATTGTGAAATTCAAGTGAACTGGATGTATTGTATGTTGGTCTTGTGACTTGGTCGTGTGAAATTGATGAGATTGGATGTGATTTGGGGTGATAATTTCACCATTTCGTATGTTCTACGTGTGCACACGAAGTGTTTGAGGAAATGCATGAAAGAAAATTTATCAAACTGTGAACTTATATAAAAACTGGGAGGTGGCTGAACGAACAGTGACTTTATAAAATTAATAGACTAAGTTAAAGTGGTCCGATGAATGTGAAATTTTAATATGTTGATATTATATGTGTCTAGTATTCTTCTGTAAAATTTCAACTCAATCCAACATGATTTACTATTTTAATTGTAATTATCAAAAACACTGCACAAATCTGTGAAATCGCCGTGTTCATCACCCATAGTTCGTGGCTTTCGTTTTAAGTTTGGATAATGATAAACTCTAAAATTTGTCATAATAATAATTCAGCATTTCTAGAAGATGTATGTAAATTTTCAGAATTTTCTAAAAATGTTTACTATTTATTCCAGATTTTACAAACTAACTGCACAAAACTGTCACTGTAGCGATAGCTTGTGGTAAAATATTTGTATCTCCCAATCTATTGTGAATCATTGAGTGAGGATTTTTCTGGATTAAACTAGACTTAAGTGGCTTTTCAATATGATTGGTTGCATTCCAAGATTCCTTATAATGAACTCACGGTGAATTTTTGAAGTTGATACATTACAGTAAGTTTTTTGGACAAACTGCCTTAGTGAATTTTTTTTCATGTAATAGGCTGTTCGAGTATGACTTTTACGTGAGATGTTCAAGACGTTTGTAGTCCGATTTGGACTTGGGTTTCTTCATAAGAAATGTTCCTCACCATGTCTAGTTATGATCTGGAAAGTTTGATCCCAAACCAAGTTTTATAGGTATATCTTTCATCGACCCAAAGTCACCTACTTGGAAACTGCCCATTTCCAACTAGTCAACTTTGAGCTTATGTATTTCGATCGTCAGATATTTTCTAGTATGGTCTTCATGAAATATGTAGTTCTTGTTACAAGGTTTCGAAATTGGTAACTTTCAGCCATTTTGGCATTGTGAGTCAAAAGTTACGAGCCTCGCAAAACCCCTCGTCGTTAAGCTAAAACTGAAAATTCTGAAAAATTTTCTAAGTATAGATGTCAGTTTGAGTTGCCCATTTTGAGACCCTATATATTCAGAACCACGACCCTTTTGGATTTAATTCCTTCTTAGAACTTGTAGTACATGTTTAGAGGTTTCCAGAATGTATCTTTGTGCGGCCATACGTATTCTAACTCGAGAGTTATGAATCGTCAAAGTTTGCCACTTGGGTTATTTCAAGTTGTTTCTTTGAAATTCAACACTTGAAATTTGACTAAGTGTTGGAAACCCCTATGTGAAGTATGCCTTATGTGACTAACATGCTATTAATCGATGCATTCATTATGTCATGTCGCAAGGTACGATAGAGAATTAATAAGATGTACGGTTGTAATAAAACAACACAACATGATATTTTTACGAACATGCCTAACGTGAACCATTTGAATAGGTCTTCCTACATGCTCAATTGAGTGTATATCATACCTTGATATACACTATAGTAGAAATATGGATTCTAAGACTCGATGGATAGTTTCTACTCCAAAACTTCAAGGCCAAGAATAGATAGGCTAAGTGCGGGACTTATACCAAGAAATCGATTTAAACAATCGATAGTCCGGTGGGATTTACTCTACTCAAAATGAAATGCTTTTGAAATATTTATTTACGATGCTTATTTCAACTGTTGATAAAATGTTTACATGATTACCTGCCAAAAATGTTTATGTTTTGTGTATGTATCATATCCATGAGATGTTATGAAATGTTATGAATGTTGTTGGGTCGCTCCCAACTTATGAATGAAAATCGATATCGGATCTTATGCTGGAAGGACAATAGCTGGCTAGGATTAACGTGTACACCTAAGGTGACTGTGTGCTGTAAGGACAATTCACGGCCGGTCACGGCATCGTAGAGGGAGGCCTCCTTCACGACGTTCGACTATGATGATATGATGAAAGGATGTTAAGGGATATGGATCTTACACACCAGAAAAATGCCTGGCCAGGCGATGATTTTATGAATGATGAAAATATTTTAGTAAGCACAAAGCATTTTCAACTAAAACCCTTGTGTCTTACCATGATGTTGGCAGTGTAATTCAAAGAAAATAAAATGTTTTGGCATGAGTCCACCGAAAGTATTCTTGTACTCGACCACCATGTTTGTTTTTAAATGTGCGGGTTGAGCGGATGATGGATGGAGCAATGTTGAGCAATAGGAATGTTGTCACGAAATGTTTTATACCTTGATTGTACATCGTCATATGTACATATCACATGTCTTCCATTGCAAGAACCCTAAATTATGTAATATAGTCCAAGAATATAAATGACATATGTATTACGTTTATTGTTAAAAAGAGTCTCCTTGTATTTTTGTCCCTGTTTAGAGTTATAGTCCCTGTTAATCCGTACTTAGGATTTAAGGGGCTGTGACAGAGTGGTATCAGAGCGATTCGCTCTTGAACCCAAAATCTTCTTTAAGGATAAGTCTAGATTGAGTCATTAGACTTCTAGAGATCAGCTGACAATGCTCAACACTCCATCACATCAAGCTCAACCGGAATGAGGTAAATGATTTTCTTTTCAGAGTTTGAAAGTGAAAAAGGATGGAAATGTTTTCTTCGCAAAAGTTTTGGAGTAAAAGAGATTCCCACAATATGCAGGTATGGGACTGCATATTTAAGGAAAACTTAAAGGATTTGATTTATGATAGATAAATGACTTTCTCGGTTTTGAAAACGAAAAGTTGAAAGTGAAATAAATTTTTAAGTGAAATGGATGTTATGAATTTATTTAAAGTGGAATTTATGAAAAGTTACAAATGAAATATTATGTTGTGAAGTGAATGATAATTGATATATTCTTTCAAAAGAAATGAAAGCTATGAGAAAGGTTGATAATGAATGTTATGACAAATGATTTGTCAAAAAAAGTTATGAAAGGAAGGAAGACATAAGAAAGATGATGACAATGATATGAGAAAGTTTTGGCACGATATGCCAAAGATGAAATGTTTGAATTTCTGAAATGTAATAAGGGTCCATTATTATGAACGAAGTTATGATTATTCATGTTTAAGATGATTGAGATTGGACATTGAATTGTCAAATATGATATGTTGAATTCTTTAAATTCAACAAATACGTGCGTACAAATGAGCTACGTAGGAATATTTGAAGTTTTACTTCAATCTCAAAGTTGATTATGATGATGAGCATGCTAGTTCAAACAGAACGTAGACTTTATAAGACGCATGATCCCTTTCTACGAAAGAACATAGAAGTAAGAACTTCCTTCCATTACAAGAACAAGAGTAATGATGGATTTGAGAACTTCATTCCATCTTGAGTGAAGAAAAGTGAAAGATTTATACGAAATTGTTCGACCTCGACATGTACGACCTCGGCTTCGACCTCGGCATGTGCGACTGTCGACTTCGAAATCGGCATTTATAACATCACCTTTGACATGTCGACTGGGGTAGTTTGTCCGACCTTGGTGTCGGCAATATTCTGTACTATCTCGGCATCGGTAACGGCATGCACGACCTTGGTGTCGGCCTCGCTTATGACCTCGGCGCGAACGCGTGTAAATTTCCCTGCACTGCGCAGTGATTTTGTTTTGACTAGTTCTCGATCGTGTGAACTCCGATTTACATATGGTTTTCTCCTACGTGTCCCTAATGCACTGAACTTCATTTCTTATGAAGGACCAAATTCCGGATTCCTACTCCAGAATTCACGAGAATCAGTTGAAGTTAGATCTATGATCTGTATAGAGTAAGAACGTTACAGTATGATACGGACCTTAGAATTTTATAAAGAAAGTAAGATTTCCAGTAATACTAGTGGAGCCCTGACACACATGAGAACCTTTATTGATGACCTATTACGGGTATATAAGCTTTCAAATTATATCCACTACCCAATTTCTTTCGTTGAGTTTAACTCTATAACCTAGTTCCAATTGAGAAATCATTCGAGTTTCTCACTTCTTCTGAAGAAAACTTCCAACTCAAAAATTTACAAAGTGTCCTTTTGAACCCAAAGCCTGTGTGGTGAGAATATGATTGTGACGGTGCAGCCAGCCCATATGACCAAAGAAATCTCGAGAGTCGTCATTCGGTCTTGGACCTAGAGCCCCATTTATTCATCCCAAGAACATATCGATTCAATCATTGAAAAGATGTTATCTTGATGGATGAGACAAGACCTTTTGTAGGTAATCGTGATAATTTCTCCTTGATTCTTGAAACCATCAAGTATGATGAATGTTGACTTACCTTGTCACCCAAGTACTAATTAGTAAAGCGATAAATGTCGGGCATGAAATAGGTTGACTTATCTCGGTCACCTAAAAGTTTCGGATCAATAAAGTGATGGACATCAAGAAATTATGATGTAAAGAAAATCTCGATGAGACGAGATATTCTTCCTATGGCACACATGATGTGATGACCATGATGGGCTTAACAAAGAATGATAATGATGAAGTTATACCATCATACGACTATTATGATAACAAAGTTATGAATATTCATTAGCATTGAATGCAAAGAGTAAAAGTAAAGAAAAGTATATGATACATGTACGATATGAATTTTCCTTATTATGTCATGACGAGAGCGATTACAACTTATCTTTAAGATAGTTGGATGTCTTTGAAACCTCGTTAGTAGGTTGGACATGTTTAAAAGAATGAAGATGCATACAAGATATTCTTTTAAAAGAATATATATATATATAAAGAAGTGATAGCATCCCAGAAAATAGATCTTTCGCCTTATACCTCAATCAATGAGATTATGCTTGAGCATAATCGATTCCAAGTAATTGAAACTCGGTTGACGAATGATAATAAGATTTAGAGATCATAATCTTCAAGATGTGTGAATAGCCAGGATATCCCTAGATGTAAATCAAGTATGGAGGAAATATCTCCAAAGTCAAGACATGGCAATGAGATGCTTGACTTTAAGTTATGGTGTACAAAGGTACTACCTTACCAAGCCATACGACAATAATGACGATTCTAACCACGAATGTGAGAACCGAAGTGTAACGAAAGTAAGATTACTTTCAGATACCATGCTCAAGAAAATGGACAAAAGTCAAAAATAGCAGAAGAAATTATGAGCTATACAATTAGATAGTTCATGATATGACATAAGTTTCAGAGATGTTATGACTTCGATAAGTAAGGTAATTCCTTGGAAGTAAAGAAACGGATTAAGAAACAGATTCATTGTTTTGAAATGAATCTTAATACTCTAAGTTATAATGACACGAAACGCTTGTCTTGTGTAACTTAATAGTTAACAAGCAAGATAGTTTCTATAGATCTTATAAAGGAAATACATCCAAGAGAACACAGGAAAAGATTCACATGGAAGGATCTTAAAGTGGACCTAATTGTAAATCTCACCCTCATACTGTTGTGACGATCAATAAAATGGGATATTAAGTATCTCTAACATGGGAATGAAGCATTCATTGAATGTCAAAAAAATGGTAAAGATATTTGACATCAAGGCAAAAGTATAATACATCCACAGTGGACAAAGGATTTTATCTTATGCGAAATTGCATGATAAATCAATAAAAGACTAAGAAGAAATGACGTATATCCAAAAAGGGATATTACAAACGATGGCACTAAATGCCAGTACAAGGATTTCTCTGGAAAAGAGTTTAAAGTAAGAATATATGAGAAATATACTCCTAAGATCGATAAAGTTGAAAAAAAAAGGAATTTAATCATTCATACTGGATTAGGAATGAATGATAGTGATAGAGACATGACGATCTCTACGATAAGATTTCATTATTGAAATATATCTATATCAAAGGATAAGTTGATGTAAACCTAACCACGAATGCTATTAGTAAAAGCATAACGATACCAATATCGAGAAGTATAAAGTGAATGAGGCAAAAGAAGGCCATAGCAAGGGAACATGATGTCCCAATGGAAAGGACAAGGACATATGAAATAGATATGTACTTGAATAAACGGAAAGACCGTTGACCAAAGCCTATACTTCGCACCGAAAACAGATCAAACAGAACCAAAAGGCAGGATAGGCGTGAGGAAAATTTCTCAGAATACCTGTAAGATCTTGTTCGATATAGGTGCTTCGCTTAACATCGCACAAGTGTGCGAGAAGCGATAGAACCCAATTCGTGGTGTTTAATTAAAATGAAAATCCCTTACCTATACGAGAATTTTGATCATCGCAAGTGTTGCTCAAGCTCGAATTGAACCTAGAATCGCCAAAGTGCTATCCAATGATTTGGATCATTATATCTATGTGAACGATAGATATAATTTTAGAGACAAGAAGTTTCGAAATGGTCATCATTCATGTGATTAGTAACTTGATAAGCGCGCATTTTACACGTTTATTGTTGATATTTAAAGATGATTTTAGATCATTTAATGTGCGTTTATGTATCGATTCTTAATGTTTTATCTATTTCTAGAAGATCTTGCTCTTGGGGTTTCTCTTTTGGTGTTTTGTAGGCTTTTCGGTGATAATCGATGCATAAGGCAAAGATGTAACCAAAGATGATGAAATGGATATGAAAATTATCGATGTGAAAAGTTTATAATGTTAAAGAGCATCTCGATAGGAGTCCATAGGCGCAAGCGGATCGCAATTCGGAGTTCGGACGCGAGAAGCGGGCGAAGCAGTGAAGTCGCGCATGAGCCGACGACCGAGCTCGCGGCCGCGAGCGCGGCCGCGAAATCGCCAGAACGCCCAAAACGCCCAGAACCTCACGACCGAGCTCACGGTCGCGAGCCCGACCCGAGGCGAGGCGGCAGACCCCAAAATTAGGGTTTCAGCCTAATCTATAAATAAGGCTTCACCCGCGCCCCAACGTACCCAGCACCTATTTTCATGTTTTCCTCGGTTTTCATAGTTTTCCATTTATTTTCGTTCTAGCTTTGATTTAGATTAATTCTAATATTAGTTTTCCATCATTTTGCAATTGTTCTACACATTGTTATCGATTCGAACGTTTCGTCGAAGAATTCCACCGCTTTCCGCTTTTCCGTTGGCGTTGGGATTTGAACCAACGATTGTTCTTGGACGCCACCCTCGGGTTTTATCAATTTAATTTCTGTTTTATGATTATTTCGTACTTTATATCGTTAATTATGTCTAGCTAATTTACATTCTAATCCTGGGTTTGCATGATTCTATCCTATACGTTGTGATTCCTCTCGTTGTTATTTACCTTCCGATTGATTCATGATTCTTGGTGCTTATTTATATGTGTTGATTTGATCAATTTTGATGCATATCATAGTTGCGATTAATTACGTATCGCACAATTGTCAATCGATCTTGAATGTATAGATACCCAAAGCCTTCGAGTCGAATTAGATAGGAACATTCGTAGGAAGCATATTCTTTTGATCCTTTTGGGTCGCTTATTTTGCTCTAGAGGCGTAATAGTAATAGGGAAAATTAGTAATCAATCTCAAATTGCTATCCAAGTGTTGGCTTGTGATCTTCCATCTATGTGGATTAAAATGGTTAGTAATTTTATAAACATCATTTTGGATAATTAATGCATCATTAGTGTGATTAGTTTCTTTGATATTTTATTGCTTAGTTTATTTTCTTTTGTTATCTTTGCTTTTAATTATCAAGCCCTAAAATTCACAACCCAATTAGGATTTGAATTATTGTTGAATTAGCTTACGTGTGACGAATATCGGTACCCACCCAAATTCGTGCTGTGTTGAGCCTATGTGAATATCTTTAAGGCAACATCTGTTGAAGATGTAAAGCGTAAAATGAGTATTAAGATAAGTGTAATGAGTCGTTTCACAAGTAGTCTACGAGTTATATCGCCTTTAAGGTGTATAATTCATTAAGAGATCCTTCTTATTAAAAATTCCCTCCATTGCTTAATTTAAGTTGGACTCATCTAGAACTATATGTTTACAGATGGCAAGAAAAGGGGTCTAACGAGTAAAAAAAAAAAAAGGAGTTAACCCCAAGGCCTACAAGGTTATAACTCATACGAGCGTATCGGCTCTTTTGATATGAACTAGGAATGAATTTAGAACAGTTTTGGAGAAAATTTTTGCACCTCTGGATGGATACTCGTAACTATAGAGTGTTAAATGAGGATGGTATCCAACGACTTATCAGTCATTTACCAAAAGATCGGCAGAATTTTGCAAAAGAAGTATCAAAAGAATAATTTCTCCATGAGAAAAATTCCAAAGCCTGGACAGAGTTACCAGGATTTATCAACAGGTTCAAGTATACACATAATGCGTATGGAACGACACCTACGAGTGCTTATCCTGGTCCTCGGCAAGTTACACCGCACGGTACATAGGAATGATTGTACCATGATATTCCAAACGCCGCCCCACGAAAGAGACGAGAATGGCAGAAGGACAGGATCTTATCACCCTCGCGGATTAGGAGTATTACCGCTACCAACCCAGCCATACTTTCTAATAAAAGTAACACCAACTTCTGGTATTGAAAAAGAAACAGGGAGTAGCTGAACCCCTAGCTCTTTAAAAGAGAATAATCATCGAAATATGAAACAAAAACGTACTTGGAGAAAGACAAGTTTCCAAGGGATGAGTACGACTCCGACGAAGGTCACTCAGAGACCTAGAATCCTAGGATCCTATGAGACTTATATGTAAATAATGGTTTATGATGAAAATGATGTGATTATAATATGTAAAATAAACGTAGTTCGGAAGAGTTTATGATTATGGTGAAGAAGTGTCAAAGTTTTGAGTGTAAAAAGAGCTAGACGCCTTTGTAATCAATCAGCTCGGTAGACCGACCCTCGTAAGTAATGTATGAAAAGTCCACACTGAGGCATTATGATGTAATATTATATGGACTTGAAGAATGATATCCGAAATACAAAAACAAATCGTTCTAAACAAGATATGGTTACTATGAGATAATAGTTACGCCATTCGGACTAACCAATGCACCAGCCCTGTTCATGAACCTCAAAATCGAGTGTTTCACATATACCTAGATAATTTGTATCTCAATCCTCATGGATGATGTTCTTATCTATTCAAAGGACGAGAAGAACATAAAGAAAATCGAAGAAATGTCTTTACGACTTTTAAGAGCTGTGCAAAATCTTGCAAATGAGTTTGTAAATTTCGACAAAGGAGAAATATTCCTCGAGCACATAGTGTCTTTAGAAGAAAACAATGTAAACCTGACAAAGGACAAAACAATTAAAGATGAAAGACGTCAATGACCTAAAATAAGATCAGGAATTTTATAGATTGATTAACTACTATTAGAGATCCATTAAGAACTCTCTAAGGTAACAAGACCAATAAGATAGTTACCCCAAAATAGAATCAAAATTTACATGGATTAATGAAAGAAAGGCCATGTGTTAATATGAGAAAGATAATAACTTATGCATCACAATGACTTAGGCCACATAAATATAATTTCCCAACTCATGACTTGGAATAGTAACAGGGGTATAAATACCGAAGTCTTGGAAATTTTACTCCTATAACAATAAATTAAGAACCCTTCACAATTTACAAAAGTTTGAACTTATTCTTCGAGCAAAGAAACTTGGATACATGATAGAAAGGATGGCTCGAATCAGTAAAAGATTATAAATATGATAAATGATCACCTATGAATAGTTAATGTAGAATCTAATGCCTAAGATATAAATTCAGCCTAAATCATGGTATGTCCTTATAGAAAAGGAAAACTCATCAGAAAGGTTAAGAAAACGAGAACAGAAATAGTCGGGAAATCAAGGACGAACGTAAGTGGTACCCTCACAACCAAGGTGAAATATGACTAAAAAGAGAAAATGAAAATGGAAACAGAATACGCATTAAAATAAGGAATAAAGAGCTAAAGGATATTTTAAGGAGCACTGGATAGTGTTATATTGTCTAAAAGAGAGATATATACATATATTTCCAAGCAATAATAAGCTTAGAAATGAAACCAAGAATGAATTTCATGATCCTTCTCATACCGCCAACCAGGCATTATTAAGATGTATTTTGATTTACGAGAAAAGTTAGATAGCAAGGAATGAAATGAGATATAACCATATTGTCGAGCAGTGTCTCGGTTACCAATAAGTAAAGGAATTGTATCAAAGGCCTTATAAGAGAGTATAATCTCTAGAACTACACGAATGAAAATAGAATGATATAGAAATAGATCTTATGATAGATTTTACCAAAGTCATAAAGAAGTAACACTGATATATGGGTAGTAGTGAAATGACTCACCAATTATGTTTGACTCTGCCTATTCAGATGACCCGTAGATCCAATAAGTTAACTCAGTTATACAAAAAGGAAATCGTATATTTACAAGGAGTACCAAAACCTATCAGTTCAGATAGAGACTTCAAGAGTACCCCTAGATTTTGAACTAACTCACAAAAGGAGTTAGATACGAGGTTAAGCCTTAACATAGATGTCCACTCACAGACAAATAGACAATCAGAAAGGACAAGATGAACGTCTAAGGATACGATAGAACATAAGTGTTAAACCAAGGTGCAAGTGAGAACGTGTTGTGCCACTTGTTAAGTTTATGTACGACTGTAGCCATCAAACAACGATCAATATAGCCTTATGCGGCATTATGCAGAAAAGAGTTATCGATCATCACTTTATTGTAATAAAGTAGGTGAGAGAGAAAGTATAAAGTCCCGACGTTATAAATGAAATGATAAAGATATCTGCCAATAAAGCAAAGAATAAGAAAAGCTAAGGACAAACAAAAGTCTTACGTTGATACGCGTAATGCTGAACTGCATTTTAAATGAGGAATTAAAGTTTCTTAAGATTTCTCCATCTAGAGAAATTATAAGTTTAGATACAAGAATGTTGAGATCACGTTTTATAGGACCTTCGAGCTCCTATCAATGATGAGCCTAGTAGCTTATAGGCGATACTTCCACCACATTTGGGAGGGAAGTGCGAAATGTTTTCCACGTGTCGCATTGAAATACGAAAATGACCCAATTCACGAAAACCAACATGATGGCGTGATCTTTGACTCGGATGGGTTATGATGAAAATCTCGACTAATTTGATCGCATTTATCAACGATTAAAGAAGCAAGTTTGGGTCTTATAATGAAAGTCCAATGGAAGAACCATGGACGAAAGAAAAGCACATAGAAAGTTATGATGTTATGATGTTAAGATACCCATACTTTATGAGGTATGCAAATTTCGGGACGAAATTTCTTTTAAGGGGGGTAGGATGTAATACCCCGCAGATTTAAATGCCTAATTACGGTATTTAAAACCCGTAAACTAGAGTTTAGCCGAGTTATTCAATCAATAAGATATCGAATAATGATTTCGATTGTTTACAAAGGAATGAATTCCTATTTTATATTCACTGAGAATTGTGAATTAAGGAATAAGAGTATACGAAGTGTATAGGCCGTATTTTCTTTAACGTTGATTTCGTATCGATAGTTAAAACGTCGTAAATCTTTCTAAGCATTCGAGCTTAGAATTAAATTCCATTATTAATGGAATAATTTAATAAAGTGATTACGACTTCATTACGACCATTTCGAGATGAGTCGATAATGAACGTTTTGCAACGTTTTCAAACGTTAACGTTTTGAAATGAAACGAAAAGCGTTTTAATCGATCAAGAAATTATAGGAAATTATTTCCTATGATTTTTATATGTTATTACAGTATTATTAAGCATTAAATCAATTCTAGATCAACAAGAATTGATAGTGACCATTTTTTCAAACGTTCGAAAACCCTAATTTTCGAACTCGATTTTTATCGCAGAAAATGATGCCATTAATTTATCCTATGATATTATTTATCATCTAAACTATATGTTATAACATATATCAATGTTTGGCATGGAAAATAAAAATTGGACCTATTAGTATAGTGAATGGCCGAAAACTACTATGTGCATAACCAAAATATATCTTGTTGACTTTCCTATTACATGTATCTAAGTGACATTGGATTAATTATATCCTAACTACACTATTAAAATCTGATATATATACATATATATGTGTATATTTTCGTGCATGTGTGTGTAGGTGTCAACTTGCATGTGTAAGGGTGACAATTGTCATCCATGAAAACACCCCCAAACACTTGGCTCCCTTACCACAATCTCAACATCCTAAATTCCTACGGCAGTGACATTTTCTCTCTAACTCCCAAGAACTCACTTCTATTCTCCCTCTCACCTGTTCCACCTCTACTGGACGCACCAAGGACACATGCATCATCCATATGTTCTTCCCCTCTATCTTACTCCCTACAACACATGCTCCCACAAAGTTTCCTCTCAACCGAGCGCTCTCGGCAAGCAAGTGGAACCAATAAATCAGTCCTCATTGTGAACAATCTCCCCCTTGCATTTCAATGTAGACTCGAGCATGGATGACCTACATACCCTAGCTAACCTCGCACTCAAGGTGAAGGGTCCATCCTCAAGCTTATAGATATCAAACTACATACATGCATGTGTTTGAATGTGTGGGTTATACTTAAATGTGATTGCATGTCGTCTAATTGTGAAATTCAAGTGAACTGGATGTATTGTATGTTGGTCTTGTGACTTGGTCGTGTGAAATTGATGAGATTGGATGTGATTTGGGGTGATAATTTCACCATTTCGTATGTTCTACGTGTGCACACGAAGTGTTTGAGGAAATGCATGAAAGAAAATTTATCAAACTGTGAACTTATATAAAAACTGGGAGGTGGCTGAACGAACAGTGACTTTATAAAATTAATAGACTAAGTTACAGTGGTCCGATGAATGTGAAATTTTAATATGTTGAAATTATATGTGTCTAGTATTCCTCTGTAAAATTTCAAGTCAATCCAACATGATTTACTATTTTAATTGTAATTATCAAAAACACTGCACAAATCTGTGAAATCGCCGTGTTCATCACCCATAGTTCGTGGCTTTCGTTTTAAGTTTGGATAATGATAAAACTCTAAAATTTGTCATAATAATAATTCAGCATGTCTAGAAGATGTATGTAAATTTTCAGAATTTTCTAAAAATGTTTACTATTTATTCCAGATTTTACAATCTAACTGCACAAAACTGTCACTGTAGCGATAGCTTGTGGTAAAATATTTGTATCTCCCAATCTATTGTGAATCATTGAGTGAGTCTTTTTCTGGATTAAACTAGACTTAAGTGGATTTTCAATATGATTAGTTTCATTCCCAGATTCCTTATAATGAACTCACGGTGAATTTTTGAAGTTGATACATTACAGTAAGTTTTTTGGACAAACTGCCTTAGTGAATTTTTTTTCATGTAATAGGCTGTTCGAGTATGACTTTTACGTGAGATGTTCAAGACGTTTGTAGTCCGATTTGGACTTGGGTTTCTTCATAAGAAATGTTCCTCACCATGTCTAGTTATGATCTGGAAAGTTTGATCCCAAACCAAGTTTTATAGGTATATCTTTCATCGACCCAAAGTCACCTCTGAAACTGCCCATTTCAATTAGTCAACTTTGAGCTTATGTATTTCTCGATGCGTCAGATATTTTCCAGTATGGTCTTCATGAAATATGTAGTTCTTGTTACAAGGTTTCGAAATTGGTAGCCTGCAGCCATTTTGGCATTGTGAGTCAAAAGTTACGAGCCTCGCAAAACCCCTCATCGTTAAGCTAAAACTGAAAATTCTGAAAAATTTTCTAAGTATAGAAGTCAGTTTGAGTTGCCCATTTTGAGACCCTATATCTTCAGAACCACGACCCTTTTGGATTTAATTCCTTCTTAGAACTTGTAGTACATGTTTAGAGGTTTCCAGAATGTATCTTTGTGCGGCCATACGTATTCTAACTCGAGAGTTATGAATCGTCAAAGTTTGCCACTTGGGTTATTTCAAGCTGTTTCTTGAAATTCAACACTTGAAATTTGACTAAGTGTTGGAAACCCCTATGTGAAGTATGCCTTATGTGACTAACATGCTATTAATCGATGCATTCATTATGTCATGTCGCAAGGTACGATAGAGAATTAATAAGATGTACGGTTGTAATAAAACAACACAACATGATATTTTTACGGGAACATGCCCTAACGTGAACCATTTGAATAGGTGCTTCCTACATGCTCAATTGAGTGTATATCATACCTTGATATACACTATAGTAGAAATATGGATTCTAAGACTCGATGGATAGTTTCTACTCCAAAACTTCAAGGCCAAGAATAGATAGGCTAAGTCTGGGACTTACAGTCCAAGAAATCGATTTAAACAATCGATAGTCCAGGTGGGCTTTACTCTACTCAAAAATGAAATGCTTTTGAAATATTTATTTACGATGCTTATTTCAATTGTTGATAAAATGTTTACATGATTACCTGCCAAAAATATTTATGTTTTATGTATGTATCCTATCCATGAGATGTTATGAAATGTTATGAATGTTGTTGGGTCGCTCCCAACTTATGAATGAAAATCGATATCGGATCTTATGCTGGAAGGACAATACCTGGCTAGGATTAACGTGTACACCTAAGGTGACTGTGTGCTGTAAGGACAATTCACGGCCGATCATGGCGTCGTAGAGGGAGGCCTCCTTCACGACGTTCGACTATGATGATATGATTAAAGGATGTTAAGGGATATGGATCATACACACCAGAAAAATGCCTGGCCAGGCGATGATTTTATGAAATGATGAAAATATTTTAGTAAGCACAAGGCATTTTCAACTAAAACTCTTGTGTCTTACCATGATGTTGGCAGTGTAATTCATAGAAAATAAAATGTTTTTGGCATGAGTCCACTGAGTGCATTCTTGTACTCGACCCGCATGTTTGTTTTAAATGTGCGAGTTGAGCGGATGATGGATGGGCGGTGTTGAGCAATAGGAATGTTGTCATTGAAATGTTTTATACCTTGATTGTACATCGTCATATGTACATATCACATGTCTTCCGCCGCAAGAACCTAAATTATGTAATATAGTCCAAGAATATAAATGACATATGTATTACGTTTATTGTTAAAAAGAGTCTCCTTGTATTTTTGTCCCTATTTAGAGTTATAGTCCCTGTTAATCCGTACTTAGGATTTAAGGGGCTGTGACAAGAAATTACTATTTGAAAGTCAAAATTGTTGACTTTGTTGAGCAGTGTTGACTTCGTTGACTTTTAAAGTCAAACGTACGATTATACGTTCGATAAATACGCCAATACGCGTAAGATGTACTAATTGAGTATAATACCTCATTAGTAAGAAAAGATTTCACAAATGAAATCCTTATATCGAGAAACGTGCTCATACGTTAAAACGTTTAAACCGGAAGCGTTAAATCGAAATAGTTGAACGTATCTCGAGGAACGAGAACAATTCAATTGAATAACATATTTGAAAGCATATTGAATTCATTGAGGAATTCAGTTTACATCGATATAAGATATCGAAGTTTATCTTAGCTTTTGAAAGTCTCGAGAGACTTGAGCGACGTACTAAAGCCTCGCTTTTTCGTAAAGGTGTGGACGCAAACGCGGCGACTGGATATTGACGTACGAACAAACCTAGGACTCATTTTACAACGAACCATAGTCCAGGTGGGCTTCTTATCTTCAAAATGTGGGCCCTTTTCTTACCCCACTAAGATGTGACTTTACTGTTATTCCAAAATGAGTTTATTTACAATGCTTATTCTACAACTGTTGACAAATGTTTACTATATTACCTGCAAAAAATATTCTGTTTTGTGTATGGATCCTATTTGTTATGCGGGTGTAGGTGTGGCGATGGTTGGAACTTTATTATGACAGTTATGTCATTTGGGTCGCGCCAACCTTTTAAAAGTCGGGTCTGTCTTTGCGGATGATAAATGCACAGCTAGGATTGGCGTGAAGGTTGGAACTATTGCTATGTTAACATATGCTTGTGAGTATTTCGTGTCTTTATGACGGGATTACGGCCGGTCACGGCGTCGTAGATGGGAGGCCTCCCTCTCGACGTTTAACTTTTAATACTGTTATGAACTGTTACTAAGAGATACGGACCATACACACCAAGAAAATGCTCGGCCGAGCTATGTTTACGAACTGAAAATGATTTAGTAAGCACAAGGCATTTTTAACTAAAACCCTTGTGACTTACCTTGATATTGGCAGCATAATTCAAATATTATCAAATGTTTTCGGCATGAGTCCACTGAGTGCAATTTCTTGTACTTAGCCCTGCATGTTTGTTTTTAAATGTGCAGGTTGAGCTCTGATGGTGATGATGGAGGATGTGTTGAGGAGTCCAGTGTCCTTGACTGTTTATTTAGAATTTGGCTTTCGCCTTGGATACATATCATCACATATGTATTCACACATTTTTCGCTGCTAAACTCCGAACTCTTTTACTTTATGTCATGAACTATTGAGGTCGATCAGACCATGGTAATTCTTTGGGTCTGATGGCCTAAACATTTTTAATCATTGGATATTGTATTATCGAACCTATCGAGCATGCTAATTATAGTTGATATGTACCTCTATCTTGATGCATTTGTCCTATAATACTATTCATAGTATTAGTAACCCTCTAGTCCGGGTCGTCCGGAGTGGGGGCGTGACAGAGTGGTATCAGAGCACTATTGCTCTTTGTAAACCCAATTTCCTTTTTATTCTAAGTCTTGGTCGAGTCACTGGACTTCTAGTAACCTACTGACTCCCCTCAACACTCCATCACATCGAGCTCAACCGGGAAAAAGGTAACTGATTTCTTTCTCAGACTCATGAAATGAAAAAGTTTTGAGCAAGTTAGAGGAACTTTTGAAAGAAATTGAAAGGAATATCCTTGGAGAAAAGGGTATGATATTATGAAGCTGTTAATGAAATGAAAGTTGAGCAAGAAAATTTTTCCAAAAAATTTTGAGTTGAACTAATGCAAGTACTCAAGTATTGAGATGAAAGTACGTGGTGGTACTAGTTGAATGATCAACATGGGATGAATGAATTCATTTTTGATATGTATATGAGTTGATTATGATTGTTATTTTGAAACCGTATTTCCAAATTCTCAAATGAGACTTTATTTCCAACTTTCAAAATTTTGTTTATGATGAATGATATGTTATCATGAGACGAACCTAGACTCTAAGAAGCATGCTCATGTATCGTGAAAGAACATAGAAGTATGAACTTCTTTTTCCTTACGAGAACAAAAGAACGATAGGAAGAATGAAAGTGATGATAGCCTCGAGCTCGAACAACGAAAGACGAGTGAGAAGGATGAACGAGGACGATCTCAACCTTGAAGATGAACGACGTCGGCATTTCATCACCACGTCGACACGAGTAACCATAGACATAGGCTATGATGTGGACATCAATTACGACTACAGAATGTTCAACTTCAACATGAGGACGTGGATGTGGTAGGCGTACACGTCGACATCGTCTCGAATTTTATTTTGGCACGATCGCGCAAATTTCCTGCACTGCGCAGTAAATTTGTTTTAGCTAGATCTCTTTCGTTAGGACTCCGATTTACGCATGGTTTTCACCTACGTACTCCTAACGCACTGATCTTCATTTATTATGAAGAACAGAATCCCTAATTCTGTCTCCAGAATACGATAGAGTCTGTTGAACTCTAGTTTGAGTGTTTGGTATAAGACAAGGATCTCGTAGCATATATTAAGATGTTATTGGCCTATATGTATACGTTTGGGTAAGACTAAGAAGGTAAGTTGTGATATGTGTTGTACATTATGGTGTTGCCTACCTTATAGATTGTTTGGCCCTCACCTAGTTGCTTCACGTTATGTTTAAGTTATCCTTGTCTGCTTTTGAGATGACGATAGTTGACTTATGTTAGTTTTGATCATGACAGATGGAGGGGATGAGATACATTGCTCGGAGGAGGATTGGACCGCACCCGAGCCCCAAGGAGGTAATGAGCATTTATCGCTCCAACTGGATGTGTGCTGGAGAGGACTTGGGCGAGTTTACGACATACTATCTCCGCTTTGAGAGGCCCGAGCCCACGGTGCTCACGGCTATGATGGCATCGGCGTCTCCTAGCCATACTCCCTTGTGATTGGGAGGACTATGCCCGGAAGTATCGGGGATTATATCTACCGGCGATGGGCGGCTATGACTTGGTGGGAGATTTGCCCAGTTAGTAAGTCACGACTTACGTGTACAACATTCTGGGCAGACCGAGAGGACCCTACCTCCTCCCCGAGTACACTGGCGGGATGAGTCGCGAGAATGGCTATACATGGAGGTTCCGAGGCAGATTGACCCGATCGTGCCTCCATTCCTTTTGACGAGGCGGGCCCGCCCGCTTAGAGAGGCGACGCCTAGAGCCTTGGGAGAGCTGTGTTCCTCCCACTGTTGGACACCCGTCGTCCACCGATACCACCTCCACCACCTATGGCCGCACCCGTACCTCCAGTCGAGCATTTCCGTCAGACGGCACGGATGAGAGTGATAGACGCATCGGATGGGTATAGCCCGATTCGCTATACCTACGATCCGATCCGCCACGACTATGAGCTATATGGCGATGACGACTTTAACCCCATGCGAGATATACCGATGATGGAAGGCGATGGGCGGGACCATCCAGGGACTACCCGCATGAACATTTCGGCAATGAGGATGACTCAGGAAGAGGAAGATCCCGAGGAGGGCCAGGCGGTGGGAGGGCGCATGATGTAGACACGGATGAAGCTTAAAGAGATTTTTTGTGTTTAAGCACATTGTTTTCCTTTTTGTGATGGATCTAGAAACCCTGACTTTTGGAAGGCCGTGAGGGCCGGGATTTATGTTTTCTGTATAACCTTTGGTGTGAAACATCCTGCCTATGGCAGAAATTTTGGATATATATATATATACATGACCCTGATAGGGCTTTTGCGGAAAATTATGTTTGTTAAGGGTGATATATTTTGTTTAGAATCGTTTTACAATAAGGCCATAATAGTGTTGGTTTATGTTGAGTTGTGGAAAGAATAAGTGTCTAATGATTACACATTTTCTATAGCGACATGCCTCAGAGAAGAAATCCGGGCGAGGAACCCGAGGTCGAGGTCGGGAAGGCCGAGAGGAAGGGTAGAATTCTGAACAAGAAGGCGAGGACATTCCCCAACCACCCTCCACCTCAACCCGATCGCGGGATCGAAGAACTGCTTCTAAGGCGTAACCTCATGTCTTTAACGGAAAGGCAACCCGGAAGAAGCCGAGCAATGGGTTAGAGCCATTGAGCAGTTTTTACTTTCTTAAGATGCACGGCACGGAAAGGCGTCGTGCGTTACTTTCGGTGATTGGACCAATGACTTACGGTGGGATGCAAGAAAGAAGACCTTTCTTCTTTGAGCAACCTGGAGGAGTTCTCATGGGAGGACTTGAGGGAATCTGTATGAAATACATCCCCAAAAGCTATAAGAGGAAAAAGGCGGTGAATTTTTCCTGCTAAAGCAAAAAGGATATCTGTGACCGACTATGATCGCAATTTTGCAAGATGTCGAGATATGCACGAGCAGTGGACACCGACTTGAAAATGTTGGAAAAGTTCGGTCGGGGCGAGAATGGAATCTGAATGTCTCTTGCCGACCATGGAGACCTAACACACATCAAGCTCTCGCACGAGCTTTAGATATTGAGGCGACCATGTCCGAAGATAAGTCAGTGTCGGCTCAGACACACAATACTTCGGACAGAGGAAAAGGGAAGTGGGAACCCAACCGCGGGAATAACAACCGCGGGAGCTATGGGGCCTAAGTCACAAGCGCCGTGGCGGAAACGCGGGCGCAGACAGGCAGGCGGAAGGAAGAGCAGCTTATGCTCCACCCAAGGGGACCACGAGGAGCAGTTGAGGGCACCTCAATGCCCTAGATGCCATAGAGCACACAAGGGAGTGTGCACGGCAAACGTGGTGAGCTGTTACAAGTGCGGGGCAAAAGGGCATTACGCCAACAATTACCCAGTGTCACGTTCGGATATAAGGCCGAACCAACCTGGCAATGCTCAGCCATTGAGGGCTATACAGCTTCAACCCCAGCCGCCGCAACAATTCCAGCCCCAACCTCAGCAACTCCAGTGGCAACAACCCCAGCAAGTGGTGCAGCAACCACAATGGCAGCAGCCGCCACAACAACCCCAAGAATCAGCGATGGCGCCCACCGCCTCAACAACAGAGGGCGGCGACCACCGCGACAACACCAGCGAAGAAGCGAACAGCCAGCGGCGGCCGCCGAATCAACAAGGACCAGCGCCCGTCGGCCTCGGTAGGCTCGGTTAGAGCCTACGCCTGCATAGGAGGCGAGCGAACAAAACCGGAAACACGGCGGTATGGGAGTTCTCCTCAACCTACCGTTATAAGATCTTGTTCGATCTGGTGCTTCGCATTCTTTTATTGCAAAATCATGCGTAGAAATGCTGGGCCTTAGGTCTGAAAAGTCAAGCCAGGATATGAGAATCTCATCGCCTATAGGAGGGATTATGACTGTTACACACTTTTGCTCGAACCTAGAGTTGACATTAGGATCACTTAAGGTTCTGGCTAACAATCTAAACATAATACCCATGGACGATGTAGACTTAATCCTAGGAATGGACTGGTTAGCTAAGAACCATTCCACGATTCTATGTAAGGAAAGGAAAATTTCGTTTCACTTTCCTGGACAAGAAGCTACGCATTTCCACGGGATCAGCATGGGGAGAAGAATCCCGATTGTATCAGCACTACACGCGAGGATGATGATGAACCAGAAAGGATGCCATGCATTCCTTGTTTATTTGAAAGAAGCGGATAAACCCGAAACGCGGGTAGAAGACATAAAGTTGTCGAAGAATTTTCGGACGTGTTTCCGAAAATCTACCAGGGGCCTCGATGAACAACTAGAGTTTACCATCGACTTGGAGCCGGGATCAGCTCGATGTCGAAGGCACCCTGAGAATGGCCCCAAAAGAGTTGGAGGCGAAGATCCAGTTAAAGAATTGTTGGATCTAGGTTTCATTAGGCTAGTGTTTCACCTTGGGGGCGCTTTGTCTTGTTTGTCGAGAAAAGGATGGTTCTTTGAGAATGTGCATCGACTATCGAGAATTAAATAAAATGGCTAAAGAACAAATATCCTTGCCGAGATTGATGACTGTTTGATCAATTGCGAGGAGGCGTGTATTCTCGAAAATTAACCTTAAGTCGATATACCATCGGTGAGAATACGTTACGAGGATGTACCTAAGATCTGCGTTCGAACCGTATATGGCCACTATGAGTTCATAGTTATGCCATTCGGATTAACCAACGCACCAGCCGTATCCATGGATCTCATGAACAGGGTATTCCATCCATTTTTGGACAAATTCGTTTTGGTCTTCATAGATGATATCCTTATTTATTCAAAGAATGAAGAGGATCATAGAGAACATCTAAGAACGGTTTTGCAAACCTTGAGAGATGAGAGACTCTTTGCTAAGTTTAGCAAATGTGAGTTTTGGCTGAAGGAAGATATGTTCCTTGGACACATCGTGTCTGCAGAAGGTATAAAAGTAGATCCAGCCAAAGTAGAGGCCGTGCAAGGAATGGAAATCACCAAAAACTCGCACGAGATTAGAAGTTTCCTAGGATTAGCTGGCTACTATAGGAGATTCATCGAAGGATTCTCCAAAATTGCAAGGCCAATAACCCAGCTACTCCGGAAAGGAATCAAGTTCAATTGGACTGATGAATGCGAGACGAGTTTCCAAATACTCAAGGAAAAATTGACAAGTGCACCAGTTCTAGCAGTCCCAGAAGCGGACAAAGGGTATGTAGTCTATACAGACGCATCTAAGACTGGACTGGGTTGTGTTTTGATGCAAGAAGGAAAAGTGATAGCTTATGCATCCCGACAACTCAGACCGCATGAACTGAACTACCCAACCCATGACTTGGAATTAGCAGCCGTAGTTCATGCACTGAAAATTTGGAGACACCATCTCTACGGAGTAAGGTGTGAGATCTTCACAGACCATAAGAGTCTGAAGTACTTCTTTGAGCAAAGAGATCTGAACATGAGGCAGAGAAGATGGCTTGAATTAGTGAAAGATTACGACTGTGGTATTAACTATCACTCGGGCAAAGTGAATGTAGTAGATGACGCCTTAAGTCGTAAGAGCCATACCAAGCTAGGATGTCTCTTTGTACAAGAGGAAAAACTCGTTGAAGAGTTTGGAAGAATGAGGATTGAACTGGTTGAACCACCTGAGACAATTGTGAGCTGTATCGCTACACTCACACTGACATCTGATCTAAGAAAAAGGATTGTCGAGAGACAAAGGATGGAGGAAAAGTTAGAAAAGATCAGACAAAGGGTAAGGTCTGAAGGATTTAAGAATTTCCAAGAGGCGTCAGACAACGCCTTATTGTTTGAAGGTAGGATATGCGTCCCTGACGACGCAGAGCTTCAAAATGAAATCATGAGTGAGGCTCATGATACACCCTACACCGCCCACCCAGGCAGTACTAAGATGTACCAAGACCTGAAGGAAAAGTTTTGGTGGGAAGGCATGAAACGAGACATAGCTTCTTTCGTAGAACGTTGTCTTGTTTGCCAACAGGTGAAGGCACTACACCAACGTCCATACGGAAAGTTGCAACCGTTAGAAATTCCCGAGTGGAAATGGGACGATATAACAATGGATTTCGTTACAAGCTTACCCAAATCGAAAAGAGGAAACACAACCATATGGGTAATTGTGGATAGACTTACCAAGAGTGCTCACTTTCTACCTATTCAAAGCACTTATGGATCTGATAAATTGGCTCAGCTGTACGTTAAGGAAATTATACGATTACATGGAGTGCCAAAATCTATTACCTCTGATCGAGACTCCAAGTTCACATCCAGATTCTGGATTAGCTTGCAGAGAGAATTGGGTACTAAACTCAATTTCAGTACGGCATTTCATCCACAAACCGATGGGCAGTCGGAAAGAACGATCCAAACGCTAGAAGATATGCTTAGAACAGTAATATTGGATCGAGGTGCAAAATGGGAAGACATTTTACCTCTGATTGAGTTTGCCTACAACAATAGCTACCAAGCGACGATCGGTATGGCCCCATACGAAGCTTTGTATGGCAAAAAGTGTAGATCACCGCTTTATTGGGATGAAGTCGGTGAGAGAAAAGTCATAGGGCCTGATGCAGTGGACGAGATGATCGAGATCGTCCGACAAATTAGGATGAGAATCAAAGAAGCTCAAGATAGGCAAAATCTTACTTACGATACACGTGAGATCCGAACTACGATTTGAAGATGGAGACAAAGTGTTTCTTAAAGTCTCTCATCAAAGGGATTGTCGATTCGGACTAAAGGGAAGTTGAGACCCGCTTTATAGGACCATATGAGATCCTAGAGAGGATTGGTCCGGTGGCTTATAGGTTGGCTCTTCCGCCAACCTGTGGAATGTGCATAATGTTTTTCACGTGTCGCAATTGCGAAAATACGTTCAAGATCCAAAGCACGTGATCCACCAAGACGACGTGATTCTCAAACCCGACATGAGCTACGAAGAGGAACCAGCGGCAATCCTCGACTATAAAGTCCAACAACTACGGAGCAAGTCAATTCCGTTAGTCAAAGTGCTGTGGAGACACCACGGACAAGAAGAAGCCACGTGGGAGCTTGAAGAAGCGATGAAGGAACGATACCCCGATTTGTTTTTATAGAGGTATGCAAATTCCGGGACGGAATTTCTTTTAAGGGGGGTGGAATGTAATATTCCAAAGAAACGAACAAATGATTACGGTATTTAAACCCGTGAATTAGGGTTTTGCCGTATGTTATTTTTATAACATCGGATATTGTGATTTCGATTCAGTTCTATATTAATGAATTCCTTCTTATATTCACTAAGGATTGTGAATTAAGGGATTGAAATATTTCGAAATGATTCGTCAATATATTTTAACGTCGATCGCGTATCGAGCGTCATGCTTTATGGAAATTTACGAGTTTGTAAAGCTTGGAATTAATTTCCATCTTAATTCCTTTGTTAAATGGAATATATTTATAAAGTAAGTCACGAGCTAACTCGACCATTTTGAGATGAGTCGATTTTGAGCGTTTTGAGCGTCAGCGTCTGAGAGCGTTGTGAAAATGAGTTTAATGCTCAGGAAATTATAATAATTAATTTCCTATTATTATTTTATATAATTACAGTATTATTAATTATTAAAATCAAATTCTTAGCTATTAAAATTCGATATTTTGGAAGTGGGTTTTTCGAAAACCCTAAGTTTATAAACCATGGTTTTTCACATGAAATGATACCATTAAATTACCCTATGGTATCTAAACTATATGTTATAATATAAATGAATATTATTAAGCATTAAAATCATTTTTGAACCATTAAAACTCGATAATATATATATATGGTTTTCGAAACCCTAATTTTAAAATTAGGGTTTCGTATGCATGATTTAATGCAATTATTTTATCCTATGCTATTATTTATTATCTAAATCATATATTATGATATATATGAGTATGTTTTGATCGAATTTGACATGAGTATCAATAATAGGTGTGATTTATATTTTTATTCCTATTTTTCCTATTTATTATCGGTATTTTCGAATAAGTTCTATATGTTGGATTTAATTATTTTAATGGCTTGTATTATATACCTATGATCATGTATGATATATATAATGTATTAAGGAGTGTAACAAAAATTAAATCACCCCTAAACACACACACATGCGCCGGCTGCACCCATTAAAACAAAGCATGGGATCACCTTTTTTTTTACCAACCCATGAAGAGCCTTTCTAGCCTAGCTCATGATCACTATATCACAATCATTTTGCTGCAGATTTTACCCCATTTTTTAGGCAAAAAATCGAGAGAGAGAAGGGAGATAATAGGGGGACTCTTCCACTTCAACACCTCACTCTCATTATACACTACCATTCCCATTTTGAACGCCCACATTTCTCTCCATCCTCTCCATTCTCCCTCTGAAAACCGAGAGCCAAACTCCTCCCATTCTAAAAATTTTTCTTCCTTTTCTTCTTCTCCCATTCGAAAACCATAACACCCCCACACTAATCTTGTGATTCTATACCATACCCAAGGTAAATGAGACACAAAAGCTTCGATTTTTATCATCCTTGGTTCAAAAATTTCGAGCATGAGTATTTACATATATATGGATGTTTTCGAATATATATATGTATATTTGTATGGTTTAAATGTTCTTATGGTTGAGTTATGGTTCATGTATGTTTCTTGATGATTTTTATTCACAAAGATATGAGCATATATGTTGAAATGAACATAGGTTATCATATATGACATGTTTTTAAGGATTTAGCATGTATAGGTAATTTTCGAACCATAGTGTATATGTTATATTATTTTCGAAAATGGGTAAAAATGTTTTATGATGACCGAATGTTCTTAGTATGTTCTAAGCATGGATTATTGATCTATGATATGATTTAAGGCTATTGTATTCATTTAGGAAATTTTTGAAAACCCTAGGCAATTTTTTTTCAAAATACCGTGAGCCTCTCTAAGTGATACCTTGGTGTATAATTTTTATTTCAAGCATTTGATGACATATTAATGCTTTAGTATATTGTTTATATGTTGTATGAATTTATTGGAATTTTTGGAGATCAAATGCTATATTAAATCAAACAAACCGTGAGCTTCAAGCTCTTGAAGGTGATGATTTAATTAGTTTTGATAAATATAATGATGTTATATTAGTATACTATAGTATATAAACATAGTGTACAATTGTTAGAATTTTTGGAAATCAAATACCTATTTTAAATCAAAAAAACCGAGAGCACCTATGTGCATAAGGTGATGATTTAATTGGTTTTTGATGATTAAATGGTGTTATATTGTTATACTATAGTGTATAAGCATAGTATATAATTGTTGGAATTTTTGAAAACCAATTACTACATTTAATCAAAAAAGCCGAGAGCTATTGAGCTCCATATGGTGATGATTAAAATGTTTTTGGTTGATGTTGTGATGTTACAATGTTATAATATAATGTTTAATCATGTCATAAATTATTTGGAATTTTTAAAATTGTTTGCTAATTATTTGGTAATTATCTTATAATTACCGATTGCTTTGAGAATTATATTGGTGAATGAATGGTTATAATGGACTATAGGTTATAATTGTGTTATATATTGATGTTGGGATATTATACTAAGTGTATATCAATTTTGGGAATTTTTAAATAATTATTCCTAATTTTAGAAAATACCGTAGCATATATATATATATATATATATATATATATATATATATATATATATATATATATATATATATATATATTATTTAGTGACAAACAATATCATATGGATGTTATTAATTCATATTCGGACCATAGTATATAATAATACACTATGTTAATTTAGAAAAAAATTTGAAAATCATTTGATAATTTGAAATTAATTACCGAGAATTTTCGGTAATTAATATGGTTTTTAAATCCTTTTTAATTCAGTGTATTAATAATTATATGTCTAATTAATATTCTGGACATATTCGAATTTTATAAAATTTTATAAACATAGATTACTATGTTTTAGACAAACGTTAGGTTATTAACGTTTTAAAATCGAAAATACGCATTTTCATTTATAAAGGAGTTTATTAAATGCGAAATTATTTATAAGTCCTTTGATTTACGTGATAAATCAAGAAATGGGACTTTACGATTTTTTTTATATCGATCGAAATTTGATTTATAAAATAAAATGATAAGAAATTACTATTTGAAAGTCAAAATTGTTGACTTTGTTGATCAGTGTTGACTTCGTTGACTTTTAAAGTCAAACGTACGATTATACGTTCGATAAATACGCCAATACGCGTAAGATGTACTAATTGAGTATATACCTCATTAGTAAGAAAAGATTTCACAAATGAAATCCTTATATCGAAAACGTGCTCATCGTTAAAGCGTTTAAACCGGAAGCGTTAAACGAAATAGTTGAACGTATCTCGAGGAACGAGAACAATTCAATTGAATAACGTATTTGAAAGCATATTGAATTTATTGAGGAATTCAGTTTACATCAATATAAGATATCGAAGTTTATCTTAGCTTTTGAAAGTCTCGAGAGACTTGAGCGACGTACTAAAGCCTCGCTTTTTCGTAAAGGTGTGGGCAAACGCCATGTTCGGATACTAACGTCTTTAACAAACCACGGACTCATTTTACAATGAACCATAGTCCAGGTGGGCTTCTTATCTTCAAAATGTGGGCCCTTTTCTTACCCCACTAAGATGTGACTTTACTGTTATTCCAAAATGAGTTTATTTACAATGCTTATTCTACAACTGTTGACAAATGTTTACTATATTACCTGCCAAAAATATTCTGTTTTGTGTATGGATCCTATCTGTTATGCCCGGGTAGGGCTGTGGCGATGGTTGGAACTTTATTATGACAGGTTATGTCATTTGGGTCACGCCCACCTTTTAAAAGTCGGGTCTGTGTTGGGATGATAAATGTCCGCTAGGATTGGCGTGAAGGTTGGAACTATTGCTATGTTAACATATGCTTGTGAGTATTTGTCTGCAGGCCGACGGGATTACTGCCCGGTCACGGCGTCGTAGATGGGAGGCCTCACTCTCGACGTTTAACTTTTATCTTGTTATGAAGACTAAGAGATACGGACCATACACACCAAGAAAATGCTCGGTCGAGCTATGTTTATGAACTGAAATGATTTAGTAAGCCTGAGGCATTTTAACTAAAACCACGTGACTTACCTTGATATTGGCGGCGTAATTCAAATATTATCAAATGTTTTCGGCATGAGTCCACCGAGTGCAATTTCTTGTACTAACCACCGCATGTTTGTTTTAAATGTGCGGTTGAGCTCGATGGTGATGATGGAGGATGTGTTGAGGAGTCGGTGTCCTCGATCGCTTATTTAGAATTTGGCTTTCGCCTTGGATACATATCATCACATATGTATTCACACACTTTCCGCTGCTAAACTTTGAACTCTTTTACTTTATGTCATGAACTATTGAGGTCCATCAGACCATGGTAATTCTTTGGGTCTGATGGCCTAAACATTTTTAATCATTGGATATTGTATTATCGAACCTATCGAGCATGCTAATTATAATTGATATGTACCTCTATCTTAGTCTGTTGTCCTATAATACTATTCCTAGTATTAGTCACCCTCTAGTCCGGGTCGTCCGGAGTGGGGGCGTGACATAAGCTTTGGTGTTCAATAAATTCCACAAAAATTATATCATGCTTATACTATATACTAAACATGAAATATCACTTCATATCATGCATTAAAATTTTAAAACCATGCTTTTCATCTTTAAATCATTTCGGTAATTCCACATTTATATATATACATATTCAATAAATTCCAATCTTGCACAATATGTTTATATATGAAATAAACATGTAATATTAACATTAAATATCAACTAATATTTATAATATGAACCAAATGCTTGGAATTCTTTGTCCTCACACATATTTTACATATGTGTTCAATAATTCCCAACAATGCATATTAGGTTCATATTATTTCTAAACATCATATATCCTATTATTTCCAACAAATAAAATCAAATAATGGCTTAAAATACTTAAATATATTCTGCCCATTTTGAAAAAATAGGAGTAGTGTTTCAAAATTTTCAAGATTAATATATGATGTTCATATCATATATTAAACACTATATCTCAACTATTTCTCAACAAAAAAAATCAAACAAATACAAGAAAATTCCAAAAATATTATGAAAATTACCATATTTATTATACATGCTTATAATACATTAACAAGCAACAATATCAAATAATATTCATAAAATCATGCTTTATCACATATAAAAAGAAATAAAGCATAAATCGAAAAAAATCAAACATGCTCCAAAAATTATGAAATTTTGAAAGTAGCCTTAGAACATTATTCTAAGAATTTTTCATTCATGGCTTGAGAGCATTTGAGGGCTCTAAAGTCACGAAAAAAAATGAGGAGCAAACTAGGGTTTTTAAACCCAAAAATTCAAAATAAAAATTCCACTCCATTAGGATGGAAAAGGATGATGAATAATACCTTCCTATGGTCTTATAAAGATTATTTGAGTGTGGGAGGGGTTTGGAAGGAGGATTAAAGGCTCCAAAGTGTGAAGAACAATGGAGAAATTTGAAAATGAGAGAATTTTGGTTCCCAAGTGAGAGGCTGTAATGGCACGAAAATGTTGCTGTGTTACAGCCTAATGGGCTGTCCTTAGCTCATTTGGGTGGTCTTGGTGGTAGTTGGGAGGTGGATTGGTCAAATTACCCGCTTGGCATGTTAATACCGACTCTTTAAGTTTTAACGTGCTTTCGATTGATTTCTGAACCTTAAGGTTTTATTTTATTAAATAGCCTAAAATGACTTATTTCAATGATTATAAAATTTCATGAAGTTTGGACGTCGTCCGATAAGTCAATTTCGAGTTATCGCGGAAAACGGTGTTTGGCGATTAAATTATGCTCATTCAAAATTCTATTGAATTTTGAGCTTTCAACATTTATTTGAATTTTATAAATCATAATTTATTTATTTAGACCCTTGGTTCGAGTTTCGGTCGTTCGGATCAATTTAGGGTTTTCCGGTATATATTACCGTGCTTCGGTTAAGTTCTTCAGAATTTCTTTCTAAATTGATTCTTATAATTTCTAAATTCATAATAATTTATTCCTTAATGATTTAGATTGTTATCACAATTTATTAAAATTAGCACGGATGGAAGTTGTTCCTATCGTAAATAGTGCTTTTAGATCGACCGCAAGTATGCCCAAAATTCTCATTCTTCGCTTCTCACATGTTTTCGTGTGAGGATTCTAGAAATGAAATCCGCTTGTTGAGATTCATTCTCGATCTTTCATTCTATGTTCAAAGCTACTCGAAAACCCTTATCCGGTGGGACTAGTTACCGCTTTTGATTTCTTTAGTTTTCGATCTCTCGAATCGATTTTAATTCGTTTCATTGGTTTCCTTAAACTTAATTAAGGTCTAAGTACTACAAATAATTGGTCTAAGCATCACCAATTGAAGTTTTAAATTTTTGGGTTATTACAACAGCTCAAAGGGGCTTCTTTTCCTAAACTAAAATACGAGCTTCTTATTTAAATTATTTCCAAATGAATTTATTTACCATGCTATTTTTCAACTGTTGATAAATGTTTACAATATTACCTGCCAAAAATGTTTCTGTTTTGTGTATGGGTCCTATCCGGAATGAATGTTGTGAAGTGATATGATGATACGAAATGTTATGAATTTTGTTGGGTCGCGCCCAACCCAGTTATGAAATCGATATCGGATCCTATGCCGGAAGACGATGCCTGGCTAGGATTAACGTGTACACCTGAACGTGACTGTGTGCTATAAGGACAATTCACGGCCGATCACGGCGTCTTTGAGGGAGGCCTCCCTCACGACGTTTGAACTTTGATGTTATGATGAAATGAGGATAAGGGATATGGATCATACACACAAGAAAAATGCCTGGCCAGGCGACGATTTTGAGAAATGATGAAAATGTTTTAGTAAGCACAAGGCCTTCGACTAAAACCCTCAGGTCTTACCAAGATGTGGCGAGGTAATCTAAAATGATAAAATGTTTTCGCATGAGTCCACCGAGTGCATTCTTGTACTCACCGCATGTTTGTTTTTAAATGTGCGAGTTGAGCGGATGATGGATGGAGCGGTGTTGAGCAATATGAATATTGTCGCTGTAAGTTTATACCTTGATAGTACATCGTCATATGTACATATCACATGTTTTCCGCTGCAAGAACTTAAGTTATGTACTAAAATCCAAGGACACAATTGACATATATATTACGGCTTTTGTTAAGGAGAATCCCCCTGTTTAATAATACCTATTTAGAGTTACAATCCTCGCTAAATCGCACCTAGGATTGAGGGATTTGACAATAGGGTGTCGACTTGCCAAATGATTCTTATTTCTTGACGTAACCCGAGCGAAACAGTTCGACCATTTTCTCGTCTGCTTTATCTTGTACGGAGCATAACGAGATAGGGTGCAAAATTCCCTATCCTATTCGGCCACAGTTTTTTTTCCTTGTTTAAGATTCATGAACTCAATTTCCTTTTGTAGCTTCGAGGAATGTATTTTGCAAACAACTCTTCTTTAGATTGTTCCCAAGTAAAATTCTCCAATCTTTCAGGGGTGAGAGTTTTTTTTTTTTTTTGCGTGATTCCCACCAAAAGTCGGCTGGTCCTTTTAATTGAAAGGAAATGCACAAAAGGCATTCCTTATCTGAACATTCTAAGAATTTGAAAATTCTTTCCATCGCCCGAATCCATTCCTCTGCCTCGGCAGGATTACCAGTTCCACTAAAAGATGGTGGATTTTGTCGAAGAAATAATTCAGAAATTTTTCTGGTGGTTGGAGGAGGGGTGGGTTCAGGTGTAGGTTAGGGTATGTTTTCGCTTTCTTGTTCTTCTGCCACAGGATTTGGTTTCGACGTCTTTCTAGCATACTGCATTTCGAATTAATGAGAACAATATATATGCAGTATGTACGTAAGGAATTTATAACAAAGCGAGTAAAATGTCATGTTTTAGCAAATGGAGTTACATGTAAGTAAATTCGCACAATTGTATAAACATTAGGTTCAAAGATAAGCAAGAAAACAAAATCAACATAACATAAATATTTTTAAATTTTATTTATATGTATTATTGGAAAATTGCCTCTGAGAGGACTTTTTACATTAGGAAAATTTTGCCTTGGTAGAGTAGGCATCGGGAAACTCTTCCATCTTGTCTAAGTTAACTTTATACATGCATAACTATTTACATCAATCCTACTTCATTACCTATTCACAAATGTACAACACTACTTGTCAATTTTCGTCTGACTTTTAATCCCTCCTTGATGCCGTATCATCTTCATTGTCAAGGCCAAACATCTCATTTTCATCATTCATTCCTTCAACTTCTACGTCTGCTTCTGGTATATCCTCCATATTCTCTTCATCTGATACTTCTTCAATACATTCATCCTCTGGTGGAAGTTCAGAAGAACGATTAGCAATGGAGTTAGGATGAGAAAAACTGATTTCAGTTTCAAGAAGAGAAGGGTCCGTGATAAATGGTAGATCACTGAGCTGAAGAGGTTGTACTTGAGTGGTACCAACCGATTGTACAAATTCAGGTTCATACTTAAAGGATCGTGTGATTCCAGTGGGTCTAGATGATCCAGGTTCGGTTTCAAACTTGTTTTCTTCGAAAAAAGATATGGGTGGGGATTCATGTGGAGATTCATATGGTACGGACTGAAGTGGAGAAACATTTACGGCTATAAGGTGGTCATACCATGTTAAGTCAATGGCATCCATATCATAGTCAAAGTCAACATAATCAAGTTCTTCAAGAGGAAGTTCCTCTTCAACAAGTTCTTCAAGGGGAAACTCTTCTTCAAGAAGAGTTAGATAGTTGTCAGGAACAATAGGGCTTAGCTCAAGAGAAGTAGTGACATTAGCAAATGTGAGCTGGTCAGAAGAAGTGGTAGTATCAGTTGGTACAATTTGGTCTTCATAAAAAGGAGTATCCGAGGTTTCCATTAAAGATTCAGAAATGGCCGAATCTACTACAGCAGAAGTACTAGATTCCCCTACTTCAAACTGAGGTTCATTACTTTCAATGGAAATATCTGATGATAAGATATTATAGATGGCAAAAACAAAACCTTCCACCGGAGGATAGTTACTGTCACGCCCCAATTCCCGAGGGAAGGCACGGATGCCGGGTGTGATTAGGGTGGGGGTTAAGGCGGGGAAGAAGGGGATGATACATATAGCATACATGATAAGAAGATGTGACCATGAAATCGGGCAAGATCTCCTCTATAACTAGGACATATCCGAAGGGAGGGTGCACAAACAATCCACCAATGTAATAATATCGATATCATAACTTCGAAAACATGATCTTGGTTTATTATAAGTAATGCAAGAAGGCAAAATAGCATTACATCCTCGTCAACTAGACCGTCAACCACATAGCATGCTCAGACGAGACTCATAGCGAATAACATAACAAATCTTGTTCCCAATCGAAAAGCAAATAAGGGACAAGAATACATAGTTATCGTAGTAATATATAACACAACATCGCGGAAGCATAGCATGAAGAACCCGCAGCTCCACCCCTCAAGTCGCCTGTCCGACCCTCCTCCATCCGTGAAAAGATTTGAAAAGAGTTTGGGTGAGTACTAGCGACTCAAATGGGGTTTTATCATAAATCAAAAGAATCATGAGACCGTGTTTAGAGCACTTACCTTAGAAGGTTTTAAAACGTAAATCCACTTCTAAGTAAGCAAAATAGATTTTTATTTTCGATACCGATCCGTTATTCTGTTACTCCCATCATAGAACCATGAACCACGGCTCGGGCGTATCCCGCCACCCCATCACATGACATTCATTCAGCCCGAACATATCCATCGGCCCACGCCGGAACATATCCAACCGGCTAACTCGGTGTGGATTTCGGGTCAAATCCGTCGAACCATAACTACCTCATTACCATTTCCGTGTGGACTTTGGGTCTATCCCCTTCGAACCATAACCACGTGTCCGGGTCTATCCCTATGATCAATACTCAAGATGGTGATCAACCCACCGAATAGAGATCCGTGCACAACCATGATAGAACCATATCTTGGATCAGAGAACAGTAATAATTTCACAAAACATTTTACGGCGTACATGTTTTATTTTGAAATATCAGAGTAAATAACTCAAAATAAGCATATATAACCCAACCCCGAATGCACGAAACGTTAACCGAGATATCTACGGATCCGATGACTTCACCGATCGTACTGGTAGGTACCTGGTAACAAGACGGAACAACTTTTGGGGTCACTTCCCACAAAGCAAAGCAACAACGTGATCCAAACGACGATCGTAGCAAAATTAGGGTTTTCGACTTTCTGAACCCACATTTGGCACTCTCCGGGTTTTCAAATCAACTCGATGCGAAGGAAATATAATCGGGGCATCAAGACCTATAATAGGGTACTTTCAAAATATGCATGCATGCAAGTTGACTCAAATCTTAACAAAAAAAGCTTCAAAAATCGATGCCTATCCTCGATCTAGATAAATCATCCAAAATCGATGCATGAAAATGGAAACATAAGCAATATGCATAACGGCGAACATGGAATGACAAACGACGTTGAAAATGGATAACCCGGGCATGTCTTCCTTTAGAAAACTCAAGTAACGTAAAATATCCCGACATGCGTAAACGCGAAAAACGTAAAACGGAATCGGTACTTTAGTAGAATGCATAGCCCTGAACTCAAAACCTAAAGGACCAGTAGCTGTGGTGGTCCGTCGGCCACCAAATCGGGGCCAACAGCCACCAAATCGGCGGCAATGGGCGGCAATGGCAATGGTTAAATTGTCGGCCTCCGTGCCGTTTCGCCCGTCCTTTAGAATCCCGAGTTCTATCCTATACGATCTACTAAAAGGCGGAATCAAAACAAGAAAAGGACAAAACAGAAAACGGGCTGCCCGGGGTGGTTGATCGGCGGTGGTGGCTCGGCGGCAGAATGGCGCCCACCGAGCCTCCCGGCTCGATCCCCACTCTCCAGCGGCTTCGCAGCAGCACTGAGCTGCTCGGCTCTTCAAGAAACACAGAGAGATCTAAGGAAATGAACGTTGAAAATGAAGGCCCTAGCCTCCTATTTATAGGAAAAAGCAGGTCACATGTGCTTGCTAAGCTGCCTTTTTCAAAACGCAAAATGACGCAACTTTTGCAAACGGACTCAAATTTAGCAAACTTAGTACCCATGGACACGAAATAAAATACTGACACAATGACTATAAACAAGATATGCTTTAAAAGACCAATGAAAAGTCCGGTTTTCGATAATTTCCCGAGTGCCAAACCTTCATGGGTGGTCGAAAACTGCAGATACTTAGTGTCTATGAATTCGTCATAAGACACTCTTCACAACGCCTCGAGGTTTCGTGATCGGTCGCATCACCGAAACAAAAGTCAACCTTTGACCTTTTCTCGAAAACGTGCCATGCAAAATGAAGCTTAAAAAGACGGGTATTACATCCTCCTCCTTAGAAAAATTTCGTCCCGAAATTTCAATCACGTGAGAAAACAACTCGTGGCACCGAGCCCCGAACTTGTCTTCCAACTCCCACGTAGCTTCCTCCTCTCCGTGGTGATTCCACAACACCTTCACCAACGGAATCGCTTGTTCCTCAACTCCTTCACTTCGCTTCCAAGATAGCCACCGCCTTTCCTCGTAACTCGATCCCGAGCAAGAATCACTTGGTCATGCTTGATCACGTGTTTTGGGTCGAACACGCATTTTCTCACCGAGAAACGTGAAACACGCCATGAACATCTCCGATGCTAGGCGGCAAAGCTAACCTATAGGCAACGGGCCTATCCTCTCAAGAACTTCGAAGGTCCAATGAACCTCGGTCGTATCTTCACCTCGCTTCCCAAAACGAACGACTTTTCGCTGGGGAAACCTTATGAAAACGCGATCTCCGATCATGAATCAAGATCCGTCGACGCTTGTCCGCATAGGACTTCGCACATCCCGCGCTCCTTGATCCTTCGCTGATCCGATAGATAACCTCGACCGTCTGCTGAACCATCTCGGTCCTAACATCTTCCTCTCGCCCACTTCGCCCCAATAAAGTGGCGATCGACACTTCCTTCCGTACAACGCCTACATAGGAGCCATTCCTATGGTGGCCTGATAACTATTGTTATAGGCAAACTCCACCAAAGGTAGTATCTCTTCCCAATTTCTACCTCTGTCGGCCACGACTGCTCGTAACATGTCTTCCAAAACCTGAATCGTCCTTTCCGACTGACCGTCCGTTTGAGGATGGAATGTCGTACTAAGATTCAGCTTGGTCCCCATGGCTTCCTGCAGACTCCTCCAAAACCTCGACGTGAACCTCGGGTCACGATCTGACGTAATCGATACCGGCACACCATGTAACCGTACGATTTCTCTGACGTAAAGCTGAGCAAGCTTATCTAACCCGTACGTCATCCGGATTGGTAAGAAATGAGCTGACTTCGTCAGTCTATCGACGACAACCCATATAGCGGTGTTTCCTCTCGCTGACCTTGGAAAACTCACCACAAAATCCATACCGATATGATCTCATTTCCATTCTGGGATTGGTAGCGGTTGCAACAATCCTGACGGACGTTGGTGTACAGCTTTCACTTGCTGACAAGCCAAACAACGTTCCACAAACGCGGCTACATCCTTTTTCATCCCTTCCCACCAAAAGTTCCTTTTAAGGTCTCAGACATTTGGTGCTTCTGGATGAGTCAGATACGGTGCCTCATGAGCTTCACTCATGATTTTATCTCTCAATTCCTATCGAGTGGCACACATAACCTTCCTCGTAATAGTAGCGCGTTGTCCTTCGCTTCGTGAAACCCTTGCTATCTTCTAGCCTTGCTTTCAAACGCATCCTTTCAAAGAATTGCCCCTCGCTGTTGCGCACTCACGATGGCTTCTCTCGGTCCGGTTCACCATTCGAAGTCGCGATGAATCCTTGCACTGATTCCGGCGGGTGAATCACTTCCAGGCTGAGCTTCTCGAAATCTCGAATAAGCTCTTTCTCTCGCGTAAGAAGATATCCCAACTTCGCTCTCGACTTGCGACTGAGGGCATCTGCTACAACATTGGCTTTCCCCGGGTGGTAACTGATGGAGCAATCATAATCCTTTACCAACTCTAGCCATCTCCTTTGCCTCATGTTCAGCTCTTTTTGTTCAAAGAAATACTTGAGGCTCTTGTGATCCGTGAAGATCTCACACTTAACTCCATAGAGATAGTGCCTCCAAATCTTCAACGATGAACGATCGCCGCTAACTCCGGATCGTGAGTTGGGTAGCTCAACTCGTGCGGTTTCAATCGACGAGACGCTGTGGCTATAACCTTCTCGTTACGCATGAGAACGCAACCCAAACTAAGTTTGATGCATCGGTAGACCACAAACCCATCGTTCCTTCCGCACGGCTAACACCGAGGCGGTTGTTAGCTTCTTCTTTAACTCCCGAAAACTTGCTTCACAAGCTTCGGACCATGAAAACTTGATTCCTTTCTCGAGTCATTGCGTCATCGGCCTTGCCAACTTTGAAAACCCTTCGATGAAACGTCTATAATATCCGCCAAGCTTAGAAAGCTTCAACCTCATTGGCATTAGTCGAACCTTCCGCCACTTATCGCTTCAACCTTCACTGGGTCGACTTTGATTCCTTCTCGCATACCGATGTGTCCAAGAAACATCACTTCTTTGAGCCAAAACTCGACTTGCTATACTTGGCATACAACCTCTCTGCTCGTAACGCTTCCGTAATGGTACGGAGGTGTTCTCTATGCAACTCGCATTCTCGAATAGATGAGAATATCATCGATAAAACCAAGACGAAACTATCTAGAATCGATGTAAACTCGATTCATCGATCCATGAAGATTGTTGGCGCATTGGTCAAACCAAACGGCATCACGATGAACTCAGAGTGCCCATACCTCGTCCCGAACGCGGTCTTCGCAACGTCCTCCTTTCTGATCTTCAGCTGATGGTAGCCTGACCTCAAATCGATCTTAGAGAAGACACTTGCTCCCTTGAGCTGGTCAAAAAGATCGTTAATCCTTGGAAGAGGATATCCGTTTCTTGATCGTCGACTTATTCACTCTCGTAATCAATGCACATCCGCATTGACCCATCCTTCTTCTTGACGAACAAAACTGGCGCCCCCCACGGCGACACGCTAGGTGGGATAAACCTAGATCCAACAGCTCCTGCCAATCGCGCTTTCAGTTCTTGCAATTCTTTAGGTGCCATTCTATATGGTGCCTTTGATACTGGTGCTGCTCCTGGTTCCAAATCAATAGTGAATTCCACTTGTCTATCGGTGGTAAACCCAGCAAGTCCTCGAAAACACGTCCGATATTCACACACCACCGGCTCCTCTTGCAATCGCTTGCGCTGTTCATCGTGCCTGTCAAACTTACCAAGAAAGTTTGACGGCTTCCTTCCCGATCATCCTCACCGCCTTCAAGGTCGAGATCATCGCACGCAAACACCCATCCTATGCCGTGGAAACAAACTTCCACTCCTTCGGCTGCTCGAAAGTAACTTCTCTCAAGACAACGATAGTTGCTATGTGCTTTTCCAACCAATCCATGCCAAAGATGACATCAAATCTTCCATTCGATGACATGCAAATTGACAAGGACCTTCGCTCACGTATTTCTACCTCCGGTTTTGACAAATCTCTTTTGCTTTTAACACTTCGATGGGATGCTAATTTGTGGTACTGTGATTTCGGGTACCAAACCCAACCTCTCACACGTGATTCTCGAAACGAAAGAATGTGAGGCTCTCAGATCGAACAAAGCGGCGGTATATCACTCATATGGATTATACCGCAAGATTTCCGGAGCTTGAGCTGCTGCTGCCGATTCAAGCGCGTACACCCTGCTTGCTGCGGTGGCCTTTGGTTTGCGGCCTAGGGTGACCTCCTCTCCTGTTGTTTGTCCTCGGCGGAGCATGATTACGCCTCTGCTGAGCTGGATGCTGCCTTACTGGCGGCTGCACTGCTGGCTCTCCTAACGGACAATCTCGAGCGTAATGTCCAGACTTACAACGATAGCACTCGGTGCTACCTTGCTGCACTCGCGAAATGATTCCTTTGGCATTTCGCACCAAGTTTTTCCACACCGCCGCATGGGTTGGAAATTCCTTCCCAAGGTTGCCTTTCTCTCTCTTGAATGCCTTGATTCCTTGGAATCATCGACCGCCTGGTTCCCTGGAACACCGATTGTCTTTCCTCGATCTTCCCATTTCCTCTTACCTCTTCCTCCGCCGATGGTTGTCCGGTGGCATCGTTCTTTCCGGGCAACATTGACTCAATGTTTAATGCCGGTTCAAGGATCGCATACGCCGATGTCCCCACCGACGAGCGAAATTCCATCTACGGTGGAGTCCTCTCGAACTCGCTCGCCTGGCGACCTCGGTGCCAACCGTGCACGTAGTATAACGTGATGGGGCGATTGAACGAGCGATCGTGCTTCTGTGATCGTCCTTCTTCCTCGACGAAGATTCCGTAACTCGCGTTTGCCTTCTCTCGCTGTAAACGCCAGTGCACGCATTTTCCATGAGTTCTTCCTTGAAATCTTCCCACGATACCTTGCCCACCGTCACGGTGTTAGAGTCCTTCTCACGGTTCCACCGTAAATCACCCTCATCGGTTAGGCGAAAGATCGCGCATTCAGCTTTTACGCTTCTTCGCAACCGATGTATTCAAGATCCTTCGTGGATCGATCCGCTTCTCGGCGTCGATCGGTTCGCGAGACCGTCGAATGTAGGGGATTACGCGCGAAAACTCTCGATCGCATGCCGGCCCAACCAAAGGTGGTTCCCGGGCTTCTTCCACGTTATTGTTCCTCCGATTCCTTGTTCTCGGCATTCTGCATCGACATTTGAAACATTAGAAATGCTTTCGCATAGATAACCGGTATCATCGCATAACATATATCATCACCCATATCACATATCATCACATATATCACATATCACACACGATCACATATAATCATGCAATCTCGCAACATATCATCGTTATGCATTTCACATAACATCATCATCACACATCACATAGATCATATATCATCATGGCATAGCTCATATCACATATAAGCATCAAACATAAACATCCCGTCATATATGGCGTTAGTATCGATATATTCAAAGTCCATGAAGGATCACAAAATACAAGATCAAGGTATGTCACCAAAAAGGTCGATATGAGCAAAAGAATCGACCGGTCATCACAAAGACGCCGCCTGTCCATGCTTCTAGCGATCATGATCCACCACCGTACACACCGACTACCTAGATCCATGTCCTCCATATCCATCCACTATTCCCGCCGTCCCAGCGTTCCATTCTCGCCTCCTCATCTTCCCTTTCCTTCCAATCGTGGCTTGAATTTGGGCCGCCGCTTGTAAAAGCGATCCCGCATGGAAGCAAGCCTCTCGGGTATGATCCCATCCAAACCGTGCTCGATCGCTCGAGTATCGTGAAAAAGCGTACTCGAGTCCTCGCCTCTGGCGCTGCCCTTCCTCAATGTGCCCGATCTCATCGTAGTCATCGGCTATCTGGATCACCGGTCCTCCGAGTCCTCACCGCCCTCCTCATTCTCATCTCGGGTCCTCCTTCTTCCTCGTAGTCGCCTTCCCAGATGCCACCGACACGCTTGGTGTCATGAAGATTCTGATTACAGGCTTTTGTCGCCACCGCCGGACGGATAATATCTCGCCCCGAAGTTCCTGCCTCAAAGTCGCTTGGGTCCTCCGGAAGGTAAGGATTGTCGATGGAGGTGTAGTGACCGTGTATCTCGTTGACCGGGCGATCGCCTCGATTGATGGTTGTTCTCCCAATGGCTCTTCGGAACATCATCCCTATCATCGATCTGGATCGGTCCTCGAGGTGTCTCGCAACCACATCCTCCTCGGATGGTATACCTCGGTGGTCCGTCCATTGTCTCCATACTCGAGCAGCGAACCCGAGAAAGTCCAGGTAAGGTGCCTCGTGATAGATCCGCCTCAACAACACATGTCCTTGCCGCCCATGGTTGCCAACTGGTAGCCTCTCGTCATCCGATAGTAGGCCTCAGATTCGACACTTTCCCACCGCCTCGAACCTTTCTCCATAACCCAACAAATCTTCCCGTAAATACTCCCAACGGCTCATGAATATTCCGGTACATTCCACGAATTTACTTGATATGCTCATCCATTCTGTGAGATCTCAACCAACGTTGTCCGCCATCAATATCCATAAACCTACATGTTAGTTCACCATAAAACAACAACAAATATTCACGTTTCCTTTACCATCCCAGTCATCTGGGTAATCATGTTTCATACACATGTTCATTTCAACACATATCAATATCAATATCGATATTTATCATAATAATCACGTAAGCAAATACAGGATTCACTTACAAGCACTCGTTTATCAAAATAAACAAGATTTTCAATCAACAATACATTGCTATGTAAACACATAGACTTACATCAACCATACGTGATCACATCAATCACATCATATCGTATAAACGATTTTCACATCACAGCCACACAGGCCCTTTTTGTTCCATCAACAATCACTTCCACATCCACATCACCATCCAACCACATCTCATCCACATCACGTTTACATCACGTAAACTCTTACCATGCCAAAGCACATGAAACCAAGATCACATCAACTCACATAACCACATAAAGCATCAGCAAATAAACACATACCTCATCCCCTTTTTAAAGGAGGCGGACTGACGGTGAGCTGAGGGTAGCTGTACCTGATGAACAGTTTAGAAGAACAAGTTCTAAACACTCGGTTCAGAACGCATATGATATAAAGCAAACAAACCGCTTTGATATCGGATAACAAAGATAGAGGTCAAAGCTAAGAACCATTGCTCGATACCAACTGTATCGTATAACAAAGCTAGATGTCAAAACAAAGATCGCTGCTCGACACCAATCATCACGCCCAATTCCCGAGGAAGGCACGGATGCCGGGGTGTGATTAGGGTGAGGGTTAAGCGGGGAAGAAGGGATGATACATATAGCATACATGATAAGAAGATGTGACCATGAAATCGGGCAAGATCTCCTCTATAACTAGGACATATCCTCATGGAGGGTGCACAAACAATCCACCAATGTAATAATATCGATATCATAACTTCGTAAACATGATCTTGGTTTATTATAAGTAATGCAAGAAGGCAAAATAGCATTACATCCCATCCAACTAGACCGTCAACCACATAGCATGCTCAGACGAGACTCACGTGAATAATATAACAAATCTTGTTCCCAATCGAGAAAGCAAATAAGGGACAAGAATACATAGTTATCGAGTACGATATAACACAACATCGCGGAAGCATAGCATGAAGAACCCGCAGCCCACCCCTCGTCACACCGTCCAAATTCTCCTCCATCCGTGAAAAGATTTGAAAAGAGTTTGGGGTGAGTACTAGCGCACTCACCGGGGTTTTATCATAAATCAAAAGAATCATGAGGTCGTGTTTAGAGCACTTACCTTAGAAGGTTTTAAAACGTAAATCCACTTCTAAGTAAGCAAAATAGATTTTCATTTTCGAGGTATCCGTTATTCTTTGTTACTCCCATCATAGAACCATGAACCACGGCTCGGGCGTATCCCGCCAGCCCATCACATTCATTATTCGGCCCGAACATATCCAATTCCCACGCCCGGGCGTATCCAAATGGCTAACTCGGTGTGGACTTCATGGGTCAAACTCGTCGAACCATAACCACCTCATTACCATTTCCGTGTGGACTTTCGGGTTCTATCCCCTTCGTAACCATAACCACGTGTCCGGGTCTATCCCCTTATGATCAATACTCAAGATGGTGATCAACTCACCGAATAGAGATCCGTGCACAACCATGATAGAACCATATCTTGGATCGAGAACGAGAATAATTTCACAAAACATTTTACTACGTACATGTTTTATTTTGAAATATCGAGTAAATAACTCAAAATAAGCATATATAACCCAACCCGAATGCACGAAAACGTTAACCGGAGATATCTACGGATCCGATGACTTCACCGATCGCACTGGTAGGTACCTGGTAACAAGACGGAACAACTTTTGGGGTCACTTCCACAAAGCAAAGCAACAACGTGATCCAAACGATGATCGTAGCAAAATTAGGGTTTTCGACTTTCTGAACCCACATTTGGCACTCTCCGGGTTTTCAAATCAACTCGATGCAGAAGGGAAATATAATCAGGGCATCAAGACCTATAATAGGGTACTTTAAAATATGCATGCATGCAAGTTGACTCAAATCTTAGCAGCGAAGAAGCTTCAAAAATCGATGCCTATCCTCAGATCTAGGATAAACCATCCAAAATCGATGCATGAAAATGGAAACATAAGCAATATGCATAACGACGAACATGGAATGACAAACGACGTTGAAAATGGATAACCCGGGCATGTACTTCCTTTAGAAAACTCGAAGCAACGGAAAACATCCCGACATGCGAACGCAAAAAATGTAAAAGAATGGTACTTTAGTAGAATGCATAGCCCGGAACTCAAAACCTAAAGGACCCGTAGCCAAAAGGTGGTCCGTCGGCCACCAAATCGGCGGCCAACAGCCACCAAATCGGCGGCAATGGGCGGCGGCGGCAATGGCCAAATTGGCCGGCCTCCGGCCGTTTTCTCGCCCCGTCCCTTTAGAATCCCGAGTTCTATGCTATACGATCTACTAAAAGGCGGAATCAAAACAAGAAAAGGACAAAAACAGAAAAACGGGCTGCCCGGGGGGTGGTTGATCGGCGGTGGTGGCTCGGCGAACAAGCAATGGCGCCGCCACCGAGCCTCCCTACGATCCCCACTCCTCCAGCCGCTTCAGCTGCACTCGAGCTGCTCGGCTCTTCCGTAAACACAGAGAGACGAAGGAAATGAACGTTGAAAATGAAGGCCCTAGCCTCCTATTTATAGGAAAGCGGGTCATTGCATGCTTGCAAGCGACCCTTTTCAAAACGCAAAAGCGACGCAACTTTTGCAAACGGACTCAAATTTAGCAAACTTAGTACCCATGGACACGAAATAAAATACCGGACACAATGACTATAAACAAGATATGCTTTTAAAAGACCAATGAAAAGTCCGTTTTTCGATAACTTCCCTGAGTGCCAAACCTTCATGGGTGGTCGAAACTCAGATACTTAGTGTCTATGAATTCGTCATAAGACACTCTTCACAACGCCTCGAGGTTTCGTGACGGTCGATCACCAAACAAAAAGTCAACCTTTGACCTTTTCAAAACGTGCCATGCAAAATGTGCTTAAAAGACGGGTATTACAGCTACTGTGAGGTGGACTCGGATAGCATGATATTGTCTCCGGATAATTTCTACAAATCATGGAAGTTCAAAGAAAGCTACGATATTCAGCGACGTAATCTAGGGCAACTACAACTGCCCATTCCTACCATCCTAGTGTTAAAGCTCGTACAATTGCATGATGCCATCCAAATCTGTCACAACTAACCCCCTAACTTGCATCCATAACTCAACGAATCTATCCAAAAACTCCACTAAGTTCTCGAAGTTCCTCCATACGATATTCATAGAATTGATCCGTCATCCAATTGTAAAGGGTCTTGGTCAGTACTCTTCCCGGTGTAGATCTAGTCCTTGCCATCCTAACATAAAACATAAATACTAACTAAAATGTCCTTATCTTAATGTGCTTAAATACTTAAAGCTTAACAATTTTATACTAATCATAGTTCAACATATACTTCACATACTTATCATGTACATAATTTATCAATCATATGAAGAACTTTATCAAATGAATGATTTTGTAAAATGCATGACTTTGTCAAATGCATGACTTTATAAAATAGCTTCTTGAAATGAAATCCTTTTAAATGCTCATAGTAAAATTTTCATCTTACTTACCTGGTTGAGCTGGTGGAGATAGATTTGGAACACTGTGCTTTACTGACTCTACTTACATTAGGAATTGAAACAAACTTCAAATATTAACAAACCCAGTAAGAACCTTGCTCTGATACCAATCTGTCACAATCCAACTTCTTAATCAAGAGATTAGACTGTGACTTAAGGACTCATCATAAACTATTAGGATTAATAACGATATAAGGAATTCAAGTAGGTTGTGACAACAACAATTATGGAGATTAATTAAGGAATGACATCAATTGAGGTATTAAATTTGGTCATGTCCACTTAATCCATGAAGTCAAACGAATAAAAGAAATAACCAAGCTATAGTAATCAACAAAATCAACCTTTGTACAACAGGAAATATTCTTTCCATCAAAACAACAATCACATAGCCATTATTCAAGTCAGAGTATGGTAACAGAAAAGGTAGTTGAGTTACATGTGTGAAGACATATAACTCGGGGCAACAAAGTATTACAATTCGCATAGGGTTCCTACTTATCAGCAAGGCAACAAAATGGACAACGTTTTTTCAAGACAACTTTCAAACAAGGTAGAAATAAACGAATACGGCTTCAATAATTTCCGAGAATCATAACCATTAATCACATGTTCCTAAATCCTAAGTACGGATTAACAGGACTATAACTCTAAACAGGATAAAAATACATGAGAGACTCTTTTAACAATAAACGTAATACATATGTCATTTATGTTCTCGACTATATTACATAATTTAGGGTTCTTGCAATGAAGACATGTGATATGTACATATGACGATGTACTATCAAGGTATAAACTTTTCGCAGACAATAATCCTATTGCTCAACACCGCTCCATCCATCATACGCTCAACCCGCACATTTAAAACAAACATGCAGGTGAGTACAAGAATGCACTCGGTGGACTCATGCCAAAACATTTTATCATTTGTAGATTACATCGCCACATCATGGTAAGACACAAGGGTTTTAGTTGAAAATGCCTTGCTTACTAAAACATTTTATCGCTTCATAAAATCATCGCTTGGCGGGCATTTTTCTCGGTGTGTATGATCCGTATCCCTTATCATCATTTCATCATATCATCATAGTCGAAAGTCGTGAGGAGGCCTCCTCTATGACCCGTGACCGCCGTGAATTGTCCTTACAAAGACACAAATACCTTAGGTGTACACGTTAATCCCAGCGGTATAAGTCTTCCCAAGATAGATCCGATATCGATTTTCATAAGTTGGGAGCGACCCAACACATTCATATCATTCATATCATTTAGGATACATACACAAAACATAAACATTTTTGGCGGTAATCATGTAAACATTTTATCAATGCTTGAAATAAGCATCGTAAATAAATATTTCAAAAGCATTTTATTTTGAGTAGAGTAAAGCCCACCGGACTATTGTTCGTCTTAAACTTGAGTATTCGTCAACGTCCGGCCGTCGTGTCCGCGTCCACACCTTTATGTATAAACGATGTTTTAGTACGTCGTTCGCGTTTCTCGAGACTCTCAAAGTCTAGAATAATTTCGATATTCTATATCGGTATAAACTGAATTCCTTAATGAATTCGATCGCTTTTCAATTACGTGTTTCAATTGAATAGTTCTCGCTCTTGAGACACGCTCAATCGTGTCGCTTTAATCTTTACGGTTTAAACGTTCGACGATTTATACGCTTCTCGATATAAGGATTTCAATTATGAAATATTTTCTTACTAATGAGGTTTCTTACCTAATTAGTGCACCTTCGCCAGATTAGCGTATTTATCGAACGATTTCAGACGTTGACTTTAAAAGTCAACAATTTTGACTTTCAATAGTAATTTCTTACTAATTCATGTTATGAATCGATTTCAATCGATTTCTTTTCATAAAGTCCTAATTCTCGATTTGTCACGTAAATCGATGAACTTTATTAATATTTTCTTAAATATTAATCCATTTATCCATAAATCCTTATTATTCATTTATAACGTTATTAAATATAACGTTTCGTTATAAACATAGTGATCTCGTTTATAAAATTTTATAAATCCCAAATATGTCCAAAATAATATTTAGACATATAATATATTATTACTCTTAATTAAAAGGATTTAAAATCCTTATAATTCCTTTGATGCACTCGGTAATTCTCAAAATTTACCAAATGATTTCCAAAATTTTCTAAATTCATATAGCGTATTATTATACACTATGGTCATTAATATGAATTAATATCAACCATATAACATTGGGGAGTTCTACACTTAGTCAAATTTTAAGTGTTTGAAAATCAAGAAAAAATTTTAAAATTAACCCAAGTGACGATTTCACGATTCATAACTCTCGATTCAGAATACGTATGGTCGCATAAAGATATATTCTGAAAACCTTTAAACATGTACTACAAGTTCTAAGAAGGAATTAAATCCAAAAGAGTCGTGGTTCTGGAGAAATAGGGTCTCAAAGTGGGCAACTCAAACTGACTTCTATACTTAGAAATTTTTCCGAATTTCAGTTTTAGCTTAACGACGAGGGGTTTTATGAGGCTCGTAACTTTGACTCACAATGCCAAAATGACTGCAGGCTACCAATTTCAAGCCTTGTAACAAGAACTACATATTTCATGAAGACCAAACTGGAAAATATCTGACGCATCGAGAAATAAATAAGCCCAAAGTTGACTATTTGGAATGGACAACATTCAAGTAGGTGACTTTGGGTCAGTGAAAGGTATACCTATAAGAGTTGGTTTGGGATGAAACTTTCCATATCACAACTAGACATGGTAAGGAACATTTCTTATGAAGAAACCCAAGTCCAAATCGGATTACAAATGGCTTGAACATCTCACGTAAAAGTCATACTCGAACAGCTTATTTAACATAGAAATTTACTAAGGCAGTTTGTCCAAAAGGCTTACTGCAATGCGTCAACTTTAAAAATTCACCGAGAGTTCATTATAAGGAATCTGCGAATGCAACCAATCATATTAAAAATCCACTTAAGTCTAGTTTATTACAGAAAAAGCATCACTCAATGGTTCAAAATAGATTGGGAGAGAAAAATATTTTACCACAAGCTATCACTCCCGTGACAGTTTTGTTCAGTTAATTTGTAAAATCTGGAATAAATAGTACAATGTTTTATAAAATTCTGAAAATTTACAGACATCTTCTAGACATGCTGAATTATGTTTCTTCCAAATTTCAGAGTTTTATAATTAGCCAAACTTAAAACGAAAGCCACGGACTATGGGTGATGAACACGGGAATTTCACAGTTTTGCGCGATGCTTTCGAAAAATAAGATTCAAATAGCAAATCAAGTTGGATGGACTTGAAATTTTACAGAGGCATATTAGACACATATAAGTTCAACATATTAAAAATTCACAATCATCGGACCACTGTAACTTAGTCTATTAATTTTATAAAATCACTGTTCGTCCAGATTCATAACATGCAATCACATATACACACAATCTAAACTACTTCAAGCATAGATGCATATATATATATATGCATGCATAGGATTTACTCATTCCTAGGATCAAAGGTGTAGCTATTCATATTAAGAACGAAATTTGCAAGAATTCAAGATAGATAGATGAACCTTTAAGAGAGACGAAGAAGCGGCAGCTAGCTTCCGAGAAGAGGGTGGAGCTATGGCTGCCCTTAGGAGCAATGAGAGAGAGACGAGAAATGGGGGGGGAGATGACTGAATTCTGAATTTGGGGGAGAGTGTCGTGTGGGAGAAGGGCTGAAGGTATGGTGGTAGTGGGGTGCTTGTGGTGGTGACACCTAAGGGGCATGTGTCCTTCTACACACATGCACACCTACACTACACACTACACTCACATTACATGCACAAAATTTTACACATATATATGTATATATATCAGATTTTAATAGTGGTTTAGTTAGGTTATAATTAATCAAATGTCACTTAGATACATGTAATAGTGGGAAGATTAACAACACACTTTGTTATAGCACTTAGGAGCTCTCGGCTCTCACACTTGTAATAGGTCTAATTTTTATATTCCATGCCATTAATAGACATATATATCATAACATATGGTTTAGATGATAAATAATATCGTAGGATAAATTAATGGCATCATTTTATGCGATAAAAATCGAGTTCGAAAATTAGGGTTTTCAAACGTTTGAAAAATTGGTCACTATCAAATCTTGATGATCTAGCATTGATTTAATGCTAAATAATACTGTAATTACATATACTAATCATAGGAAATTAATTCCTATAATTTCTTGATCGATTAAAACGCTTTTCGTTTCATCTCAAAACGTTAACGTTTGAAAACGTTGCAAAACGTTCATTATCGACTCATCTCGAAATGGTCGTCATCACTTTATTAAATTATTCCATTAATAATAGAATTTAATTCTAAGCTTCATTGCTTAGAAAATATCATGAATTTTAACTATCGATACTCGATCGACGTTAAAATAATACTGCCGATATACTTCATATACTTTTATTCCTTAATTCACAATTCTCAGTGAATATAAAATAGGATTTCATTCCTTCGTAATTAATCGAAGTCATTATTCGATATCATTCTGATTGAATATCTCAGCGAAAGCTTTGATTTACGGTTTTTAAATACCGTAATTAGGCATTTAATTCTGCGGGGTATTACATCCTACCCCCCTTAAAAGAAATTTCGTCCCGAAATTTGCATACCTCATAAAGTATGGGTATCTTAACATCATAACCTTCTATGTGCTTTTCTTTCGTCGATGGTTCTTCCATTGGACTTTCATTATAAGACCCAAACTTGCTTCTTTAATCGTTGAATCGTACGATCAAATTAGTCATAGATTTTCATCATAACCCATAGGAGTCAAAGGTCACGTCATCATGTTGGTTTTCGTGAATTGGGCAATTTTCGTATTTCCTTAACTGTGACACGAGGAAAACATTTCGTACTTCCCTCTCAAATGTGGTGGAAGTATCAGCTATAGGCTACTAGGCTTATCATTGTTAGGAGCTCGTAAGGTCCTATAAAATGTGATCTAATCATTCTTCGTACCTGAATCCTTATAATTTCTCTAGATGGAGAAACCTTAAGAAATTTTAATTCCGCATTTAAAAATGCAGTTTTAAATTACGCGTATCAGCGTAATACTTTTGTTTGTCCTTAGCTTTTCTTATTCTTTGTCTTATTGGGCAGATATCTTAGTCGTTTCCCTTACGACGTCGGGACTTTATACCTTTGCTCACCCACTTTGTTACAATAAAGTGGTGGTCAATATTTCTTTTACAATCGCCTCATAAGGCTACATTGATCGTTATTTGGTAGCTATGGTCGTCGTAAACTTACCAAGTGGTACAATACGTTCTTACTTGCATCTTGGTTTAACACTTATGTTCTATCGTATCCTTAAACGTTCATATTGTCCTTTCTGATTGTCTATCTGTCTGTGAGTGGACATCTATGATAAGGCTTAACCTCGTATCTAACTTCTTTTGTGAGTTAGTTCAAAATCTAGGGGTACTCTTGGTGTCTCTCACACGGTAGCTCTAATCGAAAGGATAGATTAGAAGAGAACTGGAGCTTGGAATGATGAATGCAAAACAATTGATAAAAATAATCAAAGATTTCGAATAATATTTATCGAACTTCAATGATCAAACCTTATTTACAAGGCAAAAGCAATTCAACCCTTATTCACAAGGCAAAAGTCATATACAAATGTAAAGGCTACGAGTTCCTTTAACAAGAGGTTCGATAATTGACATGTATACAACTGTCACAATAACATACAAAATATTCGTAATATGCGTGAAAGCATGTGAATGCATATATGACGATATGCACCAAGGGTTCTTTCTTTCAAACATAATAAATACCAAAAGACCCCGATTACTCAACATCTCCGCCCATCACCATCATTACCACTCAATCGCACATTTAAAAACAATATGCGGTGAGTACAAATAATGCACTCGATGGCTCATGCGAAAATAATTTATCACAGTTTGAATTACTCGCCCCATCACAAGAATACACGAGGTTTTAATTTGAAATACTCGTGCTTACTAAATATTTTCTCATCATTTTCAATAAATATCGCCACAAACATTTTCCACGATGTATGATCCATATCCACCACAATAATCATTCACAACAATTCTCTGCGTTGGAGAGGAGGCCTCTCTCACAGACGCCGTGACCGTCGAGCACCCTTTCAAAGATACAAATAAAATAATCGGTGCACAAAATCCGAGCCATCTCAAGACAGATACTGAATTCTCCATCATTCTTGGGGGTACTTCCAAGAATACGAATTCAAGCATGTCATAAAGTGGGGGCTACCCAACATTATGCATCAACAATCATGGATTGGATACATACATAAAACATAAACATTTTGGGCAGGTAATTAAATAAATCAGTTCATAATTATTTGCTTGCAATAAAGCATCATAAATAAATTATTTGGTAAAATTCTACCAGTTTGAGTATAGTAAAGCCCACCTTTACTTTGGACTTCGAATTTCACTGTGCGTGCTCTTCTCCTCGTTGCGCGTGAACTTCACGTCCCACCTTTACGCAAAATGTACGTTTAGTACGTTGGCACGCTTTTCGAGATTTTTAAAGTTCATTCAACCTTGATAAATAAATTAATAATTCGAAGTTTCGATGATTCTTTATACGTCTTAATACGTTGAAACGACGCGTATATCAATAAAAATAATTCTCGTATATCGAGAGAGACGTAATATGATCTACAGTCTCATTTTAACCTTTTAGGTTAAATAATTAACGTATAATAACGTTATTCAATAAAATGATTTCAATTATGAAATCTTTTCTCACAATTGAGATATTCAGATAAAAGTAATACGTTTTTCACGTATTAGCGTATTTAACGAACGTATTTCGTACGTTAATTTCGAAAGTCAACCATTTTGACTTTTCTTAATAAATTTTCAATAACTCATATTTTAATGAATAAAATCAATATAAATCGATTTTCAATCGATTTATTTTAATAAAACTTTAATCCTCGATTTTTCACGTAAATCGATAAACTTAATTAATATTTTCTTTCAATATTAATCTTTTAATACTTTAAGCATTATTTATGCTTTTAACGTTATTTAATATAACGTTTCTTCGTAAACATAATATTCTATGTTTAATAATTCTCGAAAATTTTTAATATGTCTAAAAATAATTTTAGATATATAATATATTATTCTTGATTAAAAGGATTTAAAATCCTTAATAAAATCACTATAGCTCACGGTTATGAGCTATAATTTCCAAACTTGTTATAAAATTTCTCTAAATTCATATAGTGTATTATTTTACACTATGATCATTAATATGTATTAATGTTACTATAGAAAATTTGGAACTCACCTATATCACTATATAGGTCTCAAAATTCCAATAATTATCAAATAACTTCCTAAAATTATAATTAAATTATAGAAGGCTCTAACCTTAATTTATAACATAATTATAACCTAAAGTCCATCATATTAAATTTCTACACCAAGGTATAAATTGTTCATGGTTTCGGTTTTCATCAAACTACATACTAACATTTTTATAAAATTCCAATTAAAAGTCACTATACTTATATACTATAGTATAGTACTAATACATCATAACATTACATTATAACAACTTACAAACCATTAAACCTAAAGCATTAGGTTTCGGCTATTTTGGGTAAAAATAGCTATATATATCCAAAAATTCTAACAAATTCCACAATGACATAATTAATACTCTAGATCAACAATATGCTATTATAACACTTAAATAAAAAATTGTACAATAACTTAGCATTCTACACAATTTTCGGTAATTTCAAAAACCAAGTATAGGATTTTTATAAATTTCCTAAAAATCACAATAAGCTTCTACTTCATCATAAATCATCTATCCATTCTCAAATCATCCATTAAAATTTTCGACCATGCTCATATAATTTCATAACATGATAAATTTAATTTTAAACATGCTATATACATCTACAACATCATACTACACATAATTAATTAACAAGCTATCATGCTAGCATACTTTCATAATTAATAACGATGCTTGAAACCTAAGATCAAACCATTAGAATTTTAAAAACTTAGGGTATAATCGAAGCTCGTTCGATATCTAACCTTTTTAACGGTATTGATTTGTTGTAGGATGATTTATGCTCAATGTTTTTGGAGGAGAAAATGAAAATGAACTCAAGGTTTTTGGAGAAAGCTCTCGGCTCTTGTGTGAGTTTGGAAGAGAAAGTGTAAAGTGATGTATTTTTCAAGACTAATTACTTATGTAATACAAGAAAGTGTATTAATACATACAACACTCTCTCTCTCGGTTCTCTCAAAAAATCAAGACACAAATTATTTTGGAGAGTCAATTGCATATGTCATGATATAAAAATATCCCTTACACAAAGTAAATGCAAGAATAAAGTTTTTGAAATCAACAAAATAAATTTTTGTCTCACAATTGCTAGATGCCGTCGACAATGGGAGAAGAGGGAGAGAAAATTTTCAGATTTTTGAAGTGATTTTGCATGTGTACAATTATACACTCTATCCCAAAATAATTATACATCATCAAAGTGTAATTCTTAGTCAAACAAATCGGCTATCTCACATAACACATTGCAAGATATTTACCATCTACTAATTTTACTTGGTAAGTGTGTATTATTACTACACTTAAGATATAATACAATTTGGGAGATCAAAATAAAACAATTTCATGTTATACACACATGATGGTTCACTTAATTTCAAAGAATTATGGCCAAAATTTGATTTTCATGCCATAAGTAGATATATATCATAATATATGTCCTAGATGATAAATTATATCATAGAAAAATTATTAGAATTAATCCATAGGTAGAAAACCTAATTCTCGATTTAGGTTTTCGAGAATCATTAATAATCAAAATATCATTCCAAAATTTCTAGCATTAATTCAATGCTAAATAATATTCTAATTATATAAAATAATCATAGGAATTTAAATATCATAATTCCTTGATCATTAGACTTGATTCTCAAGTCATCTCTAAACGTTAACGTTTGAAACGTATCAAACGTTAAATATCGACTCATTTCAAAATGGTCAAATAAAGTCGTAATCACTTTATTAAATTATTCCAATAATAATGGAATTAAATTCTAAGCTTAAAAACTTAGAAAATATCTCGAGCATTTAATTATCGATACGTAATCGACGTTGAAAAATACTGTTGAAATACGTTACACATTCGTATTTCTCAATTCACATTCATTCGTGAATTGTACATAGGAATTTATTATTCCAAAATAATCGAAATCGTTATTCGATAATTTTAATCAAATTATTATAATAATATTCTAATTTACGAAATTAATATCGTAATTAGGCGTTTAAAAATCGGGGTATTACATTCCACCCCCCTTAAAGAAATTTCGTCCCGAAATTTACATACCTCAGAAAAGATCGGGGTATTTTTCTTTCATTGCGTCCTCAAGCTCCCACGTGGCTTCCTCTCGTCCGTGATGCTTCCACAAGATTGACCATCGGAATCGATTTGTTTCTCAATTGCTGAACCTTGTGGTCTAGAATAGCCGTAGGTTCTTCATTATAGCTCATATCTGGATTGAGGATCACGTCGTCTTGATGGATTACATGCATCGGGTCGCATACGTATTTTCGAGTTGTGATACGTGAAAACATTATGTCGCTTCCTAGGCTTGGCGGAAGGAGGCCAACCTATAGGCGATCGCCTATTCTTTCTAGGATTTCATAAGGTCCAATAAAATGGGGTCTTAACTTTCCTTTACTCCAAACCTTATAATCCCTTTAGATGGAGAGACCTTCAAAAGACTTTATCTCCATTTTCAAAATGTATCTCGGACCTTCGGATCGATTAAGATTTGCCTATCTTGAGCTTCTTTTATTCTTTGCCTAATTTGGCTAACGATCTCAATCATCTCGCTTATAGCGTCAGCCCTAAGATTCTTCTTTCACCTACTTATCCCAAGAAGCGGTGATCGACATTTTCTCCCATATAAGGCTTCATATGGGGCCATATCGATCGTCGCTGATAACTATTATTGTAGGCAAATTGATGAGAGTAAAACCTCTTCCCATTTGGCACCTCGATCCAACACTACTGCTTCTCAACATGTCTTCGAGTGTTTGATCGTCCTTTCCGATTGTCCATCGGTTTGAGGGTGAAGAGTTGTCTTGAAATTTAACCGTGTCCAATTATTTTTGCAAGCTAGTCCGAATCTTGAAGTAAATTTTGAATCCTATCGAGTGATAGTTTTCGAGACTCCATGCGATCGTACAATTTCCTTTACGTCTTCTTGGCTAGCTTATCGCACCCGTGGGTAATCTGAATCGCGTAAAATGTGCACATTTGGTGAGTCATCCACTACTACCCATATAGCAAGTTCCTCTTTTAGACTTTGGTAAACCCGTAACAAAGTCCATAGCTATATCTTCCCATTTCCACTCGGTATTGCCAAAGGTCGTAGCTTTCCGTAAGGACGTTGGTGTAATGCTTTTACTTGTCGACAAGCAAGACATCGCTCTACAAAAGAGGCGATGTCTCTTTTCATACCTTCCCACCGTAACTTTTCTTCAAATCTTGGTACATTTTGTATTGCACGGATGGGTCAGATAAGGTGTGTCATGAGCTTCACTCATGATTTCACTCCGAAGATCGTTGTTGTCTGGGATACACAATCTTCCTTCAAATAATAAAGCATTGTCTGGTGCTTCTTGAAAATTTTTCAGTCCCTCCGTCCTTACCTTGGCTCTTGCTTTTTCTAACTTTTCCTCCATCCTTTGTCCTTCAAGGATTCTTTTCCTTAAGTCAGACGTCAAAGCGAGTGTAGCAATACAACTCGTGATCGTCTCTGGTTGTTCAATCAATTCAATCTTCATCCTTTCAAACTCTTCAATGAGTTTTTCTTCATTTGTGAGGAGACATCCCAATTTGCTTTGACTCTTACGACTCAAGGCATCGGCTACAACATTCGCTTTGCCCGGGTGATAGTTTATACCACAGTCGTAGTCTTTTACCAATTCGAGCCATCTTCTTTGTCTCATGTTTAGATCTCTCTGCTCGAAAAAGTATTTTAAACTTTTATGATCGGTAAAGATTTCACATCTTACTCCGTAGAGATGATGTCTCCATATCTTTAAAGCATGTACTACTGCTGCTAGTTCCAGATCATGTGTTGGGTAATTCAATTCATGCGGTCTCAGTTGTCGAGATGCATAGGCTATCACTTTTCCATTTTGCATTAACACACACCTAATCCATTTTGGAAGCATCTCAGATAGACCACGTACTCTTGATGCGCTTCGAACTCGCTAACACAGGCGAGTTAACTTTTGTTTGAGCGTTTGAAATTCGCCACACTCATCACCCATGTGAATTTGATCCCTTTTACGAGTAGTCGGGTTATTGGTCTTGCTATCTTTGAGAATCCTTCAATGAATCTCCGATAGTAACCCGCTAATCCCAAGAAACTTCTAATTTCATTTGTGTCTTTGGTGATTTCCATTCTTGACCGCTTCTACCTTGGTGGATCAACTTTAATCCTTCTGACACTATGTGTCCAAGGAACATTACTTCCTTTAGCCAAAATTCACACTTGCTAAATTTAGCAAAAAGTTGTTCATCTTTTAAAGTTTGCAGCACTGTCCTGAGGTGTTCCTTGTGTTCGTCTTCATTTTTCGAATAGATGAGGATGTCATCTATGAAGACTAAAACAAATTTGTCTAAGTATGGGTGGAACACCTATTCATGAGATCCATGAATACTTGCCGGCAAGATTAGTTAATCCGAATGGCACAACTATAAATTCATAGTGGTCGATCTCATTCGGAAAGCGCTTTGATACATCTTCAGCCGCACTTTATGTTGATGATAGCCCGACTTGAGGTCGATTTTCTAGAACACGCTAGCTCCTCGTAGCTGATCAAACAAGTCATCTATCCTTGAAGTGGATACTTGTTTTAAGCGTCATTTTGTTCGGTTCTCGTAATCTATACACATCCTCAATGAACCATCCTTTTCTTTACAAATAACACCGGTGCTCCCCAAGGCGAAACACTAGGTCTGATAAAACCTAGGTCTAACAGCTCTTGGATTTGAATTTTCAACTCTTCCAGTTCTTTCGGAGCCATTCTGTACGGTGCCTTTGACACTGGAGCCGATCCGGGTTCCAAGTCAATGGTAAACTCCAGTTGTCTATCAGGAGGCAATCCTGGTAGATTTTCAGGAAAAACATCTGAAAATTCTCGTACAATCTCTACATCTTCAACTTTTATCGTTGTTCGATCTTCTCCATTCAGATAAACAAGAAATGCATGGCATCCTTTCTTGTTTATCATGCTTCTGGCCTTCAATGCTGATATAATCGGAATTTTCTTTCCCATGCCGATTAGTAAAAGCTTGTAGCTTCGCCGTGAAACCGGAATGAAATTTTCCTTTCCTTACATTTGATCGTAGCATAATTTTACGCTAACCAATCCATTCCCAAAATTATATCTACATCACCCATGGGTATTATGTTTAAGTTATTCGTCGAACCTTAAGTGATCCTAAGTTCAACTCTAGTTTGAGCAAATATGAGTAACAATCATAATCCTCCTATAGGTGAAGAGATGTTCATATCCCGGTTTGCTTTATCGATCTAAGTTCCAATAGATTTACACATGTTCTTGCTACAAAAGAATGTGATGCTCCGTGTCGAACAAAAGTATAACAGTACGTTGAGAAGTGTTCCCATACCGCCAGTTTCCTGGTTTTGTTCATTTTACCACCGTCAGAGCATATGCTCGCTTGAGCCGGCCGAGGTGACGGGCGCCTGTCTCGCTGATTCTGCGTGGTGCCGCTGTTGGCGCCGCTGTTGATTACGCCGCTGCGGTGGTTGTCGTTCTTTGTTGTTGTTGAGGCTGCTTTGCCATCGTTGTTGTGGCGGTTGTTGCTTTGAGGTTGAAATCGGATAGCCCCGAGGGTTGGGCATTGCCGAGCTGATTGGCCTTCCCACCGCCCCTGCGTATCCTGTGGCAACTATTCGCGTAATGCCCTTCATTCCGCACTTAAAGCAATTTACGGATGGCAAACTCCTTTATGAAACTTACGGCACTTTGGGCGGAGTTGTCCTTACTGCTCTTGTGGTCCTCCCATCGGAGGAAAAGACCGCTTTTTCCATCCACGCCTCAGGTACCGTGTTTCGCGCCACGCCGTTTGTTATTCGTATTACCAAAACTTCCCCGGTTACTGTTACTAAAATTTCCTTCCCACTTTCTCTTTCCTTTGTCCCCTGTATTTTGTGTCTGGGTTTGAGTTGTCTTCTCTTCTGGCATGGCTGCCTCGATGTCCAAAGCTCGTCCGAGAGCTTCGATGTAAGTCAGATCTCCATGACTGGCTAGAGACATTCTTATCTCTGACCTCAATCCAGACCTAAACTTTTCTGCCATCTTCATATCCGTATTCACCTGATCAGGGGCATATCGGGACATATCGCAGAAAGTGCGATCATAATCTGTTACGGACATCTTTTCCTGTTTCAGATTATAAAATTCTTGTTCCTTCCTTTTCCGATAACTTTTCGGAACGTATTTCTCATCTGATTCCTCTTTAAATTCTTCCCAAGTGAACTCATTCATCTGATCCTGCAGTAAAATCTTCCGTCGGGCTTCCCACCAAAAGTCGGCAGGTCCTGTCAGTTGAAAAGTAATACAGAGACGATCGTTCTGTCTTTGTGCATCAAGAAAATCAAATATCCTTTCCATAGCCCTTATCCATTGCTCGGCATTATCTGGGCTCCTTTTCCATCAAAGGATGGTGGGTTCTGCATAAGAATAATTCCTCGATCCTACGATCGGGTGGAGGTGGTGGTGGTTGGGGTATATTCGCGTGTTACGCACAGAATTCTTCCTCTGCCTCTACCTCTTCCCCTTCCCCTACCTCTTTGTGTAGGATCCCGCTCTTGGCGGCATTACATTGTTTAAACATACAATAAATATTGAAAATCATTTTCACAATTAACAAATATAATATCATCATACAATTTCTTTTGTAAAGCGACTTTAATTCAAGCTATTCATTCTTATCACAAAATCATTTACGCAAGAAAAGCCTGCTTTGGGTTATCATATACATCAGAAATTTGTGCCTCGAGGAGGACTATTTTGTGCAATGATTAATACAAAAGAGATAATGTACAATAGATGGCATTTCAAAAGCTTAACCCGTATTGAACAACATACGGAGTTACATGATAATACAAAATACAAGTGTTCACTTTCCTTTTCAAAAATACATAAGCAACCCATGTACATACCGGACTATATACATACGTACTAAAGTCTAACAAGGCTGGTCATCAGTGCATCACTGTCGTCGTCTCGATCCTCCTCGGATCCTCCTCATCATCTGAATCATCATCATCCGAATAATCGTCATCCGAGTCGTCCTCACGGCGGCATACTGGACGGTCCCGCTCCGTCATCCCCAACCATAGGAATGTCGCGGATCGGATCAAGTCATCGCGATCATCGAGACCCTCATCACGGCCGTGCAGCCGATGCGGCTCAATTTGGCGATGCCATTTTGTCATAGGCGGCAAGATAGGGAGGCGGTGGGTGTATGGGGTGTCCAATCGGCAATGGGAAACACTGGCATCCCCAATGCTCGGGCCGAGATGCCTCTCTACCTCTGCAAGCCCGCCTCGTCCTCCAGAATCCGGGCACTCACGGGTCCACTCGACGAGGTACCTCCAAGTAAAGCCATTCGGTGACTCGTCACGCCACGTATACTCCTCCGGGGAGGTACGGTCCTCTCGGGCTACCCGTGAGATATCAAGACGTAGGTCAAATGGCTCACAAATCTCGGTAGATCTGCTATCAGGTCATAGTCCCCGCCGGCACGGTAGATATAATCTCCCGATATCTCCCGTGCATAGTCTTCCCAGTCAATCGGAAGCCGCATCAGAAGACGCTTCACGCCATCGAAGTCTGTCACTCCATGCTCGTGCGCCTCCCTCCAATGACGAAGGTAGTGCATGAGAAACTCTCCGAGATCATCTCCCCAGCACATCTGGTAACCACGGTACCTATGAACAATCTCCGCTGGGGTGGCCCTCGGTCCTAGCCTCCGTCTAGTGGTGTGTCGAGTCCTGGCCATCTGCCACAGACAAACGAGCATAAGACAACTAGATAAAGATAACGATGCATAGATAAAAATAAACTTAACGTATCTAAGCAAATAGATAATTGTTATATGGAAATTGTTCTCATATACAACACGCGTTGTAGCTTTCCTACCATACTAGGAAACTTGCTATCTAGCAGCATAAAAAAAAATCTTATCATATAACTAAATTCTAGTTGTATAAAACTATGAGCTAGCTTCTGCTGGCTCTCGTGATTTCTAGAGAAGGAAACAGGGGATCTTCCCTTCATAAGAAATATAGTACAGTCCGTTAGGAGTACGTAGGAGAAAACCATGTGCAAATCGGAGTCCAAACGAAGGAGAACGGACCAAAACAAAATCACTGCACGAAGCAGTTTGCCTTTGCCGAGGTAAACTGTCCGGGGTGGACTGTACTGATTCTCGTGAATTTTGGAGAAGGAATCAGGGGTTTGATCCGTCATAACAAATAAAGTAAATTGCGTTAGGAGTACGTAGGCGAAAACCGTTCATAAATCGGAGTTCAAACGAAGGAGAACGGGCCAAAACAAAATCACTGCACGAAGCAGTTTGCCTGAAGCCGAGGTGCCGAGGACGAACGCCGAGGTGCCGAGGACGAACGCCGAGGCCGAGCTGCCGAGGCGAGGTGCCGAGGTGAGGTGCCGAGGCCGAAATAACGAGGCCGAGCTGCGAGGCGAGGTGCCGAGGCGAGCTGCTGGTGAAGTGCCGAGGCGGGCTGCCGAGGTTGAGGTGCCGAGGCGGTGCCGAGGCGAGGTGCCGAGGCAGTGCGGGCGGAGCTGCCGAGGCGAGGTGCCGAGGCGAGCTGCCGAGGCGGTGCCGAGGCGGGCTGCCGAGGCCGAGCTGCCGAGGCGAGGTGCCGAGGCGAGGTGCCGAGGCGAGCTGCCGAGGCGAAGTGCCGAGGCGGAGCTGCCGAGGCCGAGGTGCCGAGGCGAGGTGCCGACTTGACGAGGTGAGTTGCCGAGGTGAGCTGCCGAGGTGACGAGGCGAGCTGCCGGGTGACGAGGCGAGCTGCCGAGGTGACGAGGCGAGCTGCCGAGGTGACGAGGCGAGCTGCGGTGACGAGGCGAACTGTACTGACTCTAGAGAATTTTGGAGAAGGAATCGAGAGCTCGGTCCTTCATAAGAAATACAGTACAGTGTGTTAGGAGTATGTGGGCGAAAACCATGCACAATTCGGTCCGAGCGAAAGAGATCGGACCAAAATAAAATCACTGCACGAAGCAGTTCGCCCTTGCCGAGGTGAAATGGCCGAGGCGAACTGTACTGACTCTAACGAATTTTTGAGAAGGAATCGAGAGCTCGGTCCTTCATAAGAAATACAGTAAAGTGTGTTAGGAGTATGTGGGAGAAATCCATGCACAAATCGGAGTCCGAACGAAGGAGATCGGACCAAAATAAAATCACTGCGCGAAGCAGTTCGCCCTTGCCGAGGTGAAATGGCCGAGGCGAACTGTACTGACTCTAGAGAATTTTGGAGAAGGAATCGAGAGCTCGGTCCTTCATAAGAAATACAGTACAGTGTGTTAGGAGTATGTGGGCGAAAGCCATGTGCAAATCGGAGTCCGAACGAAGGAGATCAGACCAAAATAAAATTACTGCGCGAAGCAATTCGCCTTTGCCGGGGTGAAATGGCCGGGGTGAAATGGCCGGGGTTGACACCGAGTAAACGCCCAGGTCGATGCCAGGGTGAATCAATTGAAGTCGCGCAATGCCGAGGCGCTCAACTGGTCAACCGAGGTGACGAGGTAAACTCTGGGTTGACTTCAAACGAGGTGGAAAGCCTTAGCTTTTCAATTTTGAGCTCGATTCTTTTGTTCTCGAAAAAAGAGGAGAAGAGTTCGTACATTTGTCCGTCTATGTTGTTTTCAAAGAGGGATCATGCATCTTATTTCGTCTATGTTCCATTCGGGATGACATAGGCATTAATCAAAATCAACATTGAGAAATGATAAATAAATATTCGAATATGACGAACATAGTTCGTTTTAAACATACGCATTTCTTGCGAAAAAAAATTTCAATCAATAATCAATCATGGTTATTTACAACATTTCTCATTTCATTTGTCGATAATGTTCTATCGACACAATCATTTGTCGATAATGTTCTATCGACACAATTTATTTTCATAAATCTCAAACTTTTCGTTTTCAAAGATGAGAAAATAATTTACCTTTTTCCCGGCTGAGCTGGATGTGATGGAGTGTTGAGCGTAGTCAGATGATTTCTAGAAGTCTAGTGACTCAATCTAGACTCAACTTGAAAGAAAGTTTTTAGGGTTCAGAGAGCAAAATGCTCTGATACCACTCTGTCACAGCCGCTCTAATCCAAAGGACAGATTAGAGAGAACTGGAGCTTGGAACAGTGAATGCAAAACAATTGATAAAAATAATCAAAAGATTTCAGAATAATATTTATCGAACTTCAATGATCAAACCTTATTTACAAGGCAAAAGCAATTCAACCCTTATTCACAAGGCAAAAGTCATATACAAATGTAAAGGCTACGAGTTCCTTTAACAGTAGGTTCGATAATTCAGACAGATACAACTGTCACAATAACATACAAAATATTCAGAATATGCAGCGGAAAGCATGTGAATGCATATATGACGATATGCACCCAAGGGTTCTTTCTTTCAAACATAATAAATACCAAAAGATCCCTGACTACTCAACATCTCCGCTCCATCACCATCATTACCAGCTCAATCTGCACATTTAAAAACAAATATGCAGGGCTGAGTACAAATAATGCACTCGATGGCTCATGCCAAATAATTTATCACAGTTTGAATTACTCGCCCCATCACGGTATACACGAGGTTTTAATTTGAAATACTGTGCTTACTAAATATTTTCTCGTCATTTTCAATAAATATCGCTTGGCAAGCATTTTCCACGTATGTATGATCCATATCCACCACAATAATCATTCACAACAATTCTCTGTACTGGAGGAGGCCTCTCTCACAGACGCCGTGACCGCCGAGCACCCTTTCAAAGACACAATCACAAAATAATCGGTGCACAAAATCCGGCTATCTCAAAGACGGATACGAATTCTCCATCATTCTTGGGATGTACTTCCAAGAATACGAATTCAAGCATGTCATAAAGTGGGGCTACCCAACATTATGCATCAACAATCATGGATTGGATACATCATAAAACATAAACATTTTGGGCAGGTAATTAAATAAATCAGTTCATAATTATTTGTTTGCAATAAAGCATCATAAATAAATTATTTGGTAAAATTCTACCAGTTTGAGTATAGTAAAGCCCACCTTTACTTTGGACTTCGAATTTCACTTTGCGTGCTCTTCTCCTCGTTGCGCGTGAACTTCACGTCCCATCTTTACGCAAAATGTACGTTTAGTACGTTGACACGCTTTTCGAGATTTTTAAAGTTCATTCAACCTTGATAAATAAATTAATAATTGAAGTTTCGATGATTCTTTATCGTCTTAATACGTTGAAGCGACGCGTATATCAATAAAAATAATTTCGTATATCGAGAGGCGTAATATGATCTACGCCTCATTTTAACCTTTTAGGTTAAATAATTAACGATATAATAACGTTATTCAATAAAATGATTTCAATTATGAAATCTTTTCGCACAATTGAGATATTCAGATAAAAGTAATCGTTTTTCACGTATTAGCGTATGTAACTAACGTATTTAAATGCGTTAATTTCAAAGTCAACCATTTTGACTTTTCTTAATAAATTTTCAATAACTCGTATTTTAATGAATAAAATCAATATAAATCGATTTTCAATCGATTTATTTTAATAAACTTTAATTCTCGATTTTTCACGTAAATCGATAAACTTAATTAATATTTTCTTTCAATATTAATCTTTAATACTTTAAGCATTATTTATGCTTTTAACATTATTTAATATAACGTTTCTTCGTAAACATAATATTCTATGTTTAATAATTCTAGAAAATTTTTAATATGTCTAAAATAATTTTTAGATATATAATATATTATTTTCTTGATTAAAAGGATTTAAAATCCTTAATAAAATCACTATAGCTCACTTATGAGCTATAATTTCCAAATTTGTTATAAAATTTCTCTAAATTCATATAGTGTATTATTTTACACTATGATCATTAATATGTATTAATGTTCTTGTGAAAATTTGGAACTCACCTATATCACTATATAGGTCTCGAAAATTCAATAATTATCAAATAACTTCCTAAAATTATAATTAAATTATAGAAGGCTCTAACCTTAATTTATAACATAATTATAACCTAAAGTCCATCATATTAAATTTCTACACCAAGGTATAAATTGTACATGGTTTCGGTTTTCATCAAACTACATACTAACATTTTTATAAAATTCCAATTAAAAGTCACTATACTTATATACTATAGTATAGTACTAATACATCATAACATTACATTATAACAACTTACAAACCATTAAACCTAAAGCATTAGGTTTCGCTATTTTGGGTAAAATAGCTATATATATCCAAAATTCTAACAAATTCCAATGTGACATAATTAATACTCTAGATCAACAATATGCTATTATAACACTTAAATAAAAATTGTACAATAACTTAGCATTCTACACAATTTTCGGTAATTTCAAAACCAGTATAGGATTTTATAAATTTCCTAAAATCACAATAAGCTTCTACTTCATCATAAATCATCAATCCATTCTCAAATCATCCATTAAAATTTTCGACCATGCTCATATAATTTCATAACATGATAAATTTAATTTTAAACATGCTATATACATCTACAACATCATACTACACATAATTAATTAACAAGCTATCATGCTAGCGTACTTTCATAATTAATAACCATGCTTGAAACCTAAGATCAAACCATTAGAATTTTAAAAACTTAGGGTATAATCGAAGCTCGTTCGATATCTAACATTTTTAACGGTATTGATTTGTTGTAGGATGATTTATGATCAAGGTTTTTGGAGGAGAAAATGAAAATGAACTCAAGGTTTTTGGAGGAGAAAGCTCTCGGCTCTTGTGTGAGTTTGGAAGAGAAAGTGTAAAGTGATGTATTTTTCAAGACTAATTACTTATGTAATACAAGAAAGTGTATTAATACATACAACACTCTCTCTCTCGGTTCTCTCAAAATAATCAAGACACAAATTATTTTGGAGAGTCAATTGCATATGTCATGATATAAAATATCCTTACACAAAGTAAATGCAAGAATAAAGTTTTTGAAATCAACAAAATAAATTTTTGTCTCACAATTGCTAGATGCCGTCGACAATGGGAGAAGAGGGAGAGAAAATTTTCAGATTTTTGAAGTGATTTTGCATGTGTACAATTATACACTCTATCCCAAAATAATTATACATCATCAAAGTGTAATTCTTAGTCAAACAAATCGGCTATCTCACATAACACATTGTAAGATATTTACCATCTACTAATTTTACTTGGTAAGTGTGTATTATTACTACACTTAAGATATAATACAATTTGGGAGATCAAAATAAAACAATTTCATGTTATACACACATGATGGTTCACGGCAATTTCAAAGAATTATGGCCAAAATTTGATTTTCATGCCATAAGTAGATATATATCATAATATATGTCCAAGATGATAAATTATATCATAGGAAAAATTATTAGAATTAATCCATAGGTAGAAAACCCTAATTCTCGATTTAGGGTTTTCGAGAATCATTAATAATCAAAAATATCATTCCAAAATTTCTAGCATTAATTCAATGCTAAATAATATTCTAATTATATAAAATAATCATAGGAATTTAAATATCATAATTCCTTGATCATTAGACTTGATTCTCAAGTCATCTCTAAACGTTAACGTTTGAAGCGTCTCAAACGTTAAATATCGACTCATTTCAAAATGGTGAAATAAAGTCTGTAATCACTTTATTAAATTATTCCAATAATAATGGAATTAAATTCTAAGCTTAAAAACTTAGAAAATATCTCGAGCATTTAATTATCGATACGTAATCGACGTTGAAAAATACTGTTGAAATACGTTACACATTCGTATTTCTCAATTCACATTCATTCGTGAATTGTACATAGGAATTTATTATTCCAAAATAATCGAAATCGTTATTCAATAATTTTAATACAATTATTATAATAATATTCTAATTTACGAAATTAATATCGTAATTAGGCGTTTAATAATCGGGGTATTACAGTCTCTATCTGAAGCGATAGGATCTAGTACTCCTTGTAAATATAAGATTTCCTTTATGTACGACTGAGCTAACTTATCGGATCTATGAGTCATCTGAATAGGCAGAGACAAAACATAATTGGCGAGTCAATCCACTACTAGCCATATAGTAGTGCAACTTCTTTATGACTTTGGTAAAATCTGTCACAAGATTTATTTCTATATCATTCTATTTCCATTCGCGTAGTTCTAGAGATTATACTCTCTTATAAGGCCTTTGATACAATGCCTTTACTTATTGGTAACTGAGACACTGCTCGACAATCATGGTTACATCTCATTTCATTTCTTGCTATCTAACTTTTCTCGTAAATCATAATACATCTTAATAATGCCTGGTTGGCGGTATGAGAAGGATCATGAAATTCATTATTGGTTTCATTTCTAAGGTTATTATTGCTTGGAAATTGTAACACCCTAAATTCATAATTTAAAAATACTATATTTTCTTAAATAAAATAGCTAAAGCGGAAGCATGTCTTTTTTTTTTAAATATATAAAATCTCTTGAATAATATTATCAAATAATGAATCCAACAAACTCAAGTCTAAACTTTGCAAAAGAACTGACGCCAACCAACGACCCAAAGTAAACTACGCAAGACTTAGTAGCATGAGATAAGTTGGAGTTCTAGTAACTCAAATCCAACAACGATAATAAAGGAAATGAGTTTAAACAAAATAACACAAGTCTTGGAATGAATTAAAAGCGACAAAACACCACTAGCACACCCACACCGCCACGCCGCTCCATGATCATCGACCAAAATATTTTAGATAAAGGGGTTAGCACAAATCGTACTCAGTGGTGGGGAACAAGGAATATCATTATTTTATTTGTCAAAATGTGTATATATCGCAAGAAAGTAATAGTCAATCATATTCAACCTCACCAGCTTAAAATTTCTTGCCACACAAGCAATGATACGCCACACGAGCTATGATTCGCCACACAGTAATGATACGCCACACAAAGTGCTATGACACGCCACCACGGCTGTGATCGCCACACGAGCAATGATCGTCACATGTGCTATGATTCGCCACACAAAGCTATGCCACACGAGCTATGATTCGCCACACGGCTATGCCACACGAGCAATGATCGCCACGTGCTATGATTCGCCACACAGCTCGCCACACGTGCTATACCACACGTGCAATGATATCGCCACAGTATGATTCGCCACACGTGCTATGCCACATTGTGCAATGATACGCCACACAGGCTATAATATACCACACAGGCTTTCACCATGGATGTAACAAAACACAACAATGATTATCACCATAAACTTACAGATAAAGTAAATTCCATAATAAATATGTTTATTCCAAATAACATATTTGCAAGTTAAAGATGATTTCACCCACCTTGTTTTGTCGAGCACCACAAAACAAAATCTATCAATTCTGGGACGAGGATCCTAGTTGCACCGCACCTAATCCAATCTTATACCATAAATTTAGCCTACACAAATACTTATCATAAACTCTTTAAACAAAACTAATTATTATTACAAATCAAGGCTAAATTATTTTTCGTAATTAGCTCTTTTCTTTGAATTAACAAGCAAGTGACAATTATCCAATATATATGTGTATATATATATATATATATATATTTTTGTGTGAAAGTTCGTAATTAAATATATATATATATATATATATATATATTATTTAAAAGATGATTAGATGGTTGGATTATAGATTAAAGGCAATGGATTCGCTACTCCAAAACATAGTCATACTTTAACTCCAACTCATACGACCATAATTAGAGTTGAATTTAAATGCGACCACAAATTTCACATTACTAGAAACATGGAAAAAAAAAACATTAAGATATCAACATCGGTACATCTTCTCTTTTCGCCCAACCTCACAATCAATGCGTGTCACTCTATTGTTCTTATTTTCTATGCTTTCTTCTCACTCAATCGACACGTATGTAAATAGGTGGTAATAGGTCATATTTATGTATATAATAAATTCCATTTTTGTATGTATTTCCTTAGTTCGGGAGAAATAAAATATACACGCATATGAACTCGCAACTAGCTTACATCATTAGTCAATTTTAGAAACAACAAGTATCGAAAAAAATGATTAACAAACAGGGAAAAACTTACCAAAAGCCGAATTGAATTTGACGATGCTTTTAGCAAAGAAAATTGTGTGTTGTGAGTGCTCTGTGTGTGTATGAGAGTGTGTGCGTTGTGTGTGGGGGTTGTGTTGTGTTAATTCTTGTGTGCGTGCGTGTATTATATATATAAACCCTAATGAAATCCTAATCCTACTTCTATTGAAACTCTTTTTAATTCTACATAAATATAAAATAGAACTTGGCCCAACAAAATAATATTTTACAAAACTCAATTTGAGAATAAATAATACTTTGATAATTTCATAAGCCCAAATATTTATTTTATTACTTAACCCATATCCGTAAAGTAAAATTTGAAGGCCCTAAAATAAATTCCGAAGTTCATTTTCTAGTCAGGGGTGCAACTACGGACTTCCTCAAGTCCAACACAATTCGAGCACGTCAAATACTCACAAATCCAACACAAAAAATTTAAATTTAAAGCAAATTAATGCAAACAAAAAGTGGGGCGTTACAACCCTACCCACTTAATAAAAATTTCGTCCTCGAAATTTGTCTTACCAGGTGCTATTAGGGACGGGTATTTAGCTAGAATTTCATCCTCACGCTCCCAAGTCGCTTCCTCGGGTCCATGGCGACTCCATTGTACTTTAATTAAAGTCACGCGTCGACTCTTTAACTCGTGGATTTTTCGATCTAAAATCGCGATGGGTTCTTCCTCATAGGTTAAATCCTTATTAAGAGATATACCACCATAAGACACCACATGACTCGGGTCATGCATATACTTCCTCAACATCGAAACATGAAAAACATTATGCACGGATGATGTCTCGGCGTTAACGCCAAACGATATGCAACATCTCCAATCTTTTCCAAAATCTCAAGCGGTCCAATGAAGCGAGGTCTTAACTTTCCTTTCTTACCAATTCTCAAAACTCCCTTCATTGGTGCTACCTTCAAAACACTTTATCACCAACTTTAAAATGCAAATCCTTTCTTCTTTTATTAGCATAAGATTTTTGTCTATCTTGAGCAACTTTGATCCTATCTCGAATTTTCTTGACAACATCAACGATCTTTTCCACCATCTCGGGTCCCAAAATTTTTCTTTCACCAACTTCATCCCAAAAGCAATGTGATCTACATTTTCTCCCATAGAGTGCCTCATAAGGAGCCATACCAATCTTGGAGTGGTAACTATTGTTATAAGCAAACTCAATCAACGGCAAGTGTGTCTCCCAACTTCCTCCAATATCGAAGACACAAGTTCTTAACATATCTTCCAAAGTTTGAATCGTTCTTCCGATCGCCGTGCATGCGAGGATGATATCTTTGTCGAAAACTTTAACTTTGTACCCAAAGCAAGGTGTAGACTGCCCCAAAACCTTGACGTAAAACGTGGGTCTCGATCAGATACAATGGATGTCGGTACCCCATGAAGTCGAACTATCTCCCGAACATATAACTGTGCAAACTTGTCCATAGAAAACGTTATGTGCCTTTGACGAAATCGCCGACTTAGTCAAACGGTCAACAATCACCCAAATTGCATCATTACCTCTCAAAGTCCTAGGAAGTCGAACTACAAAATCCATAGTGATGTGTTCCCACTTCCACTCTGGTATCTCTAAGGGCTTTAACAATCCCGAGGGTCTTTGATGTTCAGCCTTCACTTGTTGACAAGCCAGACATCTCTCCACATACTTTGCAATTGATCTTTTCATGCCATACCACCAAAAACTCATTTTTAAATCTTGGTACATCTTGGTGCTACCAGGGTGTGCTGTGTACACAGTTCGATGTGCCTCATCCATTATCTCTTTCCTCAACTCCTCATCCACTGGCACACAAATTCTCTTATTATAGGCAAGTGTCCCATCATGCAGAATTGAAAATCCTCTTGGATCATCAGACACCTCCTTAGCTAGCATCCTTTGTAGGAACTCATCATCCTTTTGAGCTTCTCGAATTCTATCACGCAACGTCGGACGTACTACCAAAGCTGAGATAATAGCATCCGCTTCTTCAGGTGTGGTCACTACTTCAAGACTCAATCTTTCAAAATCTTTCACCAACTCCTCTTGTTGAGTTAACCTTCTTACAGGATTTGCATCCATCCTTCTGCTAAGTGCATCTGCCACAACATTTGCTTTTCCAGGGTGGTACAAAATCTTACAATCATAGTCCTTGACCAACTCCAACCACCTTCGTTGTCTCATGTTTAGCTCTTTTTGAGTGAAAAAGTATTTCAAACTCTTGTGGTTAGTGTAAATCTCATTTACCCCCATAAAGGTAATGTCTCCAAATCTTCAAAGCATGAACTCTGCGCCAATTCCAAATCGTGTGTAGGATAATTTAGTTCATGTGGCTTCAACTGTCGAGATGCATAAGCCACCACTTTTCCTTCTTGCATTAGCACACATCCCAAACCCTGTTTCGACGCGTCACTATAGATTATGTATCCCTTAGAACTATCAGGGATAGTCAAGACTGGAGCAGTTACCAACTTCTCTTTTAATATTTGAAAACTTCTTTCGCACTTCTCCGTCCACTCAAATGGTATTCCTTTCCGTGTCAACTGAGTGAGTGGTCCTGCAATCCTTGAAAAACCTTCAATAAATTTTCTATAATATCCTGCCAGTCCAAGAAAACTTCGTATCTCTGCGGCGCTTGTCGGCACTTTCCAATTACTTACCGCCTCAACCTTTGTCGGATCCACTTCAATTCCTTCTGAGGTCACCACGTGTCCAAGAAATCCAATCCGATTCAGCCAAAACTCACACTTTGTAAACTTGGCATACAACTTTTCTTTCCTTAGTGTCTCCAAGGCGTGCAGACGCGACTCGTGCTCTTCTTGATTTTTAGAGTATATCAAGATGTCATTGATGAAGACGATCACGAACTTATCCAAGTATGGATGAAACACCCTATTCATCAGATCCATAAAAACTGCAGGGGCATTGGACAATCCAAAAGGCATTACTACAAACTCGTAGTGACCATATCTTGTTCTAAATGCCGTCTTTGGAATATCATCTTCCTTCACCTTCAATTGATGGTATCCGGATCGTAGATCTATCTTTGAAAACTCCTCACCTTGTAGTTGATCGAAGAGGTCTTCAATTCTCGGTGAGGGTACTTGTTCTTTATTGTAAGTTGATTCGGTCTCGATAATCAATACACATCCTCATGCTACCATCTTTCTTCTTTACTGAACAAAGCTGGTGCTCCCATGGTGAAACACTCGGTCGGATATAACCTTTATCCAACAATTCTTGTAATTGCGCCTTCAACTCTTCTAACTCCTTTGGTGCCATTCGGTATGGAGCCTTAGAAATTGGTGCTGCTCCGGGCACAAGGTCAATGGTAAACTCCACTTGTCGACTCGGTGGTAAACTTGGTATTTCTTCAGGAAACACATCGACAAAATCTCGAACCACTTCCACATCCTCTATTGTTGTCTCTTTCTCTGTTGACCCCAATACATTTACCAAGAATCCTTCACACTTTCCTTTTCTTAGCATCTTCACTGTTTCCATTGCAGATATTATCTCTAATGGTTTTCCAATCCTTGCTCCATAGAACGTAAACTCATTCTCTTCCGGTCTTTGAAAAATCACTTCTCTCTCATGACACCTTATAGTGGCGTAATTGCTATAACCACCCATCCCAAGATCAAATCAAAATCACGCATCTCTAAAGCATAAAGATCCGCCTCTAATGTTTTTCCTCCCAACACGATTTTCACACTCAGTGCCATCTTGTTAGTTCTTAGAGTTTCTCCCGAGGGAATCCTAACATCAAGGGCTAGATTCTCTACTTCTCTGATTATTCTTGTTTTCTCACATAGCCCAACCGATATAAAAGAATGTGATGCTCCGAATCAAATAAGGCTAAAGCAGGTAATCCGAAACGATAACCATACGACATAGTACCACTCCTTCACCACCTCCCGCCGAGTGAATGCATATAGTCGAGCATTACCTCCTTGCTTCGCTCAACTCTTCCTTCTTTGGGCAGTTGTTGGCGTAATGTCCCGTCATGGCGAGATATAACATACTCCGACTTGTCCATGACATCTTCCAAAGTGTGGCGGCTTGCCTTTGTTGACACATGGGCCTCTGCGTCGGCGTATTAGGAGCATCTTGAGTGTTAATCATTCTCCCTTCTTATAGGGAACATTGTTGTTTCCCGATTTGATTGTCCCACTTCCTCTTTCTTGGATGATCTACATTTCTTGTATTCTTATCCACTTGAGTCCGAACTTCCACTTCATGCGCTCTTCCGACAACCCCCATAACTTACAATCTCGTGAATCGCAAGGATGCCCCGTATCTCAGGTTTAAGCCCACGAAGAAAACGATCAGCCTTTTGGTCATCAGTATCGACCAGTCGTGTAGCGTAACGAGCAAGTTTATTGAACTTCCTCTCGTATTCAGTCACAGTCATACTGCCCTGCTTCAAGTCAAGGAATTCTGCTTGTTTCTGATTGCGGTAGGAACGTGGAAAGTATTTCTCCATAACTACTTCTTTGAACTTTTCCCAAGTTAGGTTTTGATGCTCTGCTTCGGTCAAACCACTTTTATAAGACTTCCACCAGTGGCCTGCATCTTCAGTGAATTGGAAGACTGCGCACGACACCTTGTGGGCATCAGTACACTCTATGTGCTCAAAAATTCTCTCGAGCTCCATTATCCATTCCTCTAAAATCAGAGGTCCACTCCTACCATCGAACCTCGGCGGTGCGTATCGACGAAATTGTTCAATCACTTTGCTAGTAGTCGGCGGCAGTGGTGCATTATTTTGCAGAGCAGGTGCTGCATGAGGTTGGCGCTGTGTGAGTTCTTGCAGTGCGGCAACCAGTGTTTCCACCAAATTCGCAGTCTGTTGGTCATTATTGGGGTTGCGTTGGGGTCCACGGGCCATCTCCTATAAAATTAAATTCCACTTTATAACGTTGGCAGAATTGGACTACGGCAAGAACATGCTCATAAACTAGAGGTATATTATTGTTATTCTCCATCTGACCTACACAAGGGAGGCCTAATAATCAAGCAACTAAGTTCCTTCTAATTTCCGATGATAAATAAGTAAAATTTCAATCAACTCATACTCAAGTTCAACAATAATTTCAAAAGATGCATAACTCTCATATAATGCCACATACAAAACACCATCACATCTCATAATATTTGAGAGAGAATCTCCACTAATAAGTGCTCACCAAGATATTTTATCATATCAAAACAAAGTAAATTACCTCGATCAGAAGCGCGTGCCGGGAATGGGTGGTGCCCTTTGTCATAACAACATCATATAACAAATTTTTCAAAAATTTTAAAGTCTACAGAAACGTAGACCCGCTCTGATACCACTAAATGTAACACCCTAAATTCATAATTTAAAAATACTATATTTTCTTAAATAAAATAGCTAAAGCGGAAGCATGTCTTTTTTTTTAAATATATAAAATCTCTTGAACAATATTATCAAATAATGAATCCAACAAACTCAAGTCTAAACTTTGCAAAAGAACTGACGCCAACCAACGACCCAAAGTAAACTACGCAAGACTTAGTAGCATGAGATAAGTTGGAGTTCTAGTAACTCAAATCCAACAACGATAATAAAGGAAAAGAGTTTAAACAAAAATAACACAAGTCTTGGAATGAATTAAAAGACAAAACACCACTAGCACACCCACACCGCCACGCGCTCCATGATCACCGACACGAAAATATTTTAGATAAAAAGGGGTGAGCATAAATCGTACTCGATGGTGGGGAACAAGGAATATCATTATTTTATTTGTCAAATGTGTATATATCGCAAGAAAGTAATAGTCAATCATATTCAACCTCACCAACTTAAAATTTCTTGTCACACAAGCAATGATACGCCACACGAGCTATGATTAGCCACACGAGCAATGATCGCCACACGGCTATGATCGCCACACGGTATGATCGCCACACAAAGCTATGCCACACATGTGCAATGATACGTCACACGGCTATGATTCGCCACGTGCTATGCCACACAGTGCAATGATCGCCACACGGGCTATGATTCGCCACACAGCTCGCCACACGTGCTATGCCACAGTGCAATGATCGCCACACGGTATGATTCGCCACACAGGCTATGCCACACAGGCAATGATACGCCACACGGTATAATATACCACACAGGCTTTCACCATGGATGTAACAAAACACAACAATGATTATCACCATAAACTTACAGATAAAGTAAATTCCATAATAAATATGTTTATTCCAAATAACATATTTGCAAGTTAAAGATGATTTCACCCACCTTGTTTTGTCGAGCACCACAAAACAAAATCTATCAATTCTGGGACGAGGATCCTAGTTGCACCGCACCTAATCCAATCATATACCATAAATTTAGCCTACACAAATACTTATCATAAACTCTTTAAACAAAACTAATTATTATTACAAATCAAGGCTAAATTATTTTTCGTAATTAGCTACTGCCTACTGAATTAACAAGCAAGTGACAATTATCCAATATATATGTGTATATATATATATATATTTGTGTGTGAAAGTTTACGTAATTAAATATATATATATATATTATTTAAAAGATGATTAGATGGTTGGATTATAGATTAAAGGCAATGGATTCGCTACTCCAAAACATAGTCATACTTTAACTCCAACTCATACGACCGTAATTAGAGTTGAATTTCAATACGACCACAAATTTCACATTACTAGAAACATGGAAAAAAAAAACATTAAGATATCAACATCATACATCTTCTCTTTTCCCAACCTCACAATCAATGCGTGTCACTCTATTGTTCTTACTTTCTATGCTTTCTTCTCACTCAATCGACACGAGATGTAAATAGGTGGTAATAGGTCATATTTATGTATATAATAAATTCCATTTTGTATGTATTTCCTTAGTTAGGGAGAAATAAAATATACACGCATATGAACTCGCAACTAGCTTACATCATTAGTCAATTTTAGAAACAACAAGTATCGAAAAAATGATTAACAAGCAGGAAAAACTTACCAAAAGCGAATTGAATTTGTGATGCTTTTAGCAAAGAAAATTGTGTGTTGTGAGTGCTACGTGTGTGTATGAGAGTGTGTGCGTTGTGTGTGGGGGTTGTGTTGTGTTAATTCTTGTGTGCGTGCGTGTATTATATATATAAACCCTAATGAAATCTAATCCTACTTCTATTGAAACTCTTTTTAATTCTACATAAATATAAAATAGAACTTGGCCCAACAAAATAATATTTTACAAAACTCAATTTGAGAATAAATAATACTTTGATAATTTCATAAGCCCAAATATTTATTTTATTACTTAACCCATATCCGTAAAGTAAAATTTGAAGGCCCTAAAATAAATTCCGAAGTTCATTTTCTAGTCAGGGGTGCAACTACGGACTTCCTCAAGTCCAACACAATTCGAGCACGTCAAATACTCACAAATCAACACAAAAATTTAAATTTAAAGCAAATTAATGCAAACAAAAAGTGGGCGTTACAACCCTACCCACTTAATAAAAATTTCGTCCTCGAAATTTGTCTTACCAGGTGCTATTAGGGACGGGTATTTAGCTAGAATTTCATCCTCACGCTCCCAAGTTGCTTCCTCGGGTCCATGGCGACTCCATTGTACTTTAATTAAAGTCACGCGTCGACTCTTTAACTCGTGGATTTTTCGATCTAAAATCGCGATGGGTTCTTCCTCATAGGTTAAATCCTTATTAAGAGAGATATACCACCATAAGACACCACATGACTCGGGTCATGCATATACTTCCTCAACATCGAAACATGAAAAACATTATGCACGGATGACAGCTCAGGCGTTAACGCCAAACGATATGCAACATCTCAATCTTTTCCAAAATCTCAAACGGTCCAATAAGCGAGGTCTTAACTTTCCTTTCTTACCAAATCTCAAAACTCCTTCATTGGTGCTACCTTCAAAACACTTTATCACCAACTTTAAAATGCAAATCCTTTCTTCTTTTATTAGCATAAGATTTTTGTCTATCTTGAGCAACTTTGATCCTATCTCGAATTTTCTTGACAACATCAACAGTCTTTTCCACCATCTCGGGTCCCAAAATTTTTCTTTCACCAACTTCATCCCAAAGACGGTGATCTACATTTTCTCCCATAGAGTGCCTCATAGGAGCCATACCAATCTTGGAGTGGTAACTATTGTTATAAGCAAACTCAATCAACGACAAGTGTGTCTCCCAACTTCCTCCAATATCGAGACACAAGTTCTTAACATATCTTCCAAAGTTTGAATCGTTCTTTCCGATGGCCGTGCATGCGAGGATGATATCTTGTCGAAAACTTTAACTTTGTACCCAAAGCAAGGTGTAGATCGCCCCAAAACCTTGACGTAAAACGTGGGTCTCGATCGATACAATGGATGTCGGTACCCGTGAAGTCGAACTATCTCCCGAACATATAAGCATGCAAACTTGTCCATAGAAAACGTCGTATGCCTTTGATGCGAAATCGTGACTTAGTCAAACGGTCAACAATCACCCAAATTGCATCATTACCTCTCAAAGTCCTAGGAAGTCGAACTACAAAATCCATAGTGATGTGTTCCCACTTCCACTCTGGTATCTCTAAGGGCTTTAACAATCCCGAGGGTCTTTGATGTTCAGCCTTCACTTGTTGACAACCCTTCGATTTTCTTTATGTTCTTTCTCTTCCTTTGAATAGATAAGAACATCATCCATGAGGATTGAGATAAAAATTATCTAGGTATGTGTGAAACACTCGATTTTTAAGGTTCATGAATGTATGGTGCATTGGTTAGTCCGAATGGCGTAACTATTATCTCATAGTAACCATATCTTTTTCAGAACAACTTGTTTTCGTAATTCGGATACCATTCTATAAAGACCATATAATATTACATCATAATGCCTCAGTGAGGACTTTTCATACATTACTTACGAGGGTCGGTCTACCGAGCCGACTGATTACAAGGCGTCTAGTTCTTTTACACTCAAAGTTTTGACACTTCATTAACATATTCACAAAATTTCTAAACTACGTTTATTTTACATATCTTAATCACACCATTTTCATCATAAACCATTATCTACATATAAGTCTTATATGATCCTAAGATTCTATGTCTTTGAATGACCTTTGTCGGAGTCGTACTCCTCCCTTGGAAACTTGTCTTTCTCCAAGTACGTTTTTGTTTCATATTTCGATGATTATTGTCTTTCAGAGAGCCAGGGGTCCAGCTGCTCCCCGTTTCTTCTTCAATACCATAAGTTGGTGTTACTTTTATCAGAAAGTATGGCTGGGTTGGTAGCGGTAATTCTCCTAATCCGCGAGGGCGATAAGATCCTGTCCTTTTGCCATTTCCGTCTCTTACTGGTACCATTGTCGGCATAGGACGTGGGACGGTGTTTGGAACATCAGGGTACAACCATTCCTTTATGCCGTGTTGTGTAACTTGCCGAGGTCCAGGACAAGTACTCGTAGGTGTCGTTCCAAACGCATTATATGTATACTTGAGCTCGCTGACAAATCACGTAAGTCTCGCTTGAGCTTTGAAATTTTTATCATGGAGAAAATATTCTCTTGATATTCCTTTTGCAAAATTCTGTCGATCTATCTAATAAGTCATTGGATACCATCCTCATTTGTCGCTCTATAATTACGAGCATCCTTCCAAAGATGTAGGAACTTCTCCAAAAATTGTCCTAAATCCAAGCCTAAATCATAATAAAAGAGCCGGTACGCTCGTGTGAGTTATAAACTTGTAGGCCTTGGGGTTAACTTTTTACTCGTCAGACTCCCTTTTTCTTGACATCTGTAAACAGATAGTTTTAGATAAGTCTGACCTGAATTAAGCAATGGTGGGAATTTTTTTTTTATAAGAAGGATCTCTTAATGAATTATACACTTTAAGACGTGTATAACCTGTAGAATACTTATGACGCGACTCATAACACTTATCTTAATACTCATTTTACTATTTCACCTTCGGTCGTATAGCGTTCTAAATTTATTCGCATATGCGAATAGTGGGTACTGATATCCCGTCGTGTAAAACCTTTTAACGAAAATATTAGGCCCAGGTCACTAATCATGTGAATGACAGCCATTTCAGAAACTTCTTGTCTCTAGGATTATATCTACGTTCCACATAGATATAATGATCCAAATCATTGAATATAACTTTAGGCGGTTCTAGGTTCAATTCTGAGATTAAGTAACACTTGCGATGGTCATAATTCCCGTATAGGTAAGGAGATTTTCATTTCTTGATTCGCTTACCCTGAGTTGGGTTCTATCGCTTCTCGCATACCGTATGCGATGTCAAAAGAAGCACCTAAATTGAACAAAATCTTATGGGTATTCTGAGAAATTTTTCCTCATACCTATTCTGCCTTTTGGTTCTGTTTGCTCTGTTTTCGATGTGAGGTATAGGCTTTGGTCTACGATGTTCCCGTTTATTTAAGTAAATGTCTATTTCATATGTCATTGTCCTTTCCATTGGGACATTATGTTCCCTTGCTATGGTCTTTTGTTGCCTCATTCACCCTATACTTCTCGGGTATCCGTATCGTTATGCTTTTACCAATAGCATTCGTGGTTAGGTCTACATCAACCTATCCTTTGATATTGATATTTCGATAATTAAATCTTATCGTAGAGATCGTCATGTCTCTATTACTATCATTCATTCTTGATCCCGTATGAATGATTTAATTTCCTTTGTCACTTCATTGATCTTAGGGATATATTTCTCATATATCCTTACTTTAAACTCTTTTCCAGAGAAATCCTTGTACTGGCATTGAGTGCCATCGTTTGTAATTTCCCTTTGTGGATAGACGTCATTTCTTCTTAGTCTTTTATTGATTTATCATGCAATTTCGTATAAGATAAAATCCTTTGTCCACTGGGGACGTATTATACTTTTTCCTTGACGTCAAATATCTTTACCATTTTCTCGTCATTCAATGAATGCTTCACTCCCATGTCAGAGATACTTAATATCCCATTTTACTGATCGTCACAAATGTGTGGGGGATAATCTTTCCAATTGGATTTATCTTAAAGTCCCTCAATGTGAATCTCTTATGTGTTCTCTTGGATGGATTTCCTTTGCAGGATCTATAGAAGCTATCTTGCTTGTTAACTATTGAGTTACACAAGACAAGCGTTTTGTGTCATTATAACTTAGGGTATTAAGATTCATTTCAAAATAATGAACCTGTTTCCTTACTTCAAAGGAATTACCTTACTTATCAAAGTCATAACATCTCTGAAGCTTATATCATATCAGGAACTATCTAATTGTATAGCTCGTAATTTCTTCTGCTATTTTTGACTTTTGTCTGTTTTCATGAGCATGGTATTTGAAAGTAATCCTACTTTCGTTATACTTCGGTTTCCACCTTCAGGACTATAATCGTTATCATTGTCGTATGGCTTGGTAGGGTAGTACATTCGTACACCATAACTTAATTCTAAGCATCTCATTACCATGTCTTGACTTCGGAGTTATTTCCTCCATACTTAGTTCACATACTAGGGCTATCCTCGTCGTTCACACAATCTTGAGGATTATGATTCCTCAATCTCATTATCTTTTGTTTAACTAAGTTTTAATTACTCGGAATCGATTATGCTCAAGCATAATCTCATTGACTGAGGTATAAGGCGAGAGATTTATTGTCTGAGACGCTATCATTTCCTTATATATATATATATTCTTTGATAAGAATATATATATATATATATATTACATGCATCTTTATTCTTTTAAACATGTCCAACTTACTAACGAGGTTTTAAGGACAAACAACTATCTTAAAAAAAATAAGTTGTAATCGCTCTCGTCATGACATAATAGGGGAAGTCATATCCCACGGATATTATATACTTTTCTTTGCTTTTATTCTTGCATTCAATGCTAAAGGGTATCTTATTCATAACTTTGTTATCGTAACAGTCATATGAAGGTATAACTTCACTGTTATCAATCTTTGCAAAGCCCATCAAGGGTCATCACATCCGTGTGTATCATAGGGAAAATAAATATCTCGTCTCATCGAGATTTTCTTTACATCATAATTTCTTGATGTCTATCACTTTACTTGATGCGAAACTTTTAGGTGGTGAGATAAGTCAACCTATTTCATGCCCGACATTTATCGCTTACTAATTCGCTCTTAGGTGACAAGGTAAGTCAACTTTCATCTTACTTGATGCTTTCAAGAGTCGAGAAGAAATTATCACGACTACTTACGAGAGGTCTTGTCTCACCCATCAAGATAACATCTTTCAATGTTTGAATCGATATGTTCCTTGGTGCGAATGAATGGGGCTCTAGGGTCCAAGACCGAATGACGACTCTTGAGATTTCTTTGGTCATATGGGCTGGCGGACCGTCACAATCATATTCTCGACACACAAGGCTTTGGGTTCAAAAGGACACTTTGTAAATTTTGAGTTGGAAGTTTTCTTGAAGAGAGTGAGAAACTCGAATGATTTCTCAATTGGAACTAGGTCATAAAGTTAAACTCAACGACAGAAATTGGGTGTGGATATAATTTGAAAGCTATATACCCGTAATAGGTCATCAACAAAGTTCTCATGTATGTCAAGGTTCTACTTGTATTACTGAAGATCTTACTTTCTTAGTAACATTTTAGGATTCGTATCATACTATAACAGTCTTACTCTTTACAGATCATAGATCTAACTTCAACTGATTCTCGTGAATTCTGGAGTAGGAATCAGGGATTTGGTCCTTCATAAGAAATGTAGTACAGTGCATTAGGAGCACGTAGACAAAAACCGTACGTAAATCGGAGTTCACACGACCGAGAACGAGTCAAAACATAATCACTGCGCAGTGCAGGGAAATTTACACGCGTTCACGCCGAGGTCATAAGCGATGCCGACACCAAGGTCGTGCATGCCGTTACCGATGCCGAGGTAGTACAGAATATTGCAGACACCGAGGTCGGACAAACTACCCCAGTCGACATGTCAAAGGCGATGTTATAAATGCCGATTTCAAGTCGGCGATCGACATGCCGATGTCGGGCCGAGGTCGTATGGTCGGTCGAACAATTCGTATAAATCTTTCACTTTTCTTCACTCAAGATGGAATCAAGTTCTCAAATCCATCACTAATATTGTTCTTGTAATTGAAGGAAATTCTTACTTCTATGTGTTCTTTCGTAAAAGGGATCATGCGTCCTATAAAGTCTATGTTCTATTTGAACTAGCATGCTCATCATCATAATCAACTTTGTGGTTTGAAGTAAAACTTCAAATATTTGTACGTAGCTCATTTGTACGCATGTATTTCGTTTAATTTCAAGAATTCAACATATCGTATTTGACAAATAAATGTCCAATCTCAATCATTTTAAAACATGAATAATCATAACTTTGTTCATAATAATGAACCCTTATTACATTCCAGAAATTCAAACATTTCATCTTTGGCACATCGTGCCACAACTTTCTCATATCATTGTCATCATTTGTCTTATATCTTCCTTCCTTTCATAACTTTCTTGACAAATCATTTGTCACAACATTCATTCTCAACCTTTCTCATAGCTTTCATTTCACTTGATAAAATTTTGTTTCACTTTCAAACTTTTCGTTTTCAATTCGAGAAAAATAATTTCATAAACATTCATCTGGCCAGGCTAATTTTCAAAACTTTGGAAAAAGAGTCATTTACCTTATTTCGGTTGAGCTTGATGTGATGGAGTGTTGAGCATTGTCAGCTGATCTCTAGAAGTCTAATGACTTAATCTAGACTTAACCTTAAAGGAGATTTTAGGTTCAAGAGCGAACCGCTCTGATACCACTCTGTCATAGCCCCTAAATCCTAAGTACGGATTAACAGGGACTATAACTCTAAACAAGGATAAAAATACAAGGAGACTCTTTTAAAAATAAACGTAATACATATGTCATTTATGTTCTTGGACTATATTACATAATTTAGGGTTCTTGCAGCGGAAGACATGTGATATGTACATATGACGATGTACTATCAAGGTATAAACTTTTCAGCGACAATAATCCTATTGCTCAACACTGCTCCATCCATCATCTCGCTCAACCGCACATTTAAAACAAACATGCGGGTGAGTACAAGAATGCACTCAGTGGACTCATGCCAAAAACATTTTATCATTTGTAGATTACACTGCCACATCATGGTAAGACACAAGGGTTTTAGTTGAAAATGCCTTGTGCTTACTAAAACATTTTATCAGTTCATAAAAATCATCGCCTGGCCATGCATTTTTCTGGTGTGTATGATCCGTATCCCTTATAATCATTTCATCATATCATCATAGTCGAAAGTCGTGAGGGAGGCCTCCCTCTACGACCCCGTGACCGGCCGTGAATTGTCCTTACAGCACACAGTCACCTTAGGTGTACACGTTAATCCTAGCCAGGTATAAGTCTTCCGGCATAGGATCCGATATCGATTTTCATAAGTTGGGAGCGACCCAACACATTCATATCATTCATATCATTCATTTCGGATAGGATACATACACAAAACATAAACATTTTTGGCAGGTAATCATGTAAACATTTTATCAACAGTTGAAATAAGCATCGTAAATAAATATTTCAAAAGCATTTTATTTTTGAGTAGAGTAAAGCCCACATGGACTATTGTTCGTCTTAAACTTGAGTATTCGTCAACGTCCGGCCGTCGCGTCCGCGTCCACACCTTTATGTAAAAATGATGTTTTAGTACGTCGTTCGCGTTTCTCGAGACTCTCAAAGTCTAGAATAATTTCGATATTCTATATCGGTATAAACTGAATTCCTTAATGAATTCGATCGCTTTTCAATTCGTATTTCAATTGAATAGTTCTCGCTTCTTGAGACACGTTCAATCGTGTCGTTTTAACCTTTCGGTTTAAGCGTTTGGCGATGTTATCGTTTCTCGATATAAGGATTTCAATTATGAAATCTTTTCTTACTAATGAGGTTTCTTACCTAATTAGTGCACCTTACGCCGTATTAGCGTATTTATCGAACGATTTAAATGCGTTGACTTTAAAAGTCAACAATTTTGACTTTCAATAGTAATTTCTTACTAATTCATGTTATAAATCGATTTCCAATCGATTTCTTTTCATAAAGTCCTAATTCTCGATTTGTCACGTAAATCGATGAATTTTATTAATATTTTTCTTAAATATTAATCCATTTATCCATAAATCCTTATTATTCATTTATAACGTTATTAAATATAACGTTTCGTTATAAACATAGTGATCTACGTTTATAAAATTTTATAAATCCCAAATATGTCCAAAATAATATTTAGACATATAATATATTATTACTCTTAATTAAAAAGGATTTAAAAATCCTTATAATTCCTTTGATGCTCTCGGTAATTCTCAAAATTTACCAAATGATTTCCAAAATTTTCTAAATTCATATAGCGTATTATTATACACTATGGTCATTAATATGAATTAATATCAACCATATAACATTGGGGAGTTCTACACTTAGTCAAATTTTAAGTGTTTGAAAATCAGCAAAACAGCTTAAAATTAACCCAAGTGACGTACTTTGATGATTCATAACTCTCGATTCAGAATACGTATGGTCGCATAAAGATATATTCTGGAAACCTCTAAACATGTACTACAAGTTCTAAGAAGGAACTAAATCCAAAAGAGTCGTGGTTCTGGAGATATAGGGTCTCAAAGTGGACAACTCAAACTGACTTCTATACTTAAAGTTTTCCAGGATTTCCAGTTTTAGCTTAACGACGAGGGGTTTTGCGAGGCTCGTAACTTTTGACTCACAATGCCAAAATGACTGCAAGCTACCAATTTCGAAGCCTTGTAACAAGAACTACATATTTTATGAAGACCATACTGGAAAATATCTGACGCATCGAGAAATAAATAAGCCCAAAGTTGACTAGTTGGAATGGACAACATTCAAGTAGGTGACTTTGGGTCAGTGAAAGGTATACCTATAAGAGTTGGTTTGGGATGAAACTTCCTAGATCACAACTAGACATGGTAAGGAACATTTCTTATGAAGAAACCCAAGTCCAAATCGGATTACAAATGGCTTGAACATCTCACGTAAAAGTCATACTCGAACAGCTTATTTAACATAGAAATTTACTAAGGCAGTTTGTCCAAAAGGCTTACTGCAATGCGTCAACTTTAAAAATTCACCGAGCGTTCATTATAAGGAATCTGGGAATACAACCAATCATATTGAAAAGCCACTTAAGTCTAGTTTAATCCAGAAAAAGCCTCACTCAATGGTTCAAAATAGATTGGGAGATAAAAATATTTTACCACAAGCTATCACTCCCGTGACAGTTTTGTGCAGTTCACTTGTAAAATCGGTAATAAATAGTAAATATTTTTAGAAAATTCTGAAAATTTACATAAATATTCTAGACATGCTGAATTATGTTTCTGCCAAATTTAATAGTTTTATCATTAGCCAAACTTAAAACGAAAGCCACGGACTATGGGTGATGAACACGGCAATTTCACAGTTTTGCGCGATGCTTTCGAAAAGTACGATTAAAATAGCAAATCAAGTTGGATGGCCTTGAAATTTTACAGAGGCATATTAGACATATATAAGTTCAACATATTAAAAATTCACAATCATCGGACCACTGTAACTTAGTCTATTAATTTTATAAAATCACTGTTCGTCCAGATTCATAACATGCAATCACATATACACACAATCTAAACTACTTCAAGCATAGATGCATATATATATATATATATGCATGCATAGGATTTACTCATTCCTAGGATCAAAGGTGTAGCTATTCATATTAAGAACGAAATTTGCAAGAATTCAAGATAGATAGATGAACCTTTAAGAGAGACGAAGAAGCGGCAGCTAGCTTCCGAGAAGAGGGTGGAGCTATGGCTGCCCTTAGGAGCAATGAGAGAGAGATAAATGGGGGAGGGAGATGACTGAATTCTGAATTTGGGGGAGAGTGTCGTGTGGGAGAAGGGCTGAAGGTATGGTGGTAGTGGGGTGCTTGTGGTGGTGTCACCTAAGGGCATGTGTCCTTCTACACACATGCACACCTACACTACACACTACACTCACATTACATGCACAAAATTTTACATATATATGTATATATATCAGATTTTAATAGTGGTTTAGTTAGGTTATAATTAATCAAATGTCACTTAGATACATGTAATAGTGGGAAGATTAACAACACACTTTGTTATAGCACTTAGGAGCTCTCGGCTCACACTTGTAATAGGTCTAATTTTATTTTCCATGCCATTAATAGACATATATATCATAACATATGGTTTAGATGTTAAATAATATCGTAGGATAAATTAATGGCATCATTTTATGCGATAAAAATCGAGTTCAAAATTAGGGTTTTCAAACGCTTTGAAAAATTGGTCACTATCAAATCTTGATGATCTAGCATTGATTTAATGCTAAATAATACTGTAATTACATATAACTAATCATAGGAAATTAATTCCTATAATTTCTTGATCGATTAAAACGCTTTTTGTTTCATCTCAAAACGTTAACGTTTGAAAACGTTGCAAAACGTTCATTATCGACTCATCTCAAAATGGTCGTCATCACTTTATTAAATTATTCCATTAATAATGGAATTTAATTCTAAGCTTCATTGCTTAGAAAATATCATGAATTTTAACTATCGATACTCGATCGACGTTAAAATAATACTGCCGATATACTTCATATACTTTTATTCCTTAATTCACAATTCTCAGTGAATATAAAATAGGATTTCATTCATTCGTAATTAATCGAAGTCATTATTCGATATCATTCTGATTGAATATCTCAGCGAAAGCTTTGATTTACGGTTTTTAAATACCGTAATTAGGCATTTAATTCTGCGGGGTATTACAACAACCCAATCAAATATGCCTCAATAACGAAGGATATAAAGAGTTCGGCTTCAACTTTATTCACAGATCTAAACAACCATTCAAACCAAGCACATTCCAAACCATAAATATAATAAGGAATTCGACTCCATTATCAACAACCATTGCCATAAAGTAATTCGATCACAATGGTTATTCACAACATATGGACATTTACGAGCAAAAACCACAGTGTTTTCACTTCCAACTCCATCTCCGAAATCCAAGCTCAATCTGCATGTTTAGAAATACATGCAGGGCGTGAGTACATAAGCACTCAGTGGACTGATTGCTCACTTTTCTAACACGAAAACGCGCAAGTATAATGTAAGCAGAGTATCGTATCCACAGGGATTGTAATGCGAAAACAAAGAATCTAACTCAACAACAATTCATCATTATCCAAGCACATATTTGGTTTTAAAGGATTTAAGGCTTCGCATATTAAATCCAAAGCAAAGGTGACAACTTGAAAATAAACTAAAGCAATAAAAACTCAAAGAGATAATAAGAGAGAAAGACTAACCCTAGGGATGCATTAATCCTACCCACAACATATGTTTATCCGCTTATTATTAACATATTTTTAATCCAAACAAGATGGAAGATCACACATATAACCAACAACTTCAGTTATGACAATTGTGGCAGTTGATTTCTAATTTTCCCTATTATCATATTGCCTCTAGAGGAAATTAAGCAACTCCAAAAGGAACACAAAGAATATGCATCCTACGAATGTTCCTATCTCAGTTACGACTCAAGGCTTATCCGTATCATGCATTCAATATCGATTTGCAATTAAAACGGTTAAGTAATTAACTGGCAACTATGATATCTATCAAGATTGATCAGAAATCAACACATATAATTAAGCACCAAGAATCATGAATCAATGCCTGGAAGGTAAATAACAATAGCAGGAATCACAACATATAGGATATAATCATGCAAACCCTAGGATTAGAACATAAATTTAGCTAGACATAATTAACGGAATTAAATACGAAATAATCATAAAAACAATAATTAAATAGATAAAACCCGTAGGGTGGCGTCTGAAGAACAATCGTTGGGTTCAAATCCCAACCTCAGTGGAAAACGGGAAAAAGATGTAATTCGCTCGGACGAAAATGTTCCAAATCGATAACAATGCGTAGAACAAGTGCAGAATGATGAAAAACTAATGCTAGAATCAATCTAAATCAAAGCTAAAGTGAAAATAAATGGAAAATAATGAAAACTGAGGAAAAGTCTAAATTCGCGCTGGGGAAGGATGGGGGCGCGAGGGGGCGATGCCCTATTTATAGAATTAGGGTTGAAACCCTAATTTTGGAGTCTGCCGCCACGCCTCGCGACCTAGCTCGCGGTCGCGAGGGAACATCCTCGTCTCGGCTATAATCGTCTTCTCGTTGGGTGCACGCACGTGAACTTACCTCGCGACCATACCCACGATCGGGCAGTAGCTCCTTCGCACGTTGGGTAGCTCACGGGCACTATCTCGCGGTCGCTGCTCGCGCTCGTGTCGCATAGTATTTCCTCGCGGCCGACCTAACGAGCGCGAGGCTTCAGTTTCGCGCGTCTATTGTGCTCGCGCTCGGGCTAGCGGCCGCGAAGGCGGTCGCTAGGCCCAGTTTTTTTGCCCTTCGTCTGCTCGTTCCTCGTTCCATGCTTCTATTTTCAACTTATAAGCGTACAAAACACCAAAACAGAACCCAAGAGCAGTATCTTCCAAGAATATGTAAAAGCATTGAGATCCAAGACATAAACGCACTTTATTGATCTAAAATCATCTTTAAATACCAACAATAAACGTGTAATATGCGCGTTTATCAAACCCCCCAAACTTAAAGCATTGTTTGTCCTCAAACAAAAAAAAACCAAAAAGAAAGAGAGACACAACAAAAGATCAACGAGCGCCAGCAAAGGTGATTAACACAATAACGCCTCATAAATATCTCAAAGCTCAAAATCATTAGCGCACACGACGACATTAGTCAACTCGACAATGTACAACCATTGAAAGCAAAAATCTCATTCAATTCCACCCTCACTACGGCATGTGCGTAATATATAGAGTACACTAAACTCATAAAGAAATAAAGGACGTGTATACACTCAATAATCAATGCAATGCAAAAATCTCACCATATGCTTGCCTTTTCTCTAATATCTCCACCACATCAAATGCATTCAAATTAGGATCAAAAATGACTTTTCATAGGTTGTAATGTAGGCACATTGATTAAGGTAGGATAATATATGGCTAAGTGACTCAAATATACCTCCAAGTACATCCATTTATACATTCAACTCATATGGACTTTGTCCATTTCCCCTTTTCTTTCCAACATGGTAATTCAATCATTTATGCAACTCATGGTACCATGTACTATGATAATTGACTTCCTTTATGCTCACATTTTTCACAAAATTTTTCTTTTCTTGGCTTTGTAATAGAGCTTATAGGGTCTATTCTTTTTCACACGGGTACCATCCTTTATCTTTTATCCCAACTTAGAATATCAAAACAAAATTTTCCTCCCATTTGATTCCCATATCCATCCTCACCTCCTGTCATTCGGTTAATCGAAAAAATAAAGTCTAATAAAGGCTCAAAGAAGGCGACAAACGGTATATATCATTGGGCTAGTGTTTGGGTAAATATGTGGTTTAGCAAAGATGGCCTTTTATCCTTTCCATATTCAAAACACATATTGCACCATTGACACAGAAAAACGGCAAGTTCTAGAAGATAATTACATGCACGATATCACACAATTAAAAGAAACTGTATCAAGATATTTATACAGTGAAGCTCAAGTCTCACGATTTTAAGCAAATGGTGAAAAACAACAAGCTAAGCAATCTCAAGTCATTCATGCTTCGTTTCCTAACACATCATGTGCACTATCAACAACATTTGATAGAAAATTTCTATCATCATTGGCAACATGTATTAACACATTTCACTTAACTCGTTGATCAACAGACACAACAAAACAAAGACACGACAAAAGCCCCAAAGCATAACAACTTTACAAGAAAACATAAAAACATAAACAGGACTCTCAACCAACCAAACTCGTCCACTCCCCCCAAACTTATTGTAAACAGGTGGAAATGGAGGCAATAAGGTTTTCAGAAAAGAGTAGTTGGTCGAGAGACCTTACATCGTATGCCGCGCTACTCCGGCGGCGGATAGAATCCTCGCCACTGATCCCACCTCTGCATCATCTCCATCATTTGTCTTTGGTGCTCTTGATGTGCTTGGTGTTGGGCGATGAGGGCTTGTTGTTGCTCGAATTGGGCCTGCTGCTGGGCCAAAATGGATGTCAGGCGCCCGTCAACATGGTCAAGTCGACCATCTATGCGATCCATGCGCTCATATATTCCGGGGTCGCCTTGAATGGGTGGCGGGTGCAATATGCCGCCTGTCTCGGGTGCCACATCCGGCTCGGCTTGCTCCTCCTGCTCGGCTTCCTCCTCATACCGCTCTCTCTCGATCTCTCCTTGCGCATTCAAGCGCCGAACCCATGAATAGTGAAGATCGGAGCGCAAGTTACAATTAGCCTCCGCTGCTCCAAATCTGCTTAAACTGGTGAGATCCGTGTTGGGCGGGGGCTGAGATCGGCCGTGCTTGTCATATAGCAGCCAGAGGTAACGGCTCGGGTGTCTCTTCAAGAACGTCTAGACATATAGACAGGGCTTGTCTAGGAAGATATCTTGAGAGATAGGACTCTCACGAATCGTCACCCGAAGAAATCAGCAATGGGGGTAACGAATCCTCCTATGCATATCCATGCGTTCCCCAAGACCTCAGCTTGCATCTGAAAGTGTTGTGCAAGGAATATGCCGGCATGCATCTTTTGTTGAGTCGCAGCTCCAATTAAGAGACTCATGTCCTGTGAGAGGACTGTGCCGGCATTGCTGCGGCCATGGATGGTGAAGGTGAGCAGGCGGTGAAAGTAGCGGACAGCGGGGTTCCGTATGGAACTTGCCTTGGCTCTGGAGGCGTCATATGACGAGTTCTGCTCGAGATTTATGTCCACAAACAAAGGCCACGCATTCTGTGGTGAGGTCTCTAAATCTCTGATGTATTGACCCTCGGGATCACCATTGATGATACCATTCAGTTCATCCACTGAGAGTTGGCGGGGCTCATTGTCCATGTGGAAAGTGATATAGTCCGGCGACCCATGTGACTTGTATACTCGGACGGTCGACAGGAATTCCAGAGTGAGGATCCGGTATGTCATATAGTTGGCCGTGATAACAGAGTATAAACCGGACCTCTCAGCTAGCCAAGTGACATCGTTGGCTATCCCCATGGCTTGGCACGTCTCTATGCACATAAATCGTGATTGCTTGTGCCGTAGTTGCACCAATCTCCTCCACCTATCCCATGATGAGGAAGTTGGCAATCGTAACCCAAAGGTTTTGGGGTCGAATTTATCATATATGTCATCATGCGAAGAGGAGGCGATCTCCTTGCCCTTTCGATTATGCCCTGAAGCACGCGACATAATGTACCTAAAGATAAGTCAACGTTAGCTCATGTACTTATTAAAAATGAAAGTGAAAGGAAACGGCAACCCATAGCCATATATAGACCTCCCCCGAACTTAAACTTAATAGAATTCCTCCCCCTATATGGACTAACAAGGTGATACGAGGGAGAGAAAACGCACACACATGTAAAAACTCATGAAAACAGAATACTGGAGCTACCTCGCGGCCAACCTCGTGGTTGCTAGGGAGGTCGCGAGGTAGCAGTTTGCGCCTGCAAACTAAGCACGCGAAGGCACTCACAGCAGAGAGCTGAGACGGCTCGCGTCCGGCCATGGATCGCGAGCACAGTCACGAGGTTCGCTCTGACAGCAAAAACTAGGGCTTTTTTCAAAATTTGTCAACCCAATACAACTCAATTCAACAATGTAGGCAAATTAAACCAATAATATGCATGTAAGAACATCAATAGACCTAACATTGAAGCAAACATGCTCAAACACCAAGTAAATTTAGCAATAGAAGCCCTAGTTCATCAAATCTTCAATAACCCACAACAAGTATATATAATGGACAAAACTCTTCTAAATCATGCTAAAAAGCGTAAACCCATGAAGAATTAAGGAAATGTAGCATACCTTGAGTGAAGTAGAGGTGGAAATTGCAAGCAAATTGAAGAACTAGGGTTTTGGTGCTTTGAGAGAGTGGATATGCTAAGTGTGCGTTTGTGTGTGTCAAAAATGGGGGGGGAAGGGGTTAAAATTAGGGCCAAAATACGCAGGTCGCGTCCGGGCTCACGGTCGTGAGCTCGGTCGCGAGGCATGCGTAAATGCTGAGCACTCGTTTTCTCACAGCCAAAATAGCCACTGCTCGTTTTTTCGCGACCACTCCTCGCGGTCGCGAGGGTGGTCGCAAGGAAGGTTTTTTTTTTTTTTTATATATATAAACAAAGCCATTAAACACCATGGGACTAAAAAACGAACACAAAGGACACGACACGACAAAACGAAGAAAATAAACAAAAATAAAGACGATAAGAACATAAAGCATGTAAAACTTGTTAGGTTATCTCCCAACCAGTGCTAGATTTATCGTCGCTAGCTCGACATTACCTCTCATCAATCGGGCGATTTGACAACTGTGGTCTTTCCAAACTTTTTCTTGCCCTTGTACTTAGCATTGACAACAGACCACCATTTAGCATATGAGTAGCTTCCACTTAACTTGAACGACTCACTCTGATTTTTATGCCGAGTCCACCTCTTCTTTGTAGCATGCTCGTCTGACGGTCTATTGCAATTCGAGCTCAAAAATGGGCTGGCTGTGGTCGTGGTGATCGAATAGCAGTCTTCATGTGTTGAGTTATCATCTCTCGTGATGGCATCATAGATCGAAATGGTTAACTCATCTTTGTTCACACGGAAGGTGAGATCACCCTCTTGCACGTCGATCAGAGCCCTGCCTGTGGCTAAGAACGGTCTCCCTAGAATGAGAGGCGTATTCCCATCCTCTGGCATATCAAGGACTACAAAGTCCGCAGGGAAGATTAATCCTTTTACTTTGATCAGCACATTTTCCACTATCCCTTTTGGCCTTGTGATTGATGCGTCTGCCATTTGGAGAGTAATCGTAGTAGTCTTCAATTCTCTAATCTCCAATTCATTAAATATGGACAACGGCATCAAATTGATGCTTACCCCCAAATCACACAGCACCTTGGAGAAGGTATGCCCTCCAATGACACAAGGTATAGAGAAACTGCCCGGATCTTTCTGCTTTAATGGCAACTTCTTTTGCAGCACAGCACTGCACTCTTGAGACAGATTGATCGTCTCAAATTTCTTTAGCTTCTTCTTGTTGGTGACGGCATCCTTGAGGAATTTTATGTACCCCAGCATATCTTTGAGCGCATCTAGTAAGGGAATATTAATATTTTCACCTTCTCGAAAATTTCCAAAAATCGGCTCAGCCTATCATCATGCTTGGGCTTGGCCAGACGACTCGAAAACGGAATTAGAGGAGTGTACGTCGAAAATTTCGGAACTGGGCATCCCTCGTGGCCATCCTCACCATCGCGAGGGCGGTCGCTAGGAACCTACGCTGCTTCGGCTTTCTTCTTCGCGTCCGGGCACGCGGTCGCGGCCTCTTCTCTCTTACCCTTTACATGATATCTCATGGTCGCTCCATTTTTCCTTGCGACCGCGGGGTCACTCGCATGCTCCTCGGAATGACTGGACGCGTGATGTCTCATGGCCGGGCTCACGGTCGCGAGGTGCTCATTCTTTCCACCATCTTCGTCTTTTCATCCCGGGTTATTCTGGTACGCTTTTCCACTTCTCAACTGGATAGCAAAACACTGATTCTTTGGGTTCACTTCCGTATTACTCGAAAATTGGCCCGTCTTTGGCTGTGCATTTTGTTGTGCAGCTATCTGCCCGATTTGATTCTCCATCATCTTCATGTGTTTTCCCATGGCTGCTACAGTGGATTCCAACTGTGTTATCCTATGGCAAGTAGTACTGATGAACGAATTCTGTTGAGTCGCCAGTTGTTGGTTGCTCACAACCAACTGCTGCATCATATCCTCTAGGCTCTGCTTCTTCGGTTCTTGAATTATACCATTCTGCACAGTGAAGCCTGCTGGAGGTTGTTGGAAGTTATTGGGTTGGCATACGACAGATTAGGATGATTCCTGTTGTTAGGATGGTATGCCGGATTTCTCCCAGGACGGTTCCTCTGATTTATGAAATTCACGTCCTCCGTCTCGATCTGACTTTTCAAAAGAGTAAACTTCTCCATGAGATCATCGTATTTCGAGTCAACCTCTACGGAAACTGCTTTGACCACTGGCATCCTCTCCATCGGCCATTGATAACTATTTGCCGCCATCTCTTCTATGATGCGGCTGGCCTCCTCTACTCGGCGGTTCAACAGGCATCCCCCTGCCGACGCATCTATAATGCTCCTCGTGTGAAGCGTCAATCCACTGTAGAATTGTGTGATCTGTTGCTCTTTGGAGAATCCATGTTGGGGGCATATTCTCAATAGGCCTCTGAATCTCTCCCATGCCTCAAATACTGACTCGTCTCCTTGTTGGCAGAAATTGGAGATCTCGGCTATTATCTTCTACGCTTTAGCCGGCGGAAAGTACTTCGAAAGAAACTTCTCGCAAAGTTTCCCCCAACTATCTATCCCAGTACGGTCCAGGCTCTTGAACTAATCTTTCGCCTGGCTGCGCAGAGAGAATCCGAACATGCGCATCCGGATTCTGTCTTGTGGCACCCCATTCTATTTGATGGTGTCACATATGTCGAGGTATGTCTCAAGATGCGCATTCGGGTTCTCTGTGACTCCTCCTCCGAACTGTTCTCCTTGAACCATGCTGATCAGGGCCGGTTTCATCTCAAAATTATTTGCATTGACTTCCGGGCCCCATCCGCCTCCTTGGAATTGCTCAGTGCGAGGTCGGTACATGTAGTTCAGAGGTCTCGTCTCTGGAACAGGGAAAAGGAGTCCCATGTTCGCCATCTAGCGCAGATTAGAACTCGCTAGCGACGTGCGACTGCTCGGGAGGTATACCCCCATTTGGAGGAACACCCCGTTATTCGGATTTGCTGCCATTACTTGCCTTCTTCTTTCTCGTCTTCTCTCCTTTGGGAATTCTCGATATCTAGGTCAAAAGTTTGCTCAGGAGGTCCCTGGGACCTTGTGATCATAAACCACCTGGAGAAAAAGAGAGAGCTTAACTCTGGCAAGAATAAATAAATATAATAATATATAACTTGAATTAATAACTCCAAATCGTCAAATTATTCCTATGTGATCTTAACAATCCCCGGCAACGGCGCCAAAATTTGATCGCTCACTTTTCTAACACGAAAAACGCGCAAGTATAAGGTAAGCAGAGTATCGTATCCACAGGGATTGTAATGCGAAAACACAGAATCTAACTCAACAATAATTCATCATTATCCAAGCACATATTTGGTTTTAAAGGTTTTAAGGCTTCAGATATAAATCCAAAGCAAAGGTGACAACTTGAAAATAAACTAAAGCAAAAAAAACTCAAAGGGATTGTAAGAGAGAAAGACTAACCCTAGGGATGCATTAATCCTACCCACAACGTATGTTTATCCTGCTTATTATTAACCAATTTTTAATACAGACAAGATGGAAGATCACACATATAACCAACAACTTCGCTTATGACAATTGTGGCGATTGATTACTAATTTTCCTATTATCATTACGCCTCTAGAGGAAAATAAGCAACCCAAAAGGATCACGAAGAATATGCTTCCTACGAATGTTCCTATTTCGCCACGACTCGCGCTTATCCGTATCATGCATTCAAGATCGATTGACAATTAAAACGGTTAAGTAATTAACTGGCAACTATGATATGAATTAAGATTGATCAGAAATCAACACATATAATTAAGCACCAAGAATCATGAATCAATGTCTGGAAGGTAAATAACAATAGCAGGAATCACAACATATAGGATAGAATCATGCAAACCCTAGGATTAGAACAAAAATTTAGCTAGACATAATTAACGGAATTAAATACGAAATAATCATAAAAACAAGAATTAAATAGATAAAACCCGTAGGGTGGCGTCTGAAGAACAATCGTTGGGTTCAAATCCCAACCTCAGCGGAAAACGGGATAAAGATGCAATTCATTCGGACGAAAACGTTCCAAATCGATAACAATGCATAGAACAAGTGCAGAATGATGAAAAACTAATGCTAGACTCAATCTAAATCAAAGCTAAAGTGAAAATAAATAGAAAATAATGAAAAACTGAGGAAAAACGTCTAAATTCGCGCTGGGGAAGGAAGGGGGCGCGAGGGGGAGATGCTCTATTTATAGAATCAGGGTTGAAACCCTAATTTTGTAGTCTGCCACCACGCCTCGCGATCGCGAGCTCGGTCGCGAGGGAACATCCTCATCTCGGCTATCCTCGTCTTCTCGTTGGCGCGCGACGCGAAATTACCTCGTGACCAGACCCGCGGTCGCTAGGTGTGGTCGTGAAATCGGGCGAGAGTCGCCCGCACGCTGGGTAGCTCGCGGGCACTATCTCGCGGTCGCTGCTTGCGCTCGTGTCGCATAGGATTTCCTCGCGGCCGACATAGCGGTTGCTAGGCCGGTCGCGAGGCTTCAGTTTCGCGCGTCTATTGTGCTCGCGCTCGGGCTAGCGGCCGCGAAGGCGGTCGCTAGGCCCGCTTTTGCCCTTCGCTCGCTGCTCCTCATCCCATGCTTCTATTTTCAACTTATAAGCCTACAAAACACCAAAACGGAACCCAAGAGCAGTATCTTCCAAGAATATATAAAAGCATTAAGATCCAAGACATAAACGCACTTTATTGATCTAAAATCATCTTTAATATCAACAATAAACGTGTAAAATGCGCGTTTATCATGGACACATGCCGAAAACATTTAAAACTTTGCTCTTAGAGCTATAAGATTGACTTGCCATAACTTTGCAATATACAGGGGTTTTAGTGAAAAAAATATGTGTATGCTTTTCAAAATAACACTTACTTGTTTTCATTTTCATAATTTTAAAACAAATGCACATGCATGATCTTTGTCTGCAGACATCTTTCTCTTCCTATATCCACGTACTTTCATCGTGTTGAGAAGTAGGCCTCATTCTCAAACACCATTGACCGAAGGTCCATACCCGACGTCAGTACATACTTTCTTTCATTCTCTCTTTCTTTTCTTTTCATTCTTTCTTTCTTTTCTTTCTTTTCCTTCTTTCCTTTCCGTGGATAGGTAATGCATCATGCTCATGCTCATGCTCAAATATTCGGCAAGTCAATGATTTTAAATGTCATGCAATATATGATGAAATAATATAAATTAGCACGTGCTATAGTTTAGTTCGAAAGCCCACTGTTACTTTTACTCGGTAAGCTTACTAAACTTTACTTTTTCTTCTTCCTCTTCCTCCTTAATCGCATTCCCTTTTCTCGATTTACCTTTAATTATTTGATAATATTAGTATTCATACAAAAAACATTTTTTATCCATCAAACATCTATATTTCTTCCTATTCATTCTTTTTCATTTCTTACATTTTGTTTAGACATTTTTATCTAAACTTTTACCTATAAGAATTTATATCTTTCATGTCATTGCATCCTTTATTATATATATATTTAAACTTTCTTTACATCTTATCTTATTTGACTTTCACGAGTCTATTTAATATTCAAAGAACATCTAATCATTATTATACATTAGTAACTTCAATTCACCTTCTTTTCTTTATTTAAGCACTATATTCATTTATTAAGTTATTGAAGCATAATGTTTTAATTAATCGCCTAATTTAAACTTTTCATACAAACTAAGTCATAAGCAATCAACTTACTTTAATAATATTTCTCTTACTATTAGTATACTTTAGGTGTACAAATCATTACTAATCAACTAGTATCATATAACATAACTTATTTGTCACATAATTTCATTTCAACATAATATGTACATAAACTTTAACTTTTCACATTCTTAGTTCTAAAATCCTTAATTAGGCTTCATTAGTCCTTATTTACATAATATGTTCATAATTCATAAGGTTTATAAAGAATAACATTACAATTTAAACTTCCCCTTTTTCTTTAAATTTTCGAAAATTCACAACAACATACCTAAACTATAATTTCCTTCAATTTCCTTTCAATTTCTCATTTAAGTATCATAGATTAACTTGAAACATCAATACTAATATCATATGTCAACCTTAGCATAAACATAACAACTAAACTCCTAAACTAAAATTTTTCATTTTCAACATATGAACTTAGAAAATTCTAATAAATTCACATAATGTTTAAATCATCATATTAAACTCATATATTAAGTTAATTGAAGAAAATAAAATCAATATATCACGTCTCTATTTTTTTTGAAAATTTTAAATATATATATATATATATATATGTTCTAAATTTATTTTTGTTATCTTTTCTTTCAATTTACCTATCGATACATGCTTTAAACACATAATTATAACTTATTTCTAACATAACATCAATATTTCATCACTTTAACATAAGACTTGTGAACTAGGTTCTTTCAATTTCAACACCAATCTTACAACTAAACCATCAATATTTCACTACTTCTACATTAATTCATCCATATCATCATATAATATCAATATTCACCCACAATTATCACATAATACACAAAATCCTTCAACCAACATCTTCACTAATTTCACATATATATATATATATATCAATAATTAAACTTAAAGATTAAAGAAAGGTTAGAAGTATACCTTGTTCAACCTTGAAATCAAACTTAGAAGTGAAATTATGGAAGAAAATAGCTTAGGGAATTTTTTTATCTTAGTGTGTGTTTAGTGTGTGTATGCGTGAGTTTAGAGAGGAATTTGAGAGATTTTTATAAAGTGTGAAATAGTGTAGAAGAGTTCTATTTATATAACAAATTTCTATTTAATTTTTGATTAAATTTAATAATTGATTATTCATCCAAATTATTTAATACACTTGCTTTGTCATCAAGTATAATAAATGTATATGCTTAGTCATTTTTCTCTAGAGCATTCCTTATTTAATGCTCAATACTTAATATTTATCCTATGTAATATTAATAATGTATTATGTATAGATATTCCATTTAATATTACTAACCATATATATATAACTTATGTTCTTAATTTCCTTACTATAGGGCATAAAATACTTTCATTATAATTTCACATTCATATAATTATGTTTACTATATAAAATGAAAATATAACACCCAAAATAGAAAATTTAAACTTTCCTAAAATTATAGCATTTATTTGATTATTAAGATCAAATAATAAATCTACATATTATTTTGAATTTCTAAACAAAATCTTTCATTCTAACTTTAAAATTTCAATTGTCGATCACATTTCATTTTACTAAGTGACATTATATACATTAGATCATAAACATATCTATTTTCTTTCTTATTAATGATGCAATGCCATGTTCAACCTTTAATCGTTAACTCATTACTAATTAAAAGTTTGGGGTATTACACGTCATTCTTAAACCATATATAAGTTATGAGGAAGAACCCTACGACTATTATGACCGTAAGATTCAACGGTTAAGAATCAAGTTTATACCTTTGGTAAACGTCCAATGGAGAAACCATGGACAAGAGAAAGCCACGTGGGAACTTGAGAATGTTATGATGCGAAGATACCCCATACTTTTCTAAGATATGCAAATTTCGGGACGGAATTTCTTTTAAGGGGGGTAGAATGTAATATCCCGAAGTTTTAAAGCTAAATTACAATAATAAAAATCGTAAATTAGGGTTTTGTTTTGATAATCAAAATAGTAATTTATGGAAGATCGATTTCGACTATCCATAATACGAGGATTTTTATATCATATTCACTAATGATTAGTGAATTAAGGAATATAGTTTATATTATTCCTTCGAATGTATTATTCTAACGTCGATTAAATTTCGATAGTTAGCCTTACGTTATTTACTAAGTGATGAAGCTTAGAATTAAATTCCCTATTAACAAAGAATGAATAAAGTGATTACGACTTTTGTAACAGCCCTCTAATCCTAAGGATGGATTAACGAGGACTGAAACTTGGAGCAGTAATTACTGAACATTAAAGATAATTTATCAATGGATTTTGACACGAACATCATGTGAACTAGGAGTTTCAACCCTTATTTACAAGGCACACATAATTTACATATAGAAAGGCTACAAGTTCTTAACAAAAAGGTTCACTGATTCGGATGGATTTAACTGTCAACATCAATACATAAACATAACATTCAATCGCAGTGGAGAAGCATGTGAATGCATATATGATGATATGCATCCAAGGTTTCTAATATAATCATCAAAAAGAGCCTGACTACTCAACACGCTTACATCCACCATCTGCTCAACCTGCACATTTAAAAACAAACATGCAGGGCTGAGTACAAGAATGCACTCAGTGAACTCGTACCAAAACATTTTAACAATTTAAGTTACACTGCCCCATCACAGTAACACACGATGTTTTTATTAGAAATACTCGTGTTTACTAAACATTTTCTGTCATTTTTCATAAATATTCGTCTAGCCAGACATATTTTCCTTGTATGTATGATCCATATCCCTTTTCATTTCATCACAACAATTCCATCATCTCATCTTATTAATTCATCTTGCGTCGTAGAGGAGGCCTCCTCTTACGAACGCCGTGACCGGCCGAGCACCCTTTCAGCACACATTCACAAAATAGTGCACAAAATCCTTGCCACTCCGGCACAGGATACGAATTCCCAATCATCATTGTGGGTACTTACAAGGATACGAATTCAAACATTTCATATGTTGGGAACTATCCAACAACATTCACAATTCGAACATGGATAGGATACATACATAAAACATAAGCATTTTGGGCAGGTAATTAAATAAATCATTTCATCATCATTTCTTGCGAATAAAGCATCGTAAATAAAACATTTGATCTTTTTGAGTAGAGTAAAGCCCACCTGGACTATAGATCATCTTAATCGATTTCTTGCTTTGTCAACTCGTCACGTCCACGTCCAACCTTTACGTAAAAACTACTTTAGTACGTTGGTCACGTTTTTTGAGATTTTTAAAGTTTAATAAACTTTGATAACTTATAAAGTAATAACTCGAATCCCTTAACTAATTTTAATCGTCGTTTCAACGCGTATCTTAACTAAATATTCCTCGTACTTCGATAGAGACGAGATATGTTCTACTATCTCATTTTAACCATTTAGGTTAAACGTTCAACGTATACTAACGTCTTTTGATAAAATGATTTCAATTATGAAATCTTTTCTCACAATTGAGATATTCTTATAAAATTAATACGTTTTACACGTATTAGTGTATTTACTCAACGTATTCAATACGTTTAATCTAAAGTCAACATTTCGACTTTTCTTAACATATTTTATAACCAATTTTTATATAAATAGATTTTCAATCGATTTCTTTTCATAAAACCCTAATTCTCGATTTTTTACGCTAATCAATAAGTTTGATTAATATTTTCCTTTAATATGAATTAACTTATTCATTATACATTATTTTTCATTTCTAACGTTATTTAATATAACGTTTCGTCATAAACATACTATACTATGTTTATAAAATTCCATAAATTCTTAATATGTCTAAAATAATTTCTAGATATATAATGTATTATTTATCTTGACATTAAGGAATTAAAACCCTTGATAAAACATCCCAAAGCTCACGGTTTTGAGCTTAAAAATTCTTAAACTTTTCAAAAATTTCTCTAGATTCATATAGTATACTTTATTATCATAGAATCATTAATATGTATTAATATTAACTATAGAAAATTTGAACATCACCTATCCACATACTATAGGTCTCAAATTTTTTTTCAAAAGCAACCAAACTATTTTCTAAAATTCTAATAAAATTACACAAGGCCTCAACATTAATCTATAACATAATTATAACATAACACTCAACATATTCAATTTCTACATCAATGTATCATTTCCTATGGTTCATGGTTCCTAGCAAAGTTCAACCAAACATTTTTGTAAAAATTCTACAAATTCACACAATGCTTAATATAACAATAATCTAGCATAATATCTAACAAAATCAATTCACACATCATATACCATTTCATATGGCTCTCGAAATTTTTCTTAAATTATACAAATAATTTCTAAAAATTCTAGTAAAATCACATATCACTAAATCAATGCCTTAGATCAACATTATGCTATAATATCACTTAAATAAAATTTGTACATCAACATATGAATTCACATCATTTTCGGTAATTATAAAATTTTAGCATATGATTTCTAAAAATTCCCAAATAATCACAATGTGTTCTAATATCAACATAGATCATTAATCCAACATTACATTAAACATAGAAATTTTCGGTAATCCTAATAATTAAACATAACGTGCTTAGCTTCAAAATAAAACATCAATATGAAACTTATACTTCATGCTCAACATAATTAATGAATAATAAGACATGCTAGCTAAATTTTCATTTAGAACACATGCTTAATAATTAAAATCGAACCATTCAAAATTGAAATTTTAACGATAATCGAAGCTCGCTCGATTTCTAACCTCTTTAACGGTGTCGATTTATTGCACAAGGATTTAAATGCAAGGGTTTGGCTCAAGAAAATAAAGAACTCTCAAGCTTTTCTCTCACAAAGCTCACGGCTATTTTGGAAAGAGAAGGAGAAAATGATGTTGGATGTAATATATCTCACTTAATACTAAAGAAATGAATATAAAGAGTTACTTACCTTCCTACTACTCTCGGTTCCAACACACATACAAAGCAAGCATTTAGCTTGATGACCTAATCACCCTACATCATTTACTTACAAAATATTAAATGCCCTTACACAAAGTTTTCGAGAGAAACAAAATGCATCCCACTTTAAATCAATAAGAGCCGTCGGCTCTCTCACAATACACACAACATGTTCAAGATTTTAGTTGATGACTCATTCATATATTATGTCATCTTCTTACACAAAGTATATGTATTAACTCAACATTAAACAAAACAAAGCAATTTTCTTTACTTGGTTCCAAAAGTGCCGTCGGCACTCTCTCACTCACAATGCAAAGGATGGTCTTTTAATTTGTCTCATACTACATGTATAATATCTACACTATTAAACATGCAAATATGTCATCAAAAGGTGTTTAAATTTTTCTTCCAACCTCCTTTTGGAGTCAATAATATCGGCTACCACACACACAAATAGCCTCTCACTTGATCCTCAATTTAATTTACTTGGTAAGTGTGTAATTATATCCCACTTGATACAACACAATTTGGAAGCTCACAAAAAATCATTCTTGTTAATACATATATACTTGTTCACGACAATTTCAAATTAATAGAGCCAAAATTTGATTTTCATGCTATAAGTAGTTATATATATCATAATATATGTCTTAGATGATCAATTATATCATAGGAAAAATAATTAGAATTATTTTATGTGTGAAAACCCTAATTTTTGATTTTAGGGTTTTCGAAAATTACAACTTTGTTCAATAATTATTCCTTAATTCTCTAGCATTATTTTAATGCTAAATAATACTCTAATTACATAAAATAATCATAGGAATTTAAATATTATAATTCCTTGATCATTAAACCCGATTTTCTAATCGTCTCTAAACGTTGACGTTCAAAACGTCTCAAAACGTTCATAATCGACTAATCTCAAAATGGTCGTAATAAAGTTGTAATCAATTTATTAAATCATTCCATTAATAATGGAATTTAATTCTAAGCTTCGACACTTAGAAAATTTTACGAAATTTTAACTATCGATATTCAATAGACGTTAAAATATTATTGCTGAAATACTTTATATTCCTTAATTCACAATCATTAGTGAATATGATATAGGAATTCATTATCTCATAATTAATCAAAATCATTATTCGATAAATTACTAATTCAAATATCACTGCGAAACCCTAATTTACGAATTTAATTATCGTAATTAGGCCTTTAATTCTTCGGGATATTACATTCCACCCCCTTAAAGAAATTTCGTCCCGAAATTTGCATACCTTAGAAAAGTTCGGGGTATCTTTCTTTCATAGCATCTTCAAGCTCCCACGTGGCCTCCTCTTGTTCATGATGTCTCCACAGCACTTTGACTAGCGGAATGGACTTATTTCTCAACTGTTGAACCTTGCGGTCTAGAATACCCGTAGGTTCTTCTTCATAACTCATATCTGGATTGAGGATCACGTCGTCTTGATGTATTACGTGTTTCGAATCATATATGTACTTTCTGAGTTGTGACACGTGAATAATATTGTGTACATTCCCTAAACTTGGCGGAAGAGCCAATCTATAGGCAACTGGGCCTATTCTTTCTAGGATCTCATAAGGTCCTATAAAACGGGGTCTTAATTTTCCTTTCACTCCAAACCTTATAATTCTCTTCGATGGAGAGACTTTAAGAAAAACTTTATCTCCACCTTCAAAATGGAGCTCAGATCTACGCGTATCCGCGTAAAACTTCTGTCTATCTTGAGCTTCTTTTATTCTTCGCCTAATTTGACGGACGATCTCGATCATTTCACTTATCAGTCAGTTCTAAAATTCTTCTCTCACCCACTTCATCCCAATAAAGCGTGATCGACATTTCTTTCCATATAAAGCTTAGACGGGCCATATTAATCGTCGCTGATAACTATTATTGTAGGCAAACTCAATCGGGGGTAAAACATCTTCCCACTTTGCAACTCGATCCAACACTACTTTTCTCAAAGATATCTTCGAGTGTTTGAATCGTCCTTTCCGATTGTCCATCGGTCTCGTGGGTGAAACGCCAGTCGAAATTCAACTTCACCTAATTCTTTTGTAAGCTAACCTGTAATCTCAAGTGAATTTAGAATCTCTATCGACGTGATAGATTTCGCACCCGTGCAGCGAGAATTTCTCTTACGTACAACTGGGCTAACTTATCAGATCCATGTGTAATCTTAATCAGCAGAAAATGCGCACACTTTGTGAGTCTATCCACTACTACCCATATAGCAGTGTTCCCCCTTTTTTACTTTGGTAAACCCGTAAAAAAATCCATCGCTATATCCTCCCATTTCCATTCGGATATTCCCAACGGCTGTAACTTTCCGTAGGGTCTTTGGTGCAGTGGTTTTACTTGCTGACAAGTAAGACAACGCTCTACAAAAGAGGCTATGTCTCGTTTCATGCCTTCCCACCAGAACTTTTCTTTTAAATCTTGGTACATCTTAGTACTGCCTGGATGGGCGATATAAGGAGTATCATGAGCTTCACTCATGATTTCATTTTGAAGCTCATCATTATTTGGAATACACAATCTTCCTTCAAACAATAAGGCATTGTCTGCTGCTTCTCGAAAAATTTTCAGCCCTTCAGTTCTTATTTTGACTCTGGTCCTCTCCAATTTTTCATCCTTTCTCTGCTCATCTATTATCTTCTTTCTTAAGTCAAACGTCAAGGTGAGTGTAGCAATACGACTCATGATCGTCTCTGGACATTCAACCATTTCTATCTTCATTCTTTCAAATTCTTCAACGAGTTTTTCTTCCTTTGTAAAGAGACATCCCAGCTTGGTTTGATTTTTACGACTCAAGGCATCAGCTACCACATTTGCCTTGCCTGAGTGATAATTTATACCACAGTCGTAATCTTTTACCAATTCGAGCCATCTTCTCTGCCTCATATTTAGATCTCTTTGCTCAAGAAGTATTTCAAACTCTTATGATCTCAGAAGATCTCACATCTCACCCGTAGAGATGGTGTTCCATATCTTTAGTGCATGTACATCTGCCGCTAGTTCCGTGTCATGAGTCGATAGTTCACCATGTGGTCTAAGTTGTCGGGATGCATAAGCTATCACTTTTCCTTCCCGCATCAACACACAACCTGTGCCGCTCTTAGAAGCATCAAGATAGACTACATACTCTTTGTCTTCTTCGTGAACTGCTAGTCTCAAGCGCACTTGTCAATTTTTCCTTAAGCTTTTGGAAATTACCTCACACTCTTAAGTCCATGTCAATTTGATCCCCTTCCGGAGTAGCTGTGTTATTGGCCTTACTATCTTTGAGAATCCTTCAATGAATCTCCGATAGTAACCAGCTAATCCTAAGAAACTTCTGATTTCATTTTGGGTCCTCGGCGATTTCCATTCTTGCACCGCTTCTACTTTGGTCGATCCACTTTAATTCCTTCGCCGACACAATGTATCCAAGGAACATTACTTCTTTCAAATTAGCCAAAATTCACATTTGCTAAGCTTAGCAAAAAGTTGTTCAAATTTCAAGGATTGCAAAACCGTTCTCAAGTGTTCCTTATGTTCTTCTTCATTCTTCGAATAGATGAGAATATCATCTATGAAGACTAAGACAAATTTGTCTAAGTATGGATGGAACACTCTAATCATGAGATCCATGAATACGGCTGGTGCATTGGTTAATCCGAACGGCACAACTATAAACTCATAGTGGTCATATCTCGTTCGGAATGCAGTTTTAGATACATCTTCAGGTCGTACTTTGAGTTGGTATATCCTGACTTGAGATCGATCTTTGAGAATACACTTGCTCCTCGTAACTGATCAAACAAGTCATCTATCCTTGGCAGTGGATACTTGTTTTTGAGCGTCATTTTATTAAGTTCTCGGTAATCTATGCACATTCTCAAAGAACCATCCTTCTTTTTGACAAATAATACCGGTGCTCCCCAAGGTGACACACTAGGTCTGATAAAACCTAGGTCCAACAGTTCTTGGATTTGGATTTTCAATTCTTCCAGTTCATTCGGAGCCATTCTGTATGGTGCTTTTGACACTGGAGCTGATCCGGGTTCTAGGTCGATGGTGAATTCCAATTGTCTATCAGGGGGTAATCCTGGTAGATTTTCAGGAAAGACATCTGGAAATTCTCAAACAATCTCAACGTCTTCAGCTTTTAGCTCTGTTTTATCTTCCCCATTCAGGTAAACAAGAAATGCGCGACATCCTTTCTTGTTTATCATACTCCTTGCCTTCAGTGCTGATATGATCGGGATCTTCTTTCCCATGTTGATTCCATGGAAGCTCGTAGCTTCTTGTCCAGGAAAATGGAACGAAATTTTCCTCTCCTTGCATAGAATTGTGGAATGGTTTTCAGCTAACCAATCCATTCCTAGGATTATATCTACATGTCCCATGGGTATTATGTCCAAGTTATTCGCCAGAACCTTAAGTGATCCTAGGTTCAACTCTAGGTTCGAGCAAACACGCGTAACAATCATAATACCTCCTATGGGTGAAGAGATTCTCATGTCCTGATTTGTTTTCTCAGATCTAAGTTTCAACATATCGACACATGTTCTTGCTATGAAGGAATGTGAAGCACCCGTATCGAACAAAAGTATAACAGGTATGTTGAGAAGTTTTCCCATACCTACCAGGTTTCCCTGGTTTTGTTCATTCTACCTCCGGTGTAGAGCATACGCTTTAGCCTGGGCCGGCTGAGGCTGGCGGGGTGCTTGCCTCTGCTGATTCTGTTGTGGCTGTTGTTGCTAACGTTGCTGCTGCCATTGACGTTGCTGTTGTGGTTGTCGCCGCCGTTGTTGCTGGGGTTGTTGCCACTGTTGTTGCTGTGGTTGCTGCTGAGGTTGGGGCTGAAATTGAATAGCCCTGAGTGGTTGGGCATTGCCAGGCTGGTTCGGCCTTCCCACCGTTCCCGGGCGTATCCCTGGGCAATTATTTGCATAATGCCCTTTCACACCACACTTAAAACAATTTACCATAAAGCAAACTCCTTTGTGAAACTTTTGGCATTTTGGGCAAGGAAGAGCCCTTGTCTGCTCTTGTGGTCCTCCCGTCGGAGGGGAAAAGACTGGCTTTTCCATCCCTGCCCTTGAGGTGCCATATTTCCCTGCCATGGTCGTTTGTTATTCTGATTTTCAACACTTCCCCGGTTATTGTTACCAAAATTCCCTTCCTATTTCCTTTTTCCTTTGTCCACTGTATTCTGTGTTTGAGTTTGTGCTGATTTCTCCTCCGGCATGGCTGCTTCAATATCTAAAGCCCGTCCAAGAGCTTCAGTATATGTCAAATCCCCATGACTGGCTAGAGACATTCTTATCTCTGGCCTCAGACCAGATCTAAACTTTTCCGACATCTTCATATCCGTGCTCACTTGGTCAGGTGCATACCTTGACATATCGCAAAAAGTGCGATCATAATCCGTCACAAACATCTTTTCTTGTTTCAAATTGAAGAATTCATGCTCCTTTCTCTTCCTATAACTCTTTGGGATGTATTTCTCATACATCTCCCGTTTAAAATCCTCCCAGGTAAACTCATCCATCAGTTCTGGTGTTAAGATTTTCCTCCTGGCTTCCCACCAGAAGTCGACAGGTCCAGTAAGTTGAAAAGTAATACAGAACAGTCGCTCTTGCGCTGTACATCGTAGAAACTCAAAAATTCTTTCCATGGTTCTTATCCACTGCTCTGCATCGTCCGGGCTTCCTTTTCCATTAAAGGCGGGAGGGTTCTGCCTAAGAAACAGTTCCTCGATCCTACGATTGGGTGGGGGTGGGGGTGGTTGTGGTATTGCTTCTTTTGTTTCGGGTTGAGGAACTCTACCTCTTCCCCTACCTCTGCCCCTTCCTCTTCCTCTACCTCTAATCCCCTGTTCAGGATCTCTTCTAGGCGGCATTCTGTTATATAAAACATATAATTAACATCGCATATCATGATCACAATTTAAACATATATAATATCATCATATAATCTTATCATAAAACAGCTTTAATAAACCATTTATATTTGTCATACTCATTTTTCCCGCAAAAGCCCATTTCAGGGTCATATATATATATCAAAAATTTTGCCTCCAAGAGGACTGTTAAATACAAGCAGCCAACACAAAAGGAAGTCATGTACATATGCTTACATAACATTACAAAATACATGTTTCTCTTTTCTACTACCGGACATAACTAAGCATGCTACACACCCATACTATACTATACATATCTACACGTATCTACATCCATCATCATCGTCTGAAATCTACTCGTCCTCGTCTGGGTCCTCATCCTCTTCAGGATCCTCCTCTGGATCCTCCTCATCATCATCAGAGTCCTCCTCTGAATCATCATCACGTGCGGCACCCTAGATGGTCCTGCCCCATCATCCCCAATAGCGTGAATGTCACGTATCGGACTGTAGTCGTCACGCGTGTCCGACACCCTCATCCGCGCTGTCTGGCGGTATGGCTCTACTGGAGACGGTGGCGCCATCATCGATGGTAGCACCGGGAGTGGTGGTCGTGATGGATGTCCCACTGACAGTGGCGGGAAGATTGCCATCCCCAAAGCTCTCGGTCGTGATGCCCCGGTAATATGTGCGGGTCGGCCGCCTACCTCCATATCTCTCGGAATCACAGGATCCACTACTCGAGGAACCTCTGTATATAGCCACTCTGGAGAGTCGTCGTGCCATGTGTACTCTCTCGGTGGAAGATAGGGTCCCCTCGGTGCAACCCCATATACGGTGTACACATAGGTCAAATGGCTAATGAACCTCGGTAAATCCCCGATCAGATTATAGTTACCGTTCACACGGTATATGTAGTCACCTGACACCTCTCTGGCATAGTCCTCCCAATCCACAAGTAGTCGAGTCAAAAGGCTTGATGCCATCAAAGTCCGTCACGCCATGCTCACGTGCATCCCTCCAATGTCGGAGGTAATGCATCAAAAATTCACCCAAATCATCTCCCCAGCACATCCAATACTCATGATATGCGTGAATCACTTCTGCTGGCATAGCTCTCGGCCCTAACCTCCTCCTAGTTGTGTGACGCGTCCTCGCCATCTGTCACAGACAAAACTAGCATAAGTCAAGCTAAATATATCTGATAAACAGATAAGATAAACTTAAACGCGTCATATGCGATAGATAAACTCGACAATCTATAAAGCAGATAAACAATCCAAACACATCTGGTAAACAGATAAATGTTATCAGGAAATGTTTTCATATACAAAACCCATCGTAGCTTTCTTATTCTACTGGGAAGCTTACTATCTAGAAGCATTCTAAGATTTTTATCATACTATAAGGTTCTTGTACTAAGTAAACCACGAATTAAACTTCTACTGATTCTCTTGAATTCTGTAGAAGGAAACAGGGGTTCTATCTTTCATAACAAATGAAGTACAGTGTGTTAGGAGTACGTAGGAAAAAACCATGCATAAATCGGAGTTCAAACGAAGGAGAACGGGCCAAAACAAAATCACTGCGCAGTGCAGTTCGCCCGAAGCCGAGGTCGAAGTGCCGAGGTGGAGGTGGACGTGCCGCGGTGCCGAGGTCGGTCGCCGAGGTCATCGTGCCGAGGTCGGTCACCGAGGTTGAAGTCAAAGAGTCCGAAGCCAAAGGTGACAAGGTCAACACCAAAGTCGAAGTCGAAAAGGTCGACATCGAAGTCGAAGTCGAAAACAATGCCGAAATTGAAGTTGAAGTGCCGACGCCGTAGCCGAGGGCGTATATGTCAACGCCGAAGTCATAGATGATAATGCCGACGTCAAAGCTGATAAACGCGCATTTTACACGTTTATTGTTGATATTTAAAGATGAGTTTAGATCATTTAATGTGCGTTTATGTATCGGATCTTAATGTTTTTATCTATTTCCAAAAGATACTTCTCTTGGGTGTTCTTTTGGTGTTGTGTAGGTCTATATGTTGAAAATCGAAGCAAGGAACGAAGCACAAGCCAAAATGCACAACTGCCCAGGTTCTAGCGACCAGCTTAGCGGTCGCTAGGCTGGCCGCTAGGCAAGCCAGCGAGCGCCAAGATCAGACGCGACCGCGACCTCGTGCACGCGAGCAAGCCCCAGCGCCGAGAAGTCACTGTGCAATTTCTCGCGGCCATGGCTAGCGACCGCTAGCCAGGCCGCGAGCCAACCATGCGAGCGCAAGAGGCGACCGCGAGCGAAAAGAGCGCGCTCGATATATGCCTCGCGGTCGAGCTAGCGACCGCGAGGAGCGGTCGCGAGACGTAGCGGCAGAGGATAAAATTAGGGTTTGGGGTGTGCCTATATATATGGCAACACCCCATCGCGCCCCCAAAAACATCGCACACACGCTCCTGCACCTCTTTTCTTCGCTTTTCTTCGCTTTACGCTTTTAGCTTTGGTTTCCATATAATTTCATTCTCGAGTTTAGTTGAGCATTGTTCTTCGTTAGTTTTACGTATTGTCTACGATCCTAACGTTTCGTCCTGACAATTTTCGCAAATTTCCGTCACCGAGGTTGGGATTCAAGCCCAACGATTGTTCATCGACGCTCAATACGGGTTGCATTTATATAATTTCTATTTTATGGTTAAATCGTATTTTATTCCGCTTATTATTTCCGCCAGATTGCTCTAATCCTGTGGTTTGCACGATCCGATCCGTAATAACCCAAAATTTAAAACTTTTATTGGTGATGCTTAGACCAATTATTTGTAGTAGTTAGTCCTTAATTATGTTTAAGGAAACCAATGAACGAATTAGAATCGATTCGAGATCGAATACTAAAGAAATAAAAAATCGATAACTAGTCCCACCTGACAGATTTTCCGAGTAGCCCGAACATAGAATGAAAGATCGAGAATGAATCTCCACGAACAGATTTCATTTTAGAATCCTCACATGAAAACATGTGAGAATGCAAAGAATGAGAATTTTCGCATACTTGCCCTCGGCCTTAAAACACTATTTACTTAGCCGGAATAACTTCCAATCCGTGCTAATCGTAATAAATAGTGATAACAACCAAAATCATGAAGGAATAATTTATTATGAATATAGAAATTATAAGAATCAATTTCAAGGGAATTCTCAAGAACTTAACCGAACGCCGGTAAAATATACCGAAAACCCTAAATTGATCCGAACGACCAAACTCGAACCGAGGGTCTAAATCAATAAAATATGCTTTATAAGACTCAAATTATTTATGAAAGCTCAAAATTCAATAGAATCTTGAATGGGCATATTTTTAATCGTCGAACTGCTTTTTCGCGATAACTCGGACTGACTTATCGGACGACGTCCGAACTTCATAAAATTTTATGAACATTAAAATAAGTCATTTGGAGGCTATTTAAGATGATAAAACCTTAAGGTTCCGAAATCAATCGAAAGCGCTAAAACTTAAAGAGCTCAGATTAACATTCCAAAATGGGTAATTTGACCAATCCACCTCTCAACTACCACCAAGACCATACCAAATGGGAAATGACAGCCCTAGGGTCTGAATAACAAGGAGAGACGTTCAAGGTCAGATTCATTCTCCCCTTTGCATTTCCTCTCATTTTTCAAACTTTCTCTCTACACTTTTCAAACTTTCAACCCCAAATCCTCCCTCCCCAACCTCTCCCACTCTCAAATAATCCTTCTAAGACCATAAGAAGGTATTATTCATCATCCTCTTCCATCCTAATGGAGTGGAATATTTATTTTGAATTTTTGGGTTTAAAAACCCTAGTTTGCTCCTCATTTATTTTTGTGACTTTAGAGCCTTCAACTGCTCTTAATCCATGAATTAAAAATGCTTAGAATAATGTTCTAAGGCTACTGTAAAAATTTCAGAATTTTTGGAGCATGTTTGATTTTTTATTTATTTATGCTTTATTTCTTTTTAAATATGATAAAGCATGATTTTATGAATATTATTTGATATTGTTGCTTGTTAATGTATTATAAGCATGTAGAATAAATATGGTAATTTTCAGAATATTTTTAGAATTTTCTTGTATTTGTTTGATTTTATTTGTTGAGAAATAGTTGAGATATAGTGTTTAATATATGATATGAACATCATATATTAATCTTGAAAATTTTGAAACACTACTCCTATTTTTTTCAAAAATGGGCAGAATATATTTAAGTATTTTTAAGCCATTATTTGATTTTATTTGTTGGAAATAATAGGATATATGATGTTTAGAAATAATATGAACCTAATATGCATTGTTGGGAATTATTGAACACATATGTAAAATATGTGTGAGGACAAAAAGAATTCCAAGCATTTGGTTCATATTATAAATATTAGTTGATATTTAATGTTAATATTACATGTTTATTTCATATATAAACATATTGTGCAAGATTGGAATTTATCAATATGTAGATATATAAATGTGGAATTACCAAATGATTTAAAGATGAAAAGCATGGTTTAAAAATTTTAATGCATGATATGAAGTGATATTTCATGTTTAGTATATAGTATAAGCATGATATAATTTTTGTGGAATTTATTGAACACCAAAGCTTACTAATTTGAAATGACCGAAGTTTGAGACTTTTAACCCATGGTTTAAAAATTTATATGATGATATTGAGTTGGTAATTAAATTCTATAATATGATAGGAGTATAATGTGATTTTATTGAATTTATCGATGCATATGCTAATTGTTGCTAATTATCGAAACGAATAGAATGGCTAAGTATGGGTTTAATTTTGATGATGAATGATGCTATGATAGTAATATGAAATTTTGGATAAATGGTTGTGATTAGGTGAATGAATGGAACACTTATGCACACTTACACAATGATTGTGTATTACATTAGAAATTAGGTTTTCTAATGCTTAGTATAGTTTATGTTGTGTATGGTTTTGTTGATGTGAATGTTTATGTTTATGTTGAACCGACAAACCAAAACCCGAACGTAAACAACATAATACTATATGAACGAGAATCCAAAGAAATCGACCAATTTCGATAACTTAAGATGGAATAAACGAGAATCGTTAGACACAAATTAGGTTTTTATTAATGAAAGGATACTCAAACGTGAGTTCCTACGTTAGAAAACCAAAAGTCGAGCTACAACGTTAATATTCCATAACGACAACTCAATACGATATTAGTCGAACACAACTCGATAATGAATAACGATTATACGACATATGTAACCTCCCATGAAAGTTAAATAACAATGTCGTAATGTGTAAGCAACGATTCGAACATAAGATGTCGATCCTTATGTCTCAAAAGCCGAGTTAATATTTCAAGTACTTCATTTATTCTTAAGTACTAATTACTTACATGATAGCATATGTCCACTGAATTGTAAGTCAATATTCCTCTTTAATTATCGTAATACGACAAGTCGTCATATAACCTACTGGACGTAACTATAATTGTTAAGTCTAGTTAGTGGTTGAGAATATCCTAATTTACCAATCATAATTTGATATCGATAACCGTAATAACGTTATAATAAAACTAAGGTTAAGAGTCAAGATGACTCGAATATGTGATTCATAATCAAGTTCACCCATGAACGGAGGTAATATAGCTTGAGAATTGAGAAAGATAATGGAAATTATCTTAAAACAATCACATAAAATCATAAAGAAACCCTAATTGGGAACTTTAAAGTCGTAATTTATAAGCACCATCGATCGATAGAAAGAACCTAAGAACGGCTATTTTCTTATGAAGGGTTCTGATCATGAGTTGGTGAAGGATACTCACCGCTTCATTTAGAACCACTAAGCTTGGATTAGCGGGGCTTTCGAAACAAAATGTTATGCATATCTCAAAGCATGATTTACAAAGCTTTATGAAATATTATCATAATTATCTGACGCCAAATGTTTATGTTTTTGTGATCCTATCTGAGTTGATATTTCCAATGGAATCGAGTGAACGAGTTGGTCCACCAACGCTAAAAAGGGTAACGATCGATCGACTTAGTTAGGACTAACTCGGATTGTGTACACGGGATCGGTGTTAAGGTTAGCTACTCGATCGTCACGGCGACTATGGGTGGCCACCCATAGCGCGATGAAGAATGAATGAATGATCGATATGGAAACAACGTGATGAAATAGTTCGCCGAACGCTTTGAAAAAGATAAAAGTTTGATGCATGAGTCTTTAACTAAAATCCTCGCCATTGGGCTAATAACTTTTGAAAGAAAATGTTTTGCAACAGTCCACGAGTACTTTTGTACTTAGCCCGCATTCGCTTTTGATGCGGTTGAGCAAGGATCGATGACTGGGCGCGTGGTGCAGTAGCAGGCTTTTTGATGCTTAATTAGAAAGGTTTCAGAACTTGGCATGATCGTCATATGCATGTCCACATGCTTATTTCGCCTAACTCGATATTATTAATGTTTTGATTATAACCGCTTATTTTCAGATTGAATGAGGTCGATACTGTGACTTTAAATCTCGCCTGTCAAGGTAACCTGAACCTTTTGACAAGTCCTTCTACGACTTGAGTTGGTATCTGATGTTTACCCTTTAACCCATCGTTATTAAATAGTTGATTGGTTGATGCTTTGATTAACTATGTTTATTTCCGCGCTTATCATACCGACGATCCATATGATCCGTACTCATTGGAAAGTCGGGTCGTCACATTTTCACCCCACTAAAAGTGACTTATCGTTATTTCAAATGAGTTTATTTACGACTTATCTACAAATCGCTTAACAAATGTTTTACCGCATTACCGCCAAAAATATTTCTTTTGTATGGATCCTATCTTGCCCGGTGGTGGGAGATGGTTGGAACTATTATATCAAGTTATGTTTGGTGCACCAACCTTTTAAATGTCGGGTCTCGTGTCGATGATAAATGCCAGCTAGGATTGGCGTGAAGGTGAACTATACCGTGTTAACATATGCTTGCAGAGAGCGAGTCAGACGGATTACGGTGCCACGGCGTCAGACGGGAGCCTCCTCTCGACGCTTATTATTTATTATTATTATGATTGTACTATGAGATACGGACCATACACACCAAGAAAATGCTTGGCCAAGCTATGTTTACTAATCGAATGATTTGTAAGACAAGGCATTTTAACTAAAACCCTGCGACTTACTCGATATTGGCACAGTAATCAAATATTATCAAATGTTTTCGCATAAGTCCACCGAGTCAATTTCTTGTACTTAGCCCGCATGTTTGTTTTAAATGCAGTTGAGCTGCAGTATATGGGAATGTGTTGAGAGTCAAGTGTCCTCGACCGATTTATAATTTGTGGTTTACTCAAGCATATCGTCATATATGTATTCACACACTTTCCGCTAACTCGAACTCCTTTATTTAGCCTTATGTTTAAAACTATGAGGTCCATCGGACGGCCAAGTTTTGGGTCCGATGGCCTAAACCTTTTCAAATTATGACATATCTCATATTTGTCAAGCATGTTAGTTTATTTTTTAGCATCTCTATTTATCCATGTAACCCCTAAAATACTACTCCTAGTATTAGTCGCCTCCAATCCGGTGGTCCGAGGGGTCGTGATGTAGGGTATCAGCTTTTGCTCTTTGTAAACCCAAATCCTTTTATTCTAAGTCTAGATCGAATCATCGACTTCTAGAAATCACCGACCTCTCAAACTCCATCACATCGAGCTCAACCGGAAAAGGTAACATTTCTTCTCAAACTCATGAAATGGAAAATTTTACATGAGAGCAAGTTGGAAGACTTTTGAAAGTTATGTTATTATAAAATTTTGAAGTTGAGCAAAAAATTTTTTCCAAAAATTTGAATGAACTAATGCAAGTGCTCAAGTATCGAGATGGTTGTAGTATCAGAGTGAATGATCAACATGGAATGAATGAATCCATTTTGATATGTATATGAGTTGATCATGATTGTCATTTTGAAATCGATTTCAAAATTTTCAAATAAGACTTTACTTTCCAACTTTCAAAATTTTGTTTATGATGAGCGATATTTTATCGAGACAACTTAGACTCTAAGGAGCATGCTCACGTATCGTGAAAGACATAGAAGTAGAACTCTTTTTCCTTATGGAACAAAGAACGATAGGAAGAATGAAAGTGACGATACCTTGAGCACGGAAAAAGACAGCAGAAGGATGACGAGGACGACCTCAACCTTAAGTCGAATGACGCCGACTCCATCATCACTTCAACACGAGTGAGCAGCAACACAATCATGACATGACCCACTTACGGCTTCAGAATGTTCAGCCTCGACTTAAAGACCCGATATGGTAGCGACACGCCGACGACGCCCGATTACATTTTGACGATCACGCAAATTTCCTGCACTCGCAGTAATTTGTTTTAGCTAGATCTCTCGTTAGGACCCGATTTACGCATGGTTTTCACCTACGTCTCCTAACGCACTGATCTTCATTTGTTTTGAAGAACAGAATCCCAATTTGTCTCCAAAATACGATAGAGTCTGTTGAACTCTAGCTTAAGTGTTGAAATAACATGGATCTCGAGCATATTAAGATTCATTAGTCTATATGTATATGTTTGAAGACTAAGAAGGTAAGTTGTGGTATGTATTGTACATTATGATGTTGCCTACCTTATGGATTGTTTAGTTCTAGCCTAGTTGCTTCTCGTTATGCTATCCTTTCTGCTTTGAGCGATATAGTTGACTTACGTAGTTTTATCGGCGATGGAGGAGATGCGCTATATCCAGGAGGAGGTAGGACCTCATGCCCCACCCGAGGAGCGATGCACCTATAGGGAATGTCGATGGCACGGGAAGACCTAGGCGAAGTCCGATCTACCTTCGTGTGGAGGACGCCTGAGCCTAGGCGCACCGACATCGATGGCATCAAGAGACCTAGCTATACTCCTTGTACTGGATGGTTATGCCGAGAGGTATCGGGAGACTACATTATCCATCCCCGAGGCTATGATTTGATTGGGATCCGCCTGTGTTCGGAGTCACCGACTTACGGTACAAGATTCACGGACCCTATCTCCTCCACGGAGTACACTTGCGTGACGAGTCGCCGAGTGGTCAACTTGAGGTTCCGAGACAGTTGATCCAGGATACCGCACTGGATGGACGAGGTGAGACGAGGTAGATAGAGCACGCCTAGAGCCTGGGAGAGCCTGCCTACCACAGCAGCTGGACACCCGACGTCCGCCACCCCCTACCAGCGCCCGATCCACCACCACCGAAGACGAAGAGCCCTTCCGCCGACAGCGATGAGAGTATCGATGCCTTCGGTACGACCACCCGAGTATGCTACATCCGATCCGCCACAACTACGACTAGCGGCGCGGATAACTTCGGACCCGCGCGACATACGATGATGGAAGCGTGCAGACCATCCAGGTACGACTCGTGAGGACGATTCGGATGGGAAGACGACAAGAAAGACCAGAGACGCAGAGGAAGGAACTCGTGAAGACTTAGGCGAGTTTAATTAGAATTTGTTTTGTTGACTAGCATGTGCTAGCTTTTCCTTTTATTTCAGCACATGGTTCTAGAACTCGATTTTTTTTTGCCAGGGCCCGAACCTGCTATTTCTATTCGTAATTTCGATGTTGACGCTCTGCTTTTGACAAACCTTGTTTATCTATCTAATATATTTTGACCAATGGGGTTTTGGTGACAAATTGTCATGTTAGGATGAGTTGTTTTATTTTTATATCGTTAGAAGAAGCTATGAAAACCTTATGTTAGTTGTGTTGCTTAGTAATTAACGATGATATGTTTTATATAGCAACCTCCAGAAGAAACCCGAACGAGAACCCGAGTCGGGAAGACTAGAGGGGGGTAGAACTCCAGCAAGAACAAGAGGATATCCCAACCACCCTCCACCTCAACCCGATCGCAGGATCGAAGAACTATTTCAGGCAAAACTCCTGCTTTTAACGAAAGGAGTCAAGGTCGAACAACGGGTTAGAGCCATTGAACGATTTTACTTCTTAAGGTGCACGACAGAAAGGTGTCGTGTTACCTTCCACGATCGACCTGACTTAGTGAGGCCGAAGAAGACTTTTTCACCGAAGCTGAGGAATTCTCGTGGGAGGATTTCAAGAGGGAGTCGATGAGAAGACATCCCTAAGAGCTATAAGAGGGAGGCAGAATTTTTCCGCTAAAGCAAGAAAGGATGTCCGTCGACTATGATCGCACTTCCGCGAAATGTCGAGATATGCACCGAATCGGTGGACACCGACATGGAAAAGTTCGTGTCGGGCTAAGAATGGAGATACGCATGTCTCTGCCACCAGGAGACCTATCTACACCAAGCTCGCACGAGCTTTAGATATGAGGCCATGACCGAGAATAAGTCTGTCGCCTCGTGCACAGTAATTCAAAGGAAAGGAAGGGAGCCCAACCGGAATAACAACCGAAACTATGGAGAGAAGTCACAAGCGCCGGCAAGGAACACAGCAGAGGACAAGCGGAAGAGAGACTTATGCTCCACCAAGAGGACACAGAACAGGGCACCTCAATGCCCTAGATGCCATAGAGCACACAAGGGTGTGCAGCAAACGTGGTAGTCAAGTTATGGGCAACGGGCATTACGCCAACAACGCCAAAGGTCACGCTCGGATATAAGGCCAACCAACGGCAATGCTCACCACTGGGCTATACACACCCAACCACACGCCCAACCCCAACCCCCGAACTCCAGCGGCAACAACCCCAATCAACAATAACTCCAACAACAGAATAATGGCAAGAAGAATACCGAATAAGAATGCAGACCACAAAACAGAGGCGGCAACCACCGCGCAACGCCAAGAATAACGAAAGCATGCAAACAATCGCCAGACCATACTGTCACCCTCAAATGCTCAGCAGAGCCTACGCCATAGGAGGAGAACGAACAAAACCAGGAAACTCGGTATGGGAGTTCTACTCAACCCACCGTTATAGATTGTTCGCTTACGGTTCTTTTATTGCAAAATCATGCGAGAAATGGGGCCTTAGGTCAAAGGTCAAGCCGGATATGAGAATCTCATCGCTTATGGAGGGATTACGACACGCACTTTTGCTCGAACCTAGAGTGACATTAGGATCACTTAAGGTTCGCTAACGATCTAAACATAATACCCATGGATGATGTAGACATAATCCTAGGAATGGATCGGTTAGCTAAGAATCATTCCACGATTCTCTAGAAGGAAAGGAAAATTTCGTTCACTTTCCCCGAAGTTACGCATTTCCGGGATCGCATGAAGAGATCCCGATAGTCAGACTTCAAGCTGAGGATGATGAACCGAAAGGATGCATGCATTCCTTGTTTATTTGAACGAAGAGGATAAACCAGGTGAAGACATTGAAGTTCAGAATTTTCGGACGATTTCGAGAATCTACCGTCGCCCGATGACAACTAGAGTTTACCATCGACTTGGAGCCGGATCAGCCCGGTGTCGAGGCGCCCTATGGATGGCCCCAAAGGACTAGAGAGCGAAAATCCAAATCAAGAGCTTTTGGATCTAGGATTCATTAGGCCGAGGCACCTGAGCGCTGTTTGTTTGTTAAGAAGAAGGATGGTTCTTTGAGGAGTGCATCGATTATAGAGAACTAAATAAGATGACACTAAAGAACAAATACCCTTTACCCAATTGATGACTGTTTGATCAATTGAAAGGTGTATTCTAAAATTGATCTTAAGTCAGATACCATCAGCGAATACCAAGATGTACCTAAGGCGCATTCGAACCGGATATGGCCACTATGAGTTCATAGTTATGCCATTCGGATTAACCAATGCACCCAGTATTCATGGACCTCATGATGGAGTATTTCATCCATTTTGGATAAATTGTTTTGGTCTTCATAGATGATATCCTTATTTATTCAAAGAAGATGAAAGATCAAGGAAATCTAAGAACGGTTTTGCAAACCTGAGAATGAAAGACTCTTTGCTAAGTTTAGCAAATGTGATTTTGTCAAGGAAGTTATGTTCCTGACACATCGTCTCAAGGTATAAAAGTAGATCCAAAGAAGGCCGTGCAAGAATGGAAATCACCAAAGACTCAAAGACGAGATTAGAAGTTTCCTAGATTAGTGGTTACTATAGGAGATTCATCAAGGATTCTCCAAAATTGCAGCCAATAACGACTACTTGAAGGAATCAAGTTCAATTGCGATGAGTGCAGAAGTTTCCAAATACTCAAGGAAAAATGACAGGCACGTCTAGCGATCCCAGGAAGGGGTATGTGGTCTATCGACGCATCTAAGACGGATGGGTTGTGTTTTATGCAAGAAGGAAAGTGATAGCTAGCATCCCGACAACTCGACCCACTGAACCGAACTACCCACCACGATTTGGAATTAGCGCAGTAGTTCATGCACTAAAATTTGAGACACCATCTCTATGGTGTGAGATGTGAGATCTTCACGGATCATAAAAGTTAAGTATTTCTCGAACAAAGATTTGAATATGAGACAAAGAAGATGGCTTGAATTAGTAAAAGATTACGACGTGGTATTAACTATCACCCGGCAAGCGAATGTAGTACGCCTGAGTCGTAAAGAGCCATACCAAGTGGATGTCTTTATACAAGAGGAAAAACTGCGTTGAAGAGTTTGGTAGAATGAGGATTGAACGGTGGAACCACAAGACACAGAGTCGATCGCTACACTCACACCGCATCGACTAAGAAAAGATTGTCGAGACAAAGGATGGAGGAAAAGTTGAAAAGATCCGAGAAAGACTAAGGTCGAAGGATTGAGAATTTCAAGAGGCCGGATAACGCTTATTATTTGAAGGAAGGATAGCGTCACGACGCAGAGCTTCGAACGAAATCATGAGGAGCTCGATACGCCCTACAGCCCACCCGCGACTAAGAGTACCAAGACCGAAGGAAAAGTTTTGGTGGGAAGGCAGAACGAGACATAGCTGCCTTGTTTGTCAACAAGTGAAGCGTTACACCAACGTCCATACGGAAAGTTGCAACCGCTGAAATCCAAGTGGAAGTGGGACGATATAACATGGATTCGTTACAAGCTTACCCAAGTCGAGAAGAGGAAACACGCCAGTATGGGTAATTGTGGATAGACTTACCAAAAGTGCTCACTTTCACCTATTCAAAGCACTTATGGATCGATAAGTGGTGAATCAGCAAGGAAATGTACGACTACATGGAGTGCAAATCTATTACCTCGACGAGACTCCAAGTTCACATCCATTGGATTAGCTTGCGGAGACTGGGTACGAGATTAAATTCGACAACATTCCACCCACAAACGATGGACAATCGAGAGAACGATCAAACGCTAGAAGATATGCTTAGAACCGTAATTTTGGATCGAGGTGCAAAATGGGAAGATATTTTACCTCCATCGAATTTGCTTACAACAAACCTATCAGCGACGATCGCATGGCCCCATACGGCCTGTATGGCAAGAAGTGTAGATCACCACTTTATTGGGATGAAGTCGTGAGAGAAAAGTCATAGGGCCGATGCGAAGCGAAATGATCGAGATCGCTCGACAATTAGACGAGAATAAAGAGGCTCAGAGAAATCTTACGATACGCTGGATCCGAAGCTACGTTGAGGATGGAGACAAAGTATTTCTTAAGGTCTCCATCGAAAGGGATTGTCGGTTTGGCCCGAAAGGAAGCTTAGACCCGCTTTATAGGACCATGAGATCTAGATAGGTCCAAGAGTCTTATGGTTGGCTCTTCCGCCAAACCTAGGGAATGTCCATAATGTTTTCACGCTCAACTACGAAAATATCTCACCGACCCAAAGCATGTGATTCATCAAGACGACGTGATCCTCGAGCGACATGAGCTATAAGGAAGAACCAGCCATACTTGACCAAAAGTTCAGCAACTACGAACAAGTCGATTCCGTTAGTAGTCTTTGGGACACCACGGACAGAAGCCACGGGAGCTTGAAGAAGCGATGAGAAAAATACCCGATTTATTTTTCTAGAGGTATACAAATTTCGGGACAATTTTTTGAAGGGTGAATGTAATATTCCAAAAACGAAATACGACATTCGGTATTCTAAACCCGTAATTAGGGTTTTACCGTATATTATCTTTTACGACATCGAATATTGTGATTTCGATACGATATGTTTACAATTCCTTTTCATAATTCACTAAGGATTGTGAATTAAAGGTTGAAATATTACAAATGATTCGTCAATAATATTTTAACGTCAAACGCGACGTCGACTTTCATGAAATTTTCGAGTGAAGCTTGGAATAATTTCAATCTTAATTCCTTTATTAAATGGAATATATTTATTTAGTAAGTATGAACTTATCTGCGACCATTTTGAGATGAGTCGTTTTGAGCTTTGAGACGTTTGACGTCAAGCCTGAGACGCTTTTGAAAAATGAGTTTAATGCTCGAAATTATAATAATTAATTTCCTATTATTATTTTATATAATTACAGTATTAATAAATTAAAATCAATATTTGAGTTATTAAACTCGATATTTTAAATTTAATTTAAAACCCTAAACTTATAAATTAGGTTTTATCATTAAATGATACCATTAAATTATCATATGGTATCTAAACTTATAATATGATATATATGAATAATTATTAAGCATTAAAATCAGTTTTTGAACCATAGAAATTGATAATGCCTTTATATAAATTTGAAACCTAATTTGAAATTAGGTTTTTTTGCATGAAATGTGTAATAATTTTATCCTATGCTTTATTTAATATCTAAATCATATATTATGATATATATGATCGAAAATTACATGAGTATCAATAATAGGTGTAATTTATATTTTATTTCCTATTTTCTCAATTTTATGATTTTCAAATTTAAATGTTGATTTAATTATTTTTATGCATGTATTATATATCTATGACCTATTATATGATTAATACAATGTATTATGTGTATATTAAAATTAAAATCAGCCTAAACCACCCCCATGCGCCTGCTCCTCTCACCTTCCCATTACAAATGATTATCCTTGACCAATGACGAAGAGCTCACTTAACACTACTTAATCACCTAACTCATCATGTGTGAGATTTTGTTTTTGCCAAAATCGAGAGAGAGAGATAGATAGGAGAGACTCTTGCCTTTACCCATTATCACTCCAAACATTGTAAACACAAAATACACTCTCCATTCTCTCCATTTAGACTCAAGAACGAGCATCCCCTCTAATTAATTATTTTCTTCTTCTCTCCATTCTTACTCCCAAACTTGATACCATTCAGTGTTCTTGTCATCCTATACCATTCTCAAGGTAATACATGTCTTAGCTCGATTTTTACCTCCTTTAATCTAAAAAAATCAAACTGCTTTAGTATATATGTATAGGTTCAAAGTTTTATTATGTTTATATATGTGTTTAATGTTCTGAAGCATGAGATATGTGTTCAATGTTCTGAGGATTTCATTTCAAAAATATGAAATGTGTTTATTAACATAGATATGATTTATGAAATGGATGAGTATACTGCCATATGATTTTCAAACCATGGTATGTATGAAATAATTTTCAAAATGATAAAAATATTCTTATGAGGAAGTGAATGCTCTTGATGTAATATTCCAAAGAAACGAACGCATACATTGATATTCTAAACCCGTAATTAGGGTTTTGCCGATATAATTTTGACGACATCGAATATTGTGATTTCGATACGATATCGCTATAGCGAATTCCTTTTATAATTCACTAAGGATTGTGAATTACGGAAATGAAATTTATGAAATGATACGACAAGATTATTTTAACGTCGAACGCAGATCGAACGTCCGCTTTATGGGAATCTCTCGAGTAAAGCTTAGAATTTATTTCCATCTTAATTCCTTGATTAAAAGGAATATTTTTTTTAAGTAAGTACGAGCTACTACCACCATTTGAGATGAGTCGATTTTGAACGTTTGAGACGTTAACGCCAACGCCTAGAGACGCTTTGTAAAATGAGTTTAATGCTCAGAAATTATAATAATTAATTTCCTATTATTATTTTATATAATTTCAGTATTATTAATTATTAAAATCGAATTTTCAGTTATTAAAATTGATATTTTGGTATTGAAATTTTCAAACCCTAAGTTTATAATCTTGGTTTTTCACATGAAATGACACCATTAAATTATCATATGGTATCTAAACTATATGTTATGATATATAGGAGTATTATTAAGCTATGAATTCAGTTTTAGATCATTAAACTCGATAATGATTTTTATAATTTTCAAACATAATTTGAAATTAGGTTTCATATGTAAATTAATGCTATAATTTTATCCTATGATATTATTTAATATCTAAATCATATATTATGATATATATGTATATTTTGATCGAGAATGACATGAGTATCAATAGGTGTAAATTGTATTTTTATTCCTATTTTTCCATTTATTTTTGTAAAATCGATTATGTGCTATATGTTGATTTAATTATTTTATGGCATGTATTATACATCTATGATTATGTATGATATATATATCTAGTATTAGGATGGAATAAAAATTAAACCACCCCTAAACACCCTTAAAACCGCCGCCACCCTCTTTACACAAGCATAAGATGCACCTTTTTCCACCCAATGCATGGACACCTTTAACACTAGCCTAATCATCACTACACCCTAAAATGCTGCAACCATTTCCATTGGTGAAGTGGTGGTGAGGAGAGAGAGAGATGGGTTAATGTGGACTCTTCCCTTCAACACTCCACTTCTCATTATACACTCTTCCTCTCCACTACAACCCACATTTTTCTCCATTTTCTCTCAAAAGCCTGCAACCGAGAGCCAAGCCCCCATTTTCAAACCTTCCTTCTCCATTTCTTCTCCATTTTCTCCCAAACTTGATACCTACAATATTCTTTGAATCCTATATCATATCTAAGGTAAACAGAGACCAAGGCTCGATTCCACCCTTTGTTGTTCAAGATTTTAACATGTTCTTATATATATGTGTGTATTTCAATGCCATGTAGTATATGTATATGTTTTAAATGTTCTTGAGTACGGATATATTGCTTTGATGATTTTATTTTCAAATATATGAGAATGTATGCTTAGATAATCATATGTTATCGTTATTAAATTTTTGAATGGATCTAGTGTTTGTTCATGATTTTAAACCATACGAGATGTTAAATAATTTTTGAAAACTTTATAAATGGGTACATGGTGACCGATTATCTTTTTAGTGAGGATTATTGTTTATTATCATGTTTATAGCCATGGTTTTGATTGAATTTTTTTTGAAAACCCTAGGTATTTTTGTTAAAATACCGTGAGCTATTTCAAAATATACCATGGTGTATAATTTTGTTTTAAGCTGTGATGACATATTAATGCTTTAATGTATTGTTTAGATGTTATATGATTTATTTAGAATTTTGGAAACCATATGTTTAATTTTTGAAAATACCGTGAGCTTCAAAGGTTTTGATGTATGATTTTATTTTGATCCTACAATAGTATATTAATACTTTAGTATATTAATTATGTGATATATCATTTTGTCGAATTTTGAAATCAATTACCAAGATTAAATCAAAAACCAAGGCAAAGCCTAAGTATGGTGATGATTTAATTTGATTTTGATGAATGTTTTAATGTTATAATGTTGTATTATGATGTATAAACATAGTGTATAATTATTGAATTTTTAGAAATCAAATACTAAATTAAATCAAATAAGCCGTGAGCCTTAAGTTCTTGACGGTGATGATTTAATTAGTTTTGATAAATATTATGATGTTATATTACTATACTATAGTGTATAAACATAGTATATAATTGTTGAATTTTGAAAATCAAATACCATTTTAACAAAAAGCTCGAGAGCTTGTAGCTCCATATGGTGATGATTCAAATGGTTTTGGTTGATGTTATGATGTTACAATGTTATAGTATAATGTTTAATCATGTTAGAATTTATTTGGAATTTTTAGAAATTGTTTGTTAATTATTTGGTAATTATCTTCAGAATTACCGTAATATTGCTATATATTGTTAAATGAATGGTTATGATGAACTATAGGTTATATTTGTGATGTATATTGATGTTGGATATTATACTATGTGTATATCAATTTTGGGAATTTTGGATAATTATTCCCTAATTAATGAAAATACCGTAGCTATATATATGTATATATATTAATAAATAGCAAAATACCATATGAATTTTATAAATTCATATTCTGGACCATAGTGTATAATAATGCACTATATTAATTTAGAAATTTTTCAAAAGTCATTTGATATTTTTAAATTAATTATCGAGATTTTCGATAATTAATAAGGATTTTAAATCCTTTTAATTCAGCTTTATTAATAAAATATATGTTTAATTAATATTCTGACACAATTAAATTTTACAAAATTTTATAAACATAGATTGTTATGTTTGAGACAAACGCTCATTTTATAACGCTTTTAAAATCGAAATTACGCGCTTTATTTATAAAAGGTTTATTAAATGCGAAATTATTTATAAGTCCTCGATTTACGTGATAAATCGAGAATTAGACTTTACGCTTTCAAATCGATCAAATTCGATTTATAAAACGAAATAGTAAGAGTTATTATTTGAAAGTCAAAATTGTCGACTTTGTCGACAAGTTGTCGACTTCGCCGACTTTTAAGTCAAACGACGCTTTTACGATTGATGAATACGCCAAGACGCTGTGAAGATATACTAATTGAGTATGATACCTTATTAGTAAGAAAAGATTTCACAAATGAAATCCATATATCAAAAACGTACTTATATCGCTGAAAGTATCTCGGGAACGAGACAATTCAATCAGATCACGCGATGTTGGAGACGTATCAATTCACTAATGAATTCACCACATCGATATGAAATATCGGTTTATCTTAGCTTTTGAAAGTCTCGAGACTCGAGCGACGACTAAAGCCTCGCCAGAAAGGTGGACGCAAACGCCGCGATCGGATTTTGACGTACGATCGAACCTAGGACTCAATTTACAACAAACCATAGTCCAGGTGGGCTTCTTATCTTCAAAATGTGGGCCTTTTCTTACCCCACTAAGATTTGCTTTACTGTTGTTCCAAAAATGAGTTTATTTACAGTACTTATTCTACAACTGTTATCAAATGTTTTACTACATTACCGCCAAAATATTCTGCTTGTGTACGGATCCTATCTGCTTGCCTGTAGGCTGTGGAGATGGTTGAACTTTATTATGACAAAGTTATGTCATTTGGTCGCGCCCAACCTTTTAAATGTCGGTCCCGTGCGAATGATAAATGCCCGCTAGATTGGCGTGAAGGTCGGAACTATACGTTGTGTTAACATATGCTTGTAGAGAGCGACCGTCTGTACGTACGGGATTACGGTCGGTCACGGCGTCGTAGATGGAGGCCTCCTCTCGACGCTTAATTTTAATATCATATGAATTGTTACTATGAGATACGGACCATACACACCAAGAAAATGCTCGCCGAACTATGTTTACGAACTGAATGATTTGGTAAAGACAAGGCATTTTTAACTAAACCCTCGCGACTTACTCCGATATTGGCGGTAGAATTCAAATATTATCAAATGTTTTCGCATAAGTCCACCGAGTGCAATTTCTTGTACTTAGCCACGCATGTTTGTTTTAAATGCAGCGAGCCGAGCTCGATGGTGATGATGGGAATGTGTTGAGAGTCCAAAGTCCTCGACCAACTTAACTAGAATTTGTGGTTTTACCTTGAATGCATATCGTCATATATGTATTCACACACTTTCCGCCGCTACACTCGAACTCATTTATTTACGCTTTATGGATATGAACTATCGAGGTCCATCGACCATGGCAAAGATTTTGGGGTCCGATGGCCTAAACCTTTTAAACCGTTATGACATTATCTTCTATTATGTTCAAGCATGCTAGTTTATTTTTGTTATGCATCTCTATTTTGCCATGTAACCCTAAAATACTACTCCTAGTATTAGTCGCCCTCCAATCCGGGTAGTCCGGAGCGGGTCGTAACAGAAGTGGTATCAGAGCGCTTTTGCTCTTTGTAAACCCAAATCCTTTTATTCTAAGTCTAGATCGAGTCACTGGACTTCTAGAAATCTACTGACTCCTCTCAACATTCCATCACATCGAGCTCAACCGGGAAAAAGGTAAGTGCATTTCTTTCTCAAACTCATAAAATGGAAGACTTTTACATGATGAGCAAGTTGGAAGAACTTTTGAAAGGTTATGTTATTTTAAAAAAAAAATGGAAGTTGAGCAAGAAAATTTTTTCCAAAAATTTTGAATTGAACTAATGCAAGTGCTCAAGTATTGAGATGGAAGTGTATGGTAGTATCGAGTGAATGATCAACATGGAATGAATGAATCCATTTTTGATATGCATATGAGTTGATCATGATTGTCATTTTGAAATCATATTTCCAAAATTTTCAAATAAGACTTTACTTTCCAACTTTAAAAATTTGTTTATGATGAACGATATGTTATCATGAGACGAACCTAGACTCTAAGGAGCATGCTCACGTATCGTGAAAGAACATAGAAGTACGAACTTATTTTTCCTTACGAGGACAAAAGAACGATAGGAAGAATGAAAGTGACGATATCCTTGAGCACGGACAACGAAAGACGAGCGAGAAGGATGAACGAGGACGACCTCAACCTTCAAGCTGAACGAGGACGACCTCAACCTTCAAGCTGAACGACGTCGACACTTCATCAACACGAATCATGACATGGACGCCACTTACGGCTTCAGAATGTTCAGCCTCGACTTAAAGACCCGTATATGGTAGGCGACACGCCGACGACGCCTCGATTTACATTTTGCACGATCACGCAAATTTCCTGCACCGCGCAGTAAATTGTTTTAGCTAGATCTCTCGTTAGGACCCGATTTACGCATGGTTTTAACCTGCGTACTCCTAACGCACTGATCTTCATTTGTTATGAAGAACAGAACCCCTAATTCTGTCTCCAGAATACGATAGAGTCTGTTGAACTCTAGTTTAAGTGTTGGGTATAAGACATGGATCTCGTAGCATATATATATTAAGATGTCATTAGTCTATATGTATACGTTTGGGTAAGACTAAGAAGGTAAGTTGTGGTATGTATTGTACATTATGATGTTGCCTACCTTATGGATTGTTTAGTTCTAACCTAGTTGCTTCTAGTTATGCTATCCTTTCTGTTTTGAGATGACGATAGTCGACTTCACGTTAGTTTTGATCGTGGCGATTAATGGAGATGCGCTATATCGCTAGGAGGAGGTAGACCTCATGCCCCACCCGAGGAGCTGATGCGCACCTGTAGGGAATGTTGGATGCGCCGGGAAGACTTAGGCGAGTTTCATGCACTACCTTCGGTTGTGGAGGAACGCTCGAGCCCATGGCGCAACCTATTACGATGGCATCAAGAGACTCCTAGCTATACTCACTTGTACATGGGATGGTTATGCCCGAGAGGTATCGGGAGACTACATTTATCGCATTCCCCGAGGCTATGATTTGATTGGGGATCTGCCCAGGTTCGTGAGTCATCTGACTTACGTGTACAGATTCTACGAGCCGCACCTATGGGACCCTATCTCCCTCCACGGGAGTACACTTGGCGTGACGAGTCGCCAGAGTGGCTATACCTTGAGGTTCCGAGACAGGTTGATCCAGTGATACCCCTGTACCGGATGGACGAGGGCAGGATGTACGAGGTAGATAGGGCAGCACGCCCTAGAGCCCTGGGAGAGCCCGCCTGCCACCGCAGCTGGACACCCAAGACGTCTGCCGCTACCGCCTCTACCACTGCGTCCGATCAACCACCACCGAAGACGAGGAGCCCTTCCGCTGGACAGCACGGATGAGAGTATCAGATGCCTTCAATGGCTATGACCCGACCCGAGTATGCTACAGTCCGATCCGCCACAACTACGACTTGTACAGACGCGCGGATAACTTCGGACCCTCATGCGACATACCGACGATGGAAGCTGGTGCAGGACCATCCGTGGTACGACCGTGAGGATGATTCGATGGGGAAGATGACTCGAAAGGAGGAAGACCCCGAGGAAGACGCGAGTAGGAAGGAGCCCGTGAAGACGTTAGGCGACGCTTTTAATTAGAATTTGTTTTGTTATGACTAGCATGCGCTAGCTTTTCCTTTTTATTTCAAAGACCATGGTTCTAGAACTCAAATTTCTTTTTTGCCGGCCAAAGGGCCCGAACCTCGCTATTTCTATTCTCCGTGATTCATGATGTTGAACGCCTCGCTGACAAACCTTGTTTATCTATTTATATATATTTTTACCCAAATGGGGTTTTGGTGACAAATTGTCTATGTTAAGGATGAGTTGTTTTATTTTGATATCGCTTTGAGAAGAAGCTATGAAAACCTTATGTTGTTAAGTTGTAAACATGAGTAATTAACGATGATATGTTTTATATAATGTAATGCCTCCGAGAAGAAACCCGTAACGAGAACCCGAGGTCGATAAGACCTAGAGGAGGGGAGAATCCCGAGCAAGAGCAAGAGGATATTCCCAACCACAACCTCCACCTCAACCCGATCGCAGGATCAAGAGCTATTTCTAAGGCAAACCCTCCTGCTTTTAACGGAAAAGGAGCCCAGATGAAGTTTTAACAACGGGTTAGAGCCATTGAATGGATTTTACCTTCTTAAGATGCACGGCACAGAAAGGTCGCCGTATTACTTTCCACCGACCGACCACCGACTTCCTGTGGAGGCCGAAGAAGACTTTACACCAAACAACAGGGAATTCTCGTGGAGGACTTCAAGAGGGAGCGATGAGAAGTATATCCCTAAGAGCTATAAGAGGAAGAAGGAGCAGAATTTTTCCGCTAAGGCAAGAAAGGATGTTCGTGACCGACTATGATCGCGTCATGAGATGTCGAGATATGCACTGTAATCGTGGACACCGACTTGAAAATGTCGGAAAAGTTCACGCCGTGGCTAAGAATGGATATACGCATGTCTCTTGCCACCATGGAGACCTATTCACACCGAAGCTCTCGCACGAGCTTTAGATATTGAGGCGGCCATGACCGATAATAAGTCGGTGTCGCCTCGCATACGACAAGAATTGGACAAAGGAAAGGGAATTGGGAGCCCAACCGCAGAATAGCAACCGCGGAAACTATGGAGACGCAAGTCACAAGCGCCGTGGCAAGGAAACACGGCAGAGAAGGACAAAGCCGAAGAGAGCAGCTTATGCTCCACCGGCAAGGGGACCGCAGGAACAGTTGAGGGCACCTCAATGCCCTAGATGCCATAGAGCACACAAGGGAGTGTGCACGGCAAACGTGGTGAGCTGTTACAAGTGCGGGGCAAACGGGCATTACGCCAACAATTGCCCAGTGTCACGTTCGGATATAAGGCCGAACCAATCGGGCCATGCTCAGCCATTAAGGGCTATACAGCTTCAACCCCAACCGCCACAACAGCTCCAACCCCAACCCCAAAGAACTCCAAAGGCAACAACCCTAGCAGTGGTGAAGAACCCTAATGGCAGCAACAAGAACAACAACCTCAAGAATCAAGTGGCAGCCACCACCTAACAACAACAGAGGCGGCAACCACCATCATGACAACGCCAAAGAATGACAAGAATAAAGCCAGCAAAGAAGCAACGAATAAACAAGGACCACTGGTCTGCCTCACCGGCTCAAGCTAGAGCCTACGCCTTGATAGAGGCGAATCTAACAAAACCAGAAACTTAAGGTATGGGAGTTCTACTCAACCCACCAAGTATAGTGTTGTTCGACATGGGTGCTTCACATTCTTTTATCGCAAAATCATGAGAAATGCCGGGCCTTAGGTCCGAAAGGTCAAGCCCGGATATGAGAATCTCATCGCCTATAGGAGGGATTACGATCACACGCACTTTTGCTCGAACCTAGAGTCGACATTAGGATCACTTAAGGTTCTCGCTAACGATCTAAACAAAATACCCATGGATGATGTAGACATAATCCTAGGAATGGACTGGTTAGCTAAGAATCATTCCACGATTCTATGTAAGGAAAGGAAAATTTTGTTTCACTTTCCTGGACAAGAAGATACGCATCCACGGGATCAACATGGGAAGGAGAGTTCCGATCGTATCTGCACTACAGGCGAGGAGGATGATGAACCAGAAAGGATGCCATGCATTCCTTGTTTTTTTTTAACGAAGAGGATAAACCCGAAGCGCAGGTAGAAGACATATAAGTTGTCCAAGAATTTTCGGACGTATTTCCCGAGAATCTACCAGGACTGCCTCCTGATAGACAACTAGAGTTTACCATCGACTTGGAGCCCGGATCAGCCCTAGTGTCGAAGGCGCCCTATAGGATGGCCTAAAAAGAGTTGGAGGAACTGAAAATCCAAATCCAAGAGCTTTTGGATCTAGGTTTCATTAGGCCGAGTGTTTCACCTTGGGGAGCACCTGTTTTGTTTGTCAAGAAGAAGGATGGTTCTTTGAGGATGTGCATCGATTATAGAGAACTAAATAAGATGACACTAAAGAACAAATACCCTTTACCCAGAATTGATGACCGCTTGATCAATTGCGGGAGCGGTGTATTCTCGAAAATTGATCTTAAGTCGATACCATCACCGAAAATACGGTCCGAGGATGTACCTAAGACCGCATTCAAACCGATATGGCCACTATGAGTTCATAGTTATGCCATTCGGATTAACCAATGCACCACCGTATTCATGGACCTCATGAATGTAGTATTTCATCCATTTCGGATAAATTTGTTTTGGTCTTCATAGATGATATCCTTATTTACTCAAGGAATGAAGAGGATCATAGGGAATATCTACGAAAGGTTTTGCAAACCTTGAGAGACGAAAGACTTTTGCTAAGTTTAGCAAATGTGAGTTTTGGTCAAGGAAGTTATGTTCCTTGGACACATCGTGTCTCAATCAAGGTATAAAAGTAGATCCACCAAAGTAGAGGCCGGCAGAATGGAAATCACCAAAGACTCAAGACGAGATTAGAAGTTTCTAGATTAGCCGGTTACTATAGAGATTCATCAAGGATTCTCCAAAATTGCAAGGCCAATAACCCACCTACTTGGAAAGGAATCAAATTCAATTGACTGATGAGTGCGAGACGAGTTTCCAACATCAAGGAAAATCGACCAAGCTGCACCAGCCTAGCAATCCGTGTTTATTAAAGGGTATGTAGTCTATACAGACGATCTAAGACCGGACTCGGTCAGGTCTTAATGCAAGAAGGAAAAGTGATAGCATATGCATCCCGACAACTCGTACCCCACGAACCGAACTACCCAACCCACGATTTGGAATTAGCAACCGTAGTTCATGCACTAAAATTTGGAGACACCATCTCTGGTGTGAGATGTGAGATCTTCACGACCATAAAAGTTTGAAGTATTTCTTCAACAACTAGATTTGAATATGAGACAAAGAAGATGGTCAATTAGTGAAAGATTACGACTATGGTATTAACTATCACCCGGTAAAGGCGAATGTAGTAGCCGACGCTGAGTCGTAAGAGCCATACCAAGTTAGGATGTCTCTTCAGACAAGAGGAAAAACTCGTTGAAGAGTTTGGAAGAATGAGGATTGAACTGTGGAACCACCGACAATCAGAGTCAGACGCTACCCTCACACCGCATCCGACCTAAGAAAAGGATTGTCGAGAGACAAAGGATGGAGGAAAAGTTGAAAAGATCCGAGAAAGACAAAGGTCTCAAGGATTCAAGAATTTCAACAGGCGCGGATAACGCCTTATTATTTGAAGGAAGGATATGCGCTCGACGACGCAGAGCATCGAATGAAATCATGAGTGAAGCTCACAATACACCCTACACCGCCCACCCGTGCAAGATTAAATGTACCAAGACCAAGGAGAAGTTTTGGTGGGAAGGCACGAAACGAGACATAGCTTTTGTAGAACGTCTTGTTTGCCGCCAGGTAAAGCGTTACATCAACGACTTACGGAAAGTTGCAACCGCTTGAAATCCCGAGTGGAAGTGGGACGATATAACCATGGATTTCATTACAAGCTTACCCAAGTCAAGAAGAGGAAACACAACCATATGGGTAATTGTGGATAGCTACCAAAAGTGCTCATTTTCACCGATTCATAGCACTTATGGATCCGATAAACCAGCCCAACTGACGTTAAGGAAATTGTACCACTACATGGAGTGCCAAAATCTATTACCTCGATCGAGACTCCAAGTTCACATCCGATTCGATTAGCTGCAGAGAGAATCGTACGAGATTAAATTTCAGAGAGCATTCCACCCACAAACCGATGGATACTGGAAAGGACGATCCAAACGCTAGAAGATATGCTTAGAACCGTAATTTTGGATCGAGGTGCAAATGGGAAGATATTTTACCTCTTATCGAATTTGCTTACAACAACAATGCCTATCAAGCGACGATCGGCATGGCCCCACACGAGGCCTCAGATGGAAAGAAGTGTAGATCACCACTTTATCGGGATGAAGTCAGAGAGAGAAAGTCATAGGGCTCGATGCAAGAAACGAAATGATCGAGATCATTCGACGATTAGCCGAGGATAAAAGAGGCTCGTGATGATATAAAATCTTACGACCGACACGCTGAGATCCGAGCTACAGCTTGAGGATGGAGACAAAGTATTTCTTAAGGTCTCTCCATCGAAAGGGATTGTCGTTTGGCCCGAAAGGAAGCTTAGACCGCTTTATAGGACCTTATGAGATCCTAGAGAGGATAGGTCCATTAGCTTATAGGTCGGCTCTTCCGCCAAACCTGGGAATGTCCATATTGTTTTCACGCCCGCAATTACGAAAATACGCTCACGACCCAAAGCATGTGATTCATCAAGACGACGTGATCCTCGAGCGGACATGAGCTATAAGGAAGAACCCGCAGCCATAATTGACCACAAAGTTCAAAGAACTACTTGAGCAAGTCGATTCCGTTAGTCAAAGTGTTGTGGAGACACCACTGACAAGAAGAAGCCACGTGGGAGCTTGAAGAAGCGATGAGAAAAATACCCCGATTTATTTTTCTAGAGGTATACAAATTTCGACTAAATTTTTCGTAAGGGGTGGAATGTAATATTCCAAAGAAACGAACATACGATTATGTATTCTAAACCCGTAATTGGGTTTTATCGATATTTTTTTTTTTTACGACATCGAATATTGTGATTTCGACACGATATCGTTATAAAGAATTTTCATAATTCACTAAGATTGTGAATTAAAGGATTGAAATATTACGAAATGATTCGTCAATATATTTTAACGTCAAACGCGATCGAACGCCAAAGATTTCATGAAATTTTCTCGAAAGAAGAAGCTTGGAATTAATTTCCAACTTAATTCCTTTATTAAATGGAATATATTTATTTAGTAAGTATGAACTTATCGCACCATTTTGAGATGAGTCGATTTTGAACGCTTTGAGACGTTAACGTCAACGCCTGAGACGCTTTGAAAATGAATTTAATACTCGTGAAATTATAATAATTAATTTCCTATTATTATTTTATATAAACACAGTATTAATAATTATTAAAATCAATATTTGAGTTATTAAACTCGATATTTTAAAAATTTAATTTCGAAAACCCTAATCTTATAAATTAGGGTTTGGTCACATGAAATGATACCATTAAATTATCATATGGTATCTAAACTATATAATATGATATATACAGATATTATTAAGCATTAAAATCAGTTTTTAAACCATAGAAATCGATAATGCCTATTTATATAATTTCGAAACCCTATTTTCGAAATTAGGGTTTTTATTGCATGAAATGTGCTATAATTTTATCCTATGCTATTATTTAATATCTAAATCATATATTATGATATATATGATCGAAAATTACATGAGTATCAATAATAGGTGTAATTTATATTTGTAATCCTATTTTTCCAATTTTTGGATCGGTAATTTCGATTATTACCTAAGTGATGATTTAATTATTTTTATGACTTGTATTATATATCTATGACCTATTATATGATTAATACAATGTATTATGGTGTAGCAATGAAATAAAATCATCCCCCTAAACCCCCCTATGCGTCGCCCATTATTACCCCAACAAGCATGGAATTCCTTTTCAAATGGACCAATGCATGAAGAGCTCACTTAACACTCTTCAATCATCACTTAACCAACTCCCAATGTGCTGTAGATTTTTGCCTCTTTCTTGCCAAAAAAATCGAGAGTGAGAGAGAGATAATAGGGAGAGACTCTTCACTTCTCTCATACTCACTCATTTCAAACCTCTCCCAACAATTAACACTCTCTAAAACACCCCATTTCTCTCCATTTTCTGCCCCAAAACCGAGAGCTCCCCCTCTCCATTTTCAGATTTTCTCTCCTTCTATCTTCTTCATATCTTACTCACCAAGCTTGTTACCTTCATTGTTCTTTGATTCTATACCATTTCTAAGGTAATACATGAACTATAGTACCGATTTCTTATCCTTCTTTAGTCAAGAAAATCGAAAACTGTTATATATGTTTATGTGTGTTTCGAAAGTTTTATATAGGTATACATATGTGTTTGAATGTTCTTGAGCATGAGCTATTGTTTATATATGTGTTCTTGAGGATTTTATTTTGAAAATACATGTGAATATGTTTAGATGAGCATAGGTTATTGTATATGAAATGTATGAATATATCTTGCCTATATATATGATTTTCGAATGCCTATATATATGATTTTCGAAACCATAGAATATATTTATAAAAATTTTCGAAAATAGTTAAAATGATATGGTAGTGACCGAATGTTCTTGATATAATTTTTATGATGGATATATGTTCCATGATATGTTTAGAACCCATGGTATGTTATTTAAAATTTTTGGAAAACCCTAGCTTGAATTTTCAAAAATACCGTGAGCTTATATGTGTGTACCTTGATGTATAATTTTTATTTCAAGCATACAATAGCATATTATTGCTTTAGAACCTTGATTATATGTTCTATGATTTATTTAGAATTTTTGAAAACCATATGCTTGAATTAATGAAAATACCGTGAGCTTTATAAGTGTATAGGTTGGTGTATGATTTTATTTTTGAACATGCAATGGTGTATTGATGCTTTAGTATATTGTTTATGTGTTGTAAGAAATTATCGAATTTTTAGAAATCAAATACTAAATTAAATCAAATAAGCCGTGAGCCTTGAGTTCTTGAAAGTGATGATTTAATTAGTTTTGATAAATATTATGATGTTATATTACTATACTATAGTGTATAAACATAGTATATAATTGTTGGAATTTTGAAAATCAAATACCATTTTTAGTCAAAAGCCGAGAGCTTGTAGCTCCATTTGGTGATGATTCAAATGGTTTTGGTTGATGTTATGATGTTACAATGTTATAGTATAATGTTTAATCATGTTAGAATTTATTTAGAATTTTTAGAAATTGTTTGCTAATTATTTGGTAATTATCTTGTAATTACCGTAATATTGCTATATATTGTTAAATGAATGGTTATGATGAACTATAGGTTATATTTGTGATGTATATTGATGTTGGGATATTATACTATGTGTATATCAATTTTGGGAATTTTTGGATAATTATTCCCTAATTAATGAAAATACCGTAGCTATATATATGTATATATATTAATAAATAGCAAACAATACCATATGGATTTTATAAATTCATATTCTGGACCATAGTGTATAATAATGCACTATATTAATTTAGAAATTTTTTCAAAAGTCATTTGATATTTTTTAAATTAATTATCGAGATTTTCGATAATTAATAAGGATTTTTAAATCCTTTTTAATTCAGTTTATTAATAAAATATATGTTTAATTAATATTCTGGACACAATTAAATTTTACAAAATTTTATAAACATAGATTGTTATGTTTGAGACAAACGCTCATTTTATAACGCTTTAAAATCGAAATTACGCTTTATTTATAAAAAGGTTTATTAAATGCGAAATTATTTATAAGTCCTCGATTTACGGATAAATCGAGAATTAGGACTTTATGTTTTCAAATCGATCAAATTGAATTATAAAACGAAATAGTAAGAAGTTACTATTTGAAAGTCAAAATTGTCGACTTTGTTGACAAGTGTCGACTTCGTTGACTTTTTAAGTCAAACGACGCTACACGATTGATGAATACGCCAAGACGCTGTAAGATATACTAATTGAGTATGATACCTCATTAGTAAGAAAAGATTTCACAAATGAAATCCATATATCGAAAAACGCATTTATACGCCGAAAGACTTCTATGAATCCAGAACAATTCAATCAGATACGTGTTGGAGACGTATCAATTCACTATGAATTACCACATCGATATGAAATATCAAGTTTATCTTAGCTTTTGAAAGTCTCGAGAGACTTGAGCGACGCATCAAAGCCTCGCCAGAAAGCGTGGACGCAAACGCCATGCACCGGATTTTGACGCACGATCGAACCTACGACTCAATTTACAACAAACCATAGTCCGTGTGGGCTTTATCTTCAAAATGCGGGCCTTTTCACCCCACTAAGATTTGCTTTATCGTTGTTCCAAAATGAGTTTATTTACAATACTTATTCTACAACCGTTATCAAATGTTTTACTACATTACCGCCAAAATATTCTGCTTGTGTATGGATCCTATCTGCTGCCCGGTAGGGCTGTGGAGATGGTTGGAACTTTATTATGACAGTTATGTCATTTGGGTCGCGCCCAACCTTTAAATGCTCGGGTCCCGTGCGGATGATAAATGCCCGGCTAGGATCGGCGTGAAGGTTGGAACTATACCGTGTTAACATATGCTTGTAGAGAGTGACGCATGCAGCACGGATTACGGCCGGTCACGGCGTCGTAGATGGGAGGCCTCCTCTCGACGTTTATGTCACGTACCCCACAATCCTAAGTACGGATTAACAGGACTATAACTCTAAACATGTGAATGAACAAACATGGAGACTCTTTAATAAAAAGCGTAATACATACGACAAGTATGTTCTTGGACTTTAGTACATAATTTAAGTTCTAGCAATGAAAACATGTGATAAGTACATATGACGATGTACTATCAAGGTATAAACTTTTCAATGACAATAATCCTATTGCTCAACACCGCCCATCCATCATCCGCTCAACTCACATTTAAAACAACATGCGAGGTCGAGTACAAGAATGCACTCAGTGGACTCATGCCAAAAACATTTTATCATTTTTATATTACATCGCCACATCATGGTAAGACACAGGGTTTTAGTTGAAAGTGCCTTGTGCTTACTAAAACATTTTATCGCTTCATAAAATCATCGCCGGCGTGCATTTTTCTCGTGTGTATGATCCATATCCCTTAACATCCTTTCATCATATCATCATAGTCGAACGCCGTGAAGCGAGGCCTCCTCTACGACGCCGTGACCGCCGTGAATTGTCCTTACAAAGACACAAATACCTTAGGTGTACACGTTAATCCTAGCTGTATTGTCCTTCCCATGTGATCCGATATCGATTTTCATTCATAAGTTGGGAGCGACCCAACAACATTCATAACATTTCATAACATCTCATAATATCTCATGGATAGGATACATACACAAAACATAAACATTTTGGCGTGTAATCTTGTAAACATTTTATCAACAGCTTGAAATAAGCATCGTAAATAAATATTTCGTAAGCATTTTATTTTTTGAGTAGAGTAAAGCCCACCGGACCGTAGATCGCTTTAATCCCATTTCTTGATCAGTAAGTCCTAGCTTTAGCCTATCTATTCTTGGCCTTGAGGTTTTGGAGTCGAAAAATCCATTGGGTCTTAGAACCATATTTCTATTTTAGTGTATATCATGGTATGATATACACTCAATCGACCACGTGGAAGACTCTAGTCAAATATTTCACGTTAAGGTATGCTTTCGTGAAAATATCGTATCGTGATGTTTTATCATAATTGTACATCTTATAATGCTCTATCGCACTTGCACATAACATAATGAATGCGCCGATTAATAGCATGTTAGTCACATAAGGCATACTTCACATAGGGTTTCCAACACTTAGTCAAATTTCAAGTGTTTAATTTCAGCAAAACAGCTTGAAACAACCCAAGTGACGTACTTTGACGATCCATAACTCTCGATTCAGAATACGTATGGTCGCACAAAGATACATTCTGGAAACCTCTAAACATGTACTACAAGTTCTAAGAAGGAATTAAATCCAAAAGAGTCGTGGTTCTGAAGATATAGGGTCTCAAAGTGGGCAACTCAAACTGACTTCTATACTTAGAAAATTTTTCAGAATTTTCAGTTTTAGCTTAACGACGAGGGGTTTTATGAGGCTCGTAACTTTGACTCGCAATGCCAAAATGGCTGCAGGCTACCAATTTAGAAACTTTGTAACAAGTACTACATATGTCATGAAGACCATACTGGAAAATATCTAACTCATCGAGAAATACATAAGTCCAAAGTTGACTAGTTGAAATGGACAGTTTCAGTAGGTGACTTTGGGTCGATGAAAGGTATACCTATAAAACTTGGTTTGGGATAAAACTTTCCAGATCATAACTAGACATGGTGGGGAACATTTCTTATGAAGAAACCCAAGTCCAAATCGGACTACAAATGGCTTGAACACCTCACGAAAAGTCATACTCGAACAGCCTATTATATGAAAAATTTACTAAGGCAGTTTGTCCAAAACAACTTACTGTAATGTATCAACTTTAAAAATTCACCGTGAGTTCATTATAAGGAATCTGAAATGAAACCAATCATATTGAAAAGCCACTTAAGTCTAGTTTTATCCAGAAAAGCCTCACTCAATGATTCACCATAGATTGGGAGATAAAATGTTTTACCACAAGCTATCAATCCCGTGACAGTTTTGTGCAGTTAACTTGTAAAATCTGGAATAAATAGTAAAGATTTTTAGAAAATTATGAAAATTTACAGGAATCTTCCAGACATGCTGAATTATGTTTCTGCAAAATTTTAGAGTTTTATCATTATCCAAACTTAAAACGAAAGCCATGCACTATGGGTGATAAACACGGCGATTTCGCAGATTTGTGCAGTGTTTTGATAAATACAATTAAAATAGCAAATCAAGTTGGATGGACTTGAAATTTTACAGAGGCATACTAGACACATATAATTTCAACATATCAAAAATCACAATCATCGGACCACTTAAACTTAGTCAAATAAATTGGAAGTTACTGATCGTCCAGATTAACAACATGCAATCACTTTCAAGTATAGAACCAACACCATCAAGCTTATTGATGAACATGCATGTGTATATTTCGATCAAAGTAACTTATGGGTGTAGGGATTTTACCTTGGATCAGAGTTTTAACAAGGTTGAGGGAGATGGAGGCGACGGAGCTCATGCTCGGTTGAGATGAAAGTGGGGAGGGAGGAGCTCTTGGCCTCCTTGCAAACCTTAGAGAGAGAGAGGAGAGAGATGGCTGCAAATCTGAATTTGGGGAGGGAGAGCTCGTGGGGAGAAGGCTGAAGTGGGGTGGGTGTTACATGGGTGGTAGCTTAGGGGTGACAAGTGTTGTCCCATGACCTTGCATGGTAACACTTGTCCCTACACACACACACCCCTCTACACGACACACACACACATGCACTATATATATATCTGATTTTAATTGCTTAGTTAGGTTATAATTAATCACATTGTCATATAGTAGATACATGCAAAAGAATAAATCAACAAATAAGTGCTTAGTATATATGTGTATATAGCTCTCGGCTATTACACTATGCCAAGGGTCCAAATTTTATTTTCCATGCCCAACATTGATATATGTTATGACATATAGTTTAGATGATAAATAATATCATCGGATAAATTAATGGCATCATTTTATGCTAAAAAATCGAGTTCAAAATTAGGGTTTTCAAACGCTTGAAAAATTGGTCACTCTCAATTCTTGTTGATCTAGCATTGATTTAATGCTTAATAATACTGTAATTACATATACTAATCATAGGAAATTAATTCCTATAATTTCTTGACCGATTAAAACGCTGCTTTCATCTCAAAACGTTAACGCTTGAAAACGCTATAAACGCTCATTATCGACTCATCTCGAAATGGTCGTAATAAAATGGTAATCACTTTATTAAATTATTCCATTAATAATGGAATTTAATTCTAAGATTAATTGCTTAGAAAATATCATGAATTTTAACTATCGATACGATCGACGTTAAAATAAAATACGGCCTATACACTTCATATACTTTTATTTCTTAATTCACAATTCTCCGTGAATATAAAATAGGAATATAAAATAGAATTCATTCCTTCGTAAATAATCGAAATCATTATTCGATATCTTATGGATTGAATCATCTCAATAATTTTTAATTTACGGTTTTAAATACCGTAATTAGCATCTAATTACTGGGTATTACATCCTACCCCTTAAAAGAAATTTCGTCCGAAATTTGTATACCTCATAAAGTATGGGTATCTTAACATCATAACATCATAACTTTCTATGTGCTTTTCTTTCGTCCATGGTTCTTCCATCGACTTTCATTATAAGACCCAAACTTGCTTCTTTAATCGTTGAATCGCACGATCAAATTAGTCGAGATTTTATCATAACCCATCCGAGTCAAAGGTCACATCATCATGTTGGTTTACGTGAATTGGGTCATTTCGATTTCAATCATGACGAGGAAAACATTTCGCACTTCCTCCCAAAAGTGGTGGAAGTACCAAGCTATAAGCTACCAGCCTATCATTATTAGGATCTCGTGAGGTTCTATAAAACGTGATCTAATCATTCTTTGTATCGAATTCTTATAATCTCTCTAGACGGGAAATCTTAAGAGATTTTGATTCCGCATTTAAAAATGCAACAAATTTACGCCAGACGTCAGAAGACTTTTGTCCGTCCCGAGCTTTTCTTATTCTTTGCCTTATTGAGGAGATATCTCAAGCCGCTTATGCCGTCAGACTTTATACCTTTTCTCTCACCTACTTTATTACAATAAAGTGGTGATCGATAACTCTTTTCTCGCATAATGCCGATAAGGCTATATTGATCGTTGTTCACGCCACGATCCTATGTAAACTTAACAGTGGTGCTATCGCCCCACTTGCATCTTGGTTTAACACTTATGTTCTATCATATCCTTTAGCGCTCATATTATCCTTTTGATTGTCTATCCGTCTGTGAGTGGACATCTATGTTAAGCTTAACCTCGATCTAACTCCTTTTGTGAGTTAGTTCCAAATCTAGGGTACTCTTGAAGTCTCTATCTCGAATCCGATAGGTTTTGGTACTTCTTGTAAATATACGATTTCCTTTATGTACAACCGAGTTAACTTATCGGATCTACGGTCATCCGAATAGCAGAGTCAAACATAATTGGTGAGTCATTTCACTATTACCCATATATCGTTGTCGCTTCTTTATGACTTTGGTAAAATCATCATAAGATCCTTTGCTATATCATTCCATTCTCATTTGTGTATCTCTAGAGATTATAACCTCTTATAAGGCCTTTGATACAATGCCTTTACTTATTGTAACCAAGACATCGCTCGACTATATGGTTATATCTTATCTCATTCCTTGCTATCTAATTTTCTCGTAAATCATAATACATCTTAATAATGCCTGGTTGGCGGTATGAGAAGGATCATGAAATTCATTCTTGGTTTCATTTCTAAGCTTATTATTGCTTGGAAATATATGTATTTCTCTCTCTTAGACAATATAACAATGTCCAGCGCTCCTTAAAATATCCTTTAGCTCTTCATTCCTTATTTTAATTTGTATTCTATTCTCATATTCATTTTCTCTTTTTAGTCATATTTCACCTTGGTTGTGAGGGTACCACTTACATTCGTCCTTGATTTTCCGACTATTTCTGTTCTCGTTTTCTTAACTTTTCTGCTGAGTTTTCCTTTTCTATAAGGACATACCATAATTTAGACTGAATTTATATCTTAGGCATTAAATTCTACATTAACCGTTCATAGGTGATCATTTATCACATTTATAATCTTTTACTGATTCGTGCCATCTTTCCTATCTTGTATCCAAGTTTCTTTGCTCGAAGAATAAATTCAAACTTTTGTAAATTGTGAAGGGTTCTTAATTTATTGATATAGGAGTGAAATTTCCAAGACTTTGGTATTTATACCATCGTTACTATCGAGGTAATAGATTTTGGCACCGTGAAGTCGATAATTTCCTTTACATACAACCGGGCTAACTTGTCGATCCATAAGTACTTTGGATTGGTAGGAAGTGAGCACTCTTGGTGAGTCTATTAACAATTACAAATATAGCGGTGTTCCTCTTTTGATTTGGGTAAGTTCGTAACGAAGTCCATCGTTATTTCATCCCATTTCCACTCGGTATTTCCAACGGTCAAACTTTCCGCATGGACGTTGGTGTAATGCTTTCATCTGGCGGCAAACAAGACAAGTGTTGTTCTACGAAGAAGCTATGTCTCGCTTCATGCCTTCCCACCAAAACTTTTCTTTCGTGTCTTGGTACACCTTAGTACTATCTGGTGGGCGGTGTAGGGTGTATCGTGAGCCTCACTCATTATTTCATTTTGAAGTTTTGCGTCGTTCGAACGCATATTCTTCCTTCGCATAATAAGGCGTTGTCCGACGCCTCCGGAAGTTCTTAAATCCTTCAGCCCTTACCCTTTCTGGATCCTTTCTAACTTTTCCTCCATCCTTTGTCTCTCGACGATCCTTTTCTTAAATCGATTCTATCACTATTTCAAGTCATGAGTTAGGAAATTCGCTCATGTGGCCTAAGTCATCGTGATACATAAGTTATTATTTATCTCATATTAATACATAGCCTTACTTTTATTAATTCGTGAGAATTGTGACTCTATTTTGGGGTAACTATCTTATCGGTCTTGTTACCTTAAAGAGTTCTTAATGGATCTCAATGTGTCAATTAATCTATAAAATTCATGATCTTATTTTAGGTTATTGACGCCTTTCATCTTTATTTGTTTTGTCCTTTGTCGATCTACATTGTTCTCTTTTAAAGACACTATGTGCTCGAGGAATATTTCTTTTTAAGCCGAAATTTACAAACTCAGATTGCAAAATTTTGCCCGCTATTAAAAGTCGTAAGATAGCCTTCGATTTTCTTTATGTTCTTTCTCGTCCTTTGAATAGATAAGAACATCATCTATGAGGATTGAGATAAAAATTATCTAGGTATTTGTGAAACACTCGATTTTTTAGGTTCATAAACAGGGCTGGTGCATTGGTTAGTCCGAATGACGTAACTATTATCTCATAGTAACCATATCTTATTCAGAACAATTCATTTCGTATCTTCAAGACCATATAATATTACATCATAATGCCTCAGTGAGGGCTTTTCATACATTACTTATGAGGGTCGGTCTACCGAGCTGACTGATTACAAGGCGTCTAGTTTTTTTTTTACACTCAAAACTTTGACACTTCTTTACCATATTCATAACTTCTTCCAAACTACGTTTATTTTACATATTATAATCACATCATTTTCATCATAAACCATTATTTACATATAAGTCTTATAGGATCCTAAGATTCTATATCTTTGAGTGACCTTTGTCGTAGTTGTACTCTCCTCGAAACTTGTCTTTCTCCAAGCACGTTTTTGTTTTCATACTGATGGTCGCTCTCTTTAGAGAGCCGTGGTCAAGCTGCCCCGCTTCTTCTTCAATACTAGAAGTTGGGGTTACTTTTATCGTAAAGTATGGTTGGGTTGGTAGCGGTAATTCTCCTAATCCGCTGAGGCGATAAGATTTTGTCCTTTGCCCTTCTCGCCTCTTTCTCGTACCATTGATGGCACAGACGTGACGACGCTTGGAACATCATGGTACAACCATTCCTTTATGTCGTGCTGTATAACTTGCCGAGGTTCGTGACAAGTACTCGTGAGGTGTCGCTCCATACGCATTATAATGTATGCTTAAACTTGTTGACAACTCGTAAGTCCGTCTGCACTTTGAATTTTTCTCATGGAGAAATTATTCTTTCGATACTTCTTTTGTAAAATTCCTCCGATCTGCTGGCAACCGATGACACGTCGTTGAGTACCATCCTCATTTGACACTCTATAGTTACGAGCATCCAGTCCGAGGTGCAAAAATTTCTTCAAAACTGTTCTGAATCCATGCCTAGTTCATAATAAAAGAGCCGATATGCTCGTGTGAGTTATAACCTTGTAGGCCTTGGGGTTAACTCTTACCCGTTAAACTCTTTTCTTGTCATCCAGAAACGGATATTTTTAGATAAATCCGACTTAATTTAAGCAATGGAGGGGATTTCTAAATAAGAAGGATCTCTTAAAGAATTATACACTTTAAGACATATATAACCCGTAGATGACTCATGACTCTTATCTTAATACTCATTTTACGTTTTACATCTTCAACAGATATCGCTTTAAAGATATTCGCATAGGCTTAACAAAGGTACCGATATTCTGTCGTGTGAAACCTCTAACGGAAAGGTTAGGCCCAAGTCACTAATCACATGAATGACACCATTTTCAAACTTCTTGTCTCTAAAATTATATCTACGCTCCACACGTATGTAATGATCCAAATCATTGGATAGCACTTTAGGCGATTCTAGGTTCAATTCGAGCTTAAGTAACACTTATGATGGTCATACTTCCGTATAGGTAAGGAGATTTTCATTTCTTGATTCGTTACCCCGAGTTGGTTCTATCGCTTCTACACATACTTGTGAGATGTCAAAAGCAAGCATTTACATTGAACAAAATCTTACAGTATTCCGAGAAATTTTCCTCACACCTATCCCGCCTTTTGGTTCTGTTGATCTGTTTTGGTCAAAGTATAGGCTTTGGTCAACGGTCTTCCGCTTATTCAAGTAAACATCTATTTCATATGTCCTTGTCCTTTCCATCGGGACATCATGTTCCTTGCTATGGCCTTCGTCGCCTCATTCACTTTATACTTCTCGGTGTTAGTATCGTTATACTTTTACTAATAGCATTCGTGGTTAGGTCTACATCAACCTATCCTTTGATATTGATATATTTCAATAATAAAATCTTATCGTAGAGAGCGTCATGTTCTATCACTATCATTCATTCCTAATCCAAGATGAATGATTAGATTCCTTTTTTTTTCATTATCGATCTTAGGAATATATTTCTCATATATCCTTACTTTAAACTCCTTTCCAGAAATCCTTGTCCGGCATTTAGTGCCATCGTTTGTAATATCCCTTTTGGATATACGTCATTTTTTTAATCCTTTATTGATTCATCATGCAATTTCGCATAAGATAAAATCCTTTGTCCACCGGGATGTATTATACTTTTACCTTGACGTCAAATATCTTTACCATTTTCTCGACATTCAATGATTTCTTCATTTCCATGTCGAGATACTTAATACCTCACTTTATTGATCGTCACAATGTGTGAGGATAATCTTCCAATTGGATTTATCTTAAAGTCCTCAATGTGAATCTCTTCGTGTTCTCTTGGTCGATTTCCTTTGCAGGGATCTATAGAAGCTATCTTGCTTGTTAACTATTAAGTTACACAAGACAAGCATTTCGTGTCATTATAACTTAGAGTATTAAGATTTATTTCAAAATAATGAATATGTTTCCTTACTTCAAAGGAATTACCTTACTTATCAAGTCATAACATCTCTCGAAGCTTATATCATATCGTGAACTATCTAATTATATAGCTCATAATTCCTTCGCTATTTTTGACTTTTGTCCATTTTCTTGAGCATGGTATCCAAAGAAATCTTACTTTCTTTATACTTGGTTCCCACCTTCGTGACTAGAATCGTTATCATTGTCATATGGTTTCGGTAGGGTAGTACATTCGCATCTATAACTTAAATTCTAAGCATCTTATTTCCATGTCTTGCTTTGGAGTTATTTCCTCCATACTTAGTTCACATACTAGGGATATCCTAGCTATTCACACATCTCAAAGATTATGGTCTCTAAATCTTATTATCATTCGTCCAACCGAGTTTCGATTATTTGGAATCGATTACGCTCAAGCATAATCTCATTGATTGAGGTATAAGGCGAAAGATTTATTGTCTGAGACGCTATCATTTCTTATATATATATATTCTTTGAAAAGAATATCTTGTATGCATCTTCATTCTTTTAAACATGTCCAACCTACTAACGAGGTTTCAAGGACATCCAACTATCTTAAAGATAAGTTGTAATTGCTCTCGTCATGACATTATAAGGGAAATTCATATCGCACGTATATCATATACTTTTCTTTACTTTTACTCTTTGCATTTAATGCTAAAGAGTATCTTATTCTTAACTTCATATCATAATACCATATGAAGGCATAACTTCACCGCCATCAATCTTGGTAAAGCCCATCAAGGGTCATCACATCGATGTGCCATAGGAAGAATTTCTCGTCTCATTGAGATTTTCTTTACATCATAATTTCGATGTCTATCACTTTACTGATCTGAAACTTTTAGGTGACTGAGATAAGTCAACCTATTTCATGCCCGACATTTATCGCTTTACTAATTCGCTCTTAGGTGACAAGGTAAGTCAACTTTCATCTTACTTGATGGTTTCAAGAGTCGAAAAGAAATTATCACGACTACTTACAGGAGGTACTGTCTAATCCATCAAGATAACATCTTTTCAATGATTGAATCGATATGTTCCTCGGATCAATAAATGGGGCTCTAGGTCCAAGACCGAATGACGACTACTGAGATTTCTTTGGTCATATGGGCTGGCCAGACCCGTCACAATTATATTCTCAGTCACGCAAGGATTTGGGTTCAAAAGGACACTTTGTAAATTTTTGAGTTGGAATTTTCTTCAGAAGAAGTGAGAAACTCGAATGATTTCTCAATTGGAACTAGGTCATAGAGTTAAACTCAATGACAGAAATTGGGTAATGGATATAATTTGAAAGCTTATATACCCATAATAGGTCATCAACAAAGTTCTCATGTATGTCAAGGTTCTACTTGTATTACTGAAGATTTTACTTTCTTAGTAACATTCTAGGATTCGTATCCTGCCATAACAGTCTTACTCTTTTCAAATCGTAGAACTAACTTCAACTGATTCTCATGAATTCTGGGGTAGGAATCAGGAATTTGGTCCATCATAAGAAATGAAGTACAGTTCATTAGGAGCACGTAGGCGAAAACTGTACGTAAATCGGAGTTCACACGACCGAGAACGAGTCAAAACAGAATCATCGCGCAGTGCAGGGAAATTTACACGCGTTCGCGCCGAGATCATAAGCGATGCCGACACCAAGGTCGCACTGCCGCTACCGATGCCGAGGTAGTACAGGCACCGCCGACACCGAGGTCGTACAGGCTACCAAAGTCGACATGTTAAATTCGATGTTACAAATTCCCGATTTCAAGTCGACAATTAAGCACATGTCGATGTCGGGCCGAGGTCGTATATGTCGAGGTCGAACAATTTCATATAAATCTTTCACTTTTCTTCACTCAAGGTGGAATGAAGTTCTCAAATCCATCACTAATCTTGTTCTTGTAATTGAAGGAAGTTCTTACTTCTATGTTCTTTCGTAAAAGTGATCATGCTTCTTAAAAGTCTACGCTCGTTGAACTAGCATGCTCATCATCATAATCAACTTTGAGATTGAAGTAAAACTTGAATATTCCTACGTAGCTCATTTATACAAGACGTATTTTGTTGAATTTAAAGAATTCAACATATCATATTTGACAATTCAATGTCCAATCTCAATCATCTTAAACATGAATAATCATAACTCGCTCATAATAATGAACTCTTATCAATTCCGTGAATTCCAACATTTCATCTTTGGCATATCGTACCAAACTTTTTCATATCATTGTCATCATCTTTCTTATATTTTCCTTCTTTTCATAACTTTCTTGACAAGTCATTTGTCATATCATTCATTTTCAACCGTTCTCATAGCTTTCATTTCTTTTCAAAGATCATTTCAATCATCCTTCACTTTAAACTTTTCATTTTATTTAAAAAAATCATTTCATAAACATTCGTCCGCCAAAGCTAATTTTCAAAACTTTGGGAAAAGAGTCATTTACCTCATTTCGGTTGAGCTTGATGTGATGGAGTGTTGAGCATTGTTAATGATCTCTAGAAGTCTAATGACTCAATCTAGACTTAACCTTAAAGAAGATTTTGGGTTCAAGAGCGAATCGCTCGATACCACTCTGTCATACACCCCACAATCCTAAGTACGGATTAACAGGACTATAACTCTAAACATGTGAATGAACAAACATGGAGACTCTCTTTAATAAAAGCGAATACATACGACAAGTATGTTCTTGGACTTTAGTACATAATTTAAGTTCTAGCAATGAAAACATGTGATAAGTACATATGACGATGTACTATCAAGGTATAAACTTTTCAATGACAATAATCCTATTGCTCAACACCGCCCATCCATCATCTCGCTCAACTCGCACATTTAAAAACAAACATGCGGTGGTCGAGTACAAGAATGCACTCAATGGACTCATGCTAAAACATTTTATCATTTTTATATTACATCGCCACATCATGGTAAGACACAGCGGTTTTAGTTGAAAGTGCCTTGTGCTTACTAAAACATTTTATCGGTTCATAAAATCATCGCCGCTGCATTTTTCTCGTGTATGATCCATATCCCTTAACATCCTTTCATCATATCATCATAGTCGAACGTCGTGAAGCGAGCCTCTCTCACGACGCCGTGACGCCGTGAATTGTCCTTACAAAGACACAATCACCTTAGGTGTACACGTTAATCCTAGCTGTATTGTCCTTCCAAGACAGATCCGATATCGATTTTCATTCATAAGTTGGGAGTGACCCAACAACATTCATAACATTTCATAACATCTCATAATATCTCATGGATAGGATACATACACAAAACATAAACATTTTGGCGTAATCTTGTAAACATTTTATCAATAGCTGAAATAAGCATCGTAAATAAATATTTCGTAGCATTTTATTTTTGAGTAGAGTAAAGCCCACCGGACTCAGAGATTGCCTTAATCCCATTTCGACTGTAAGTCCTAGCTTTAGCCTATCTATTCTCGCCTTGAGGTTTTGGAGTCGAAAATCCATTGGGTCTTAGAACCCATATTTCTATTTTAGTGTATATCATGGTATGATATACACTCAATCGACCATGTGGTAGCACTTAGTCAAATATTTCACGCAAGGTACGCCGTGAAAATATCGTATCGTGATGTTTTATCATAATTGCATATCTTATAATGCTCTATCGCACCTTGCGACATAACATAATGAATGCGCCGATTAATAGCATGTTAGTCACATAAGGCATACTTCATATGGGGTTTCAACACTTAGTCAAATTTCAAGTGTTTAATTTCAGCAAAAACAGCTTGAAACAACCCAAGTGACGTACTTTGACGATCCATAACTCTCGATTCAGAATACGTATGGTCGCACAAAGATACATTCTGGAAACCTCTAAACATGTACTACAAGTTCTAAGAAGGAATTAAATCCAAAAGAGTCGTGGTTCTGAAGATATAGGGTCTCAAAGTGGGCAACTCAAACTGACTTCTATACTTAGAAAATTTTTCAGAATTTTCAGTTTTAGCTTAACGACGAGGGGTTTTGCGAGGCTCGTAACTTTTGACTCGCAATGCCAAAATGGCTGCAGGCTACCAATTTAGAAACTTTGTAACAAGTACTACATATGTCATGAAGACCATACTGGAAAATATCTAACTCATCGAGAAATACATAAGTCCAAAGTTGACTAGTTGGAAATGGACAGTTTCCAGTAGGTGACTTTGGGTCGATGAAAGGTATACCTATAAAACTTGGTTTGGGATAAAACTTTCCAGATCATAACTAGACATGGTGGGGAACATTTCTTATGAAGAAACCCAAGTCCAAATCGGACTACAAATGGCTTGAACACCTCACGTAAAAGTCATACTGAACAGCCTATTATATGAAAAATTTACTAAGGCAGTTTGTCCAAAACAACTTACTGTAATGTATCAACTTTAAAAATTCACCGTGAGTTCATTATAAGGAATCTGGAAATGAAACCAATCATATTGAAAAGCCACTTAAGTCTAGTTTTATCCAGAAAAAGCCTCACTCAATGATTCACCATAGATTGGGAGATAAAAATGTTTTACCACAAGCTATCAATCCCGTGACAGTTTTGTGCAGTTAACTTGTAAAATCTGGAATAAATAGTAAAGATTTTTAGAAAATTATGAAAATTTACAGGAATCTTCCAGACATGCTGAATTATGTTTCTGAAAAATTTTAGAGTTTTATCATTATCCAAACTTAAAAAGAAAGCCATGCACTATGGGTGATAAACACGGCGATTTCGCAGATTTGTGCAGTGTTTTTGATAAATACAATTAAAATAGCAAATCAAGTTGGATGGACTTGAAATTTTACAGAGGCATACTAGACACATATAATTTCAACATATCAAAACTCACAATCATCGGACCACTTAAACTTAGTCAAATAAATTCGGAAGTTACTGATCGTCCAGATTAACAACATGCAATCACTTTCAAGTATAGAACCAACACCATCAAGCTTATTGATGAACATGCATGTGTATATTTCGATCAAAGTAACTTATGGGTGTAGGGATTTTACCTTGATCAGAGTTTTAACAAGGTTGAGGGAGAGATGGAGGTGCGACGGAGCTCATGCTCCGTTGAGATGAAAGTGGGGGAGGGAGGAGCTCTTGGCCTCCTTGCAAACCTTAGAGAGAGAGAGAGGAGATGGCTGCAAATCTGAATTTGGGAGGGAGAGCTCGTGGGGAGAAGGCTGAAGTGGGAGTGTGGTGTTACATGGGTGGTAGCTTAGGGTGACAAGTGTTGTCCCATGACCTTGCATGGTAACACTTGTCCCTACACACACACACCCCTCTACACGACACACACACACATGCACTATATATATATCTGATTTTAATTGCTTAGTTAGGTTATAATTAATCACATTGTCATATAGTAGATACATGCAAAAGAATAAATCAACAAATAAGTGCTTAGTATATATGTGTATATAGCTCTCGGCTATTACACTATGCCAAGGGTCCAAATTTTATTTTCCATGCCCAACATTGATATATGTTATGACATATAGTTTAGATGATAAATAATATCATCGGATAAATTAATGGCATCATTTTATGCGAAAAAAATCGAGTTCAAAAATTAGGGTTTTCAAACGTTTGAAAAATTGGTCACTCTCAATTCTTGTTGATCTAGCATTGATTTAATGCTTAATAATACTGTAATTACATATACTAATCATAGGAAATTAATTCCTATAATTTCTTGACCGATTAAAACGCTGCTTCATCTCAAAACGTTAACGTTTGAAAACGCTATGAACGCTCATTATCGACTCATCTCGAAATGGTCGTAATAAAATGGTAATCACTTTATTAAATTATTCCATTAATAATGGAATTTAATTCTAAGATTAATTGCTTAGAAAATATCATGAATTTTAACTATCGATACGCGATCGACGTTAAAATAAAATACGGCCTATACACTTCATATACTTTTATTTCTTAATTCACAATTCTCCGTGAATATAAAATAGGAATATAAAATAGGAATTCATTCCTTCGTAAATAATCGAAATCATTATTCGATATCTTATGGATTGAATCATCTCAAATAATTTTTAATTTACGGGTTTTAAATACCGTAATTAGCATCTAATTGCATGGGTATTATAGCTTAATTTTAATCATCATATGAATTGTTACTATGAGATACGGACCATACACACCAAGAAAATACTCGTGAGCTATGTTTACTTAATCGAATGATTTGGTAAGACAAGGCATTTTAACTAAAACCTCGCGACTTACTCGATATTGGCAACAAATTCAAATATTATCAAATGTTTTCGCATAAGTCCATTGAGTGCAATTTCTTGTACCTAGCCCTGCATGTTTGTTTTTAAATGTGCAGGTTGAGCTCTGATGGTGGTGATGGGGAATGTGTTGAGGAGTCCAGTGTCCTTGACCAACTTAACTAGAATTTGTGGTTTTTACCTTGAATGCATATCGTCATATATGTATTCACACACTTTCCGCTGCTACACTCTGAACTCATTTATTTTCGCTTTATGGATATGAACTATTGAGGTCCATCGGACCATGGCCAAGATTTTTGGGGTCCGATGGCCTAAACCTTTTTAAACCGTTATGACATTATCTTCTATTATGTTCAAGCGTGCTAGTTTATTTTTGTTATGCATCTCTATTTTTGCCATGTAACCCCTAAAATACTACTCCTAGTATTAGTCGCCCTCCAGTCCGGGTAGTCCGGAGTGGGGTCGTGACAGTTATAATGTTATATTATAAAGTATAAACATAGTGTATAATTGTTAGAATTTTTGGAAATCAAATACCAATTAAAAATCAAATAAGCCGTGAGCTATTGCTCTTCAAAGGTGATGATTCAATTGGTTTTGATGAATGAATGATATTATATTGTTGTACTATAGTATATAAGCATATTATATAATTGTTGGAATTTTTGAAAACCAATTACCTATGAAAATAAAAAACCGCTAGCATATGGCTCCATATGGTGATGATTTCAATTGGTTTGGTTAATGTTATGATGTTACAATGTTATAATATAATTTTTGATCATGTTATAATTTAATTAGAATTTTTAAAAATGGTTTGATAATTGTTTGGTAATTGTTTGAATATTACCGATTGCATATTGGACTTATTCCTTGATGAATGAATGGTTATGATGGACTATAGGTTATAATTGTGTAATATATTAATGTTGGGACATTATTCTAAGTGTATATCAATTTTGGGAATTTTTGGACAATTATTCCTTAATTATTCAAAATTACCGTGACATATATATACATATATATTAATAAATGACAAACAAATATCATATGGATAATATTAATTCTTATTCTGGACCATAGTGTATAATAATACACTATATTAATTTAGAAAAAATTAGAAAATCATTTGGTAATTTTTATATAATTACCGAGAATTTTCGAGAAATTATAAGGATTTTAAATCCTTTTTAATTCATTTTAATAATAAATTATATGTCTAATAACTATTTTAGACATATTTGGATTTTATAAAATTTATAAACATAGATTACTATGTTTGAGACAAACGTTTTATTTAATAACGTTATTAAACAAAAATATACGTTTTAAATATCAAAAGGATTAATATTTGCGAAAAGTATTACAAAGTCAAATGATTTGTTTAATAAATCAAGAAAATGGACTTTGCAAAATGAAATTGATTAAAAATCAATTTACAAAATGAAATAGTAAGAAATTACTATTTGAAAGTCAAAGTTGTTGACTTCGTTGACCTTTGTTGACTTCGTTGACTTTTAAAGTCAAACGTACGATTATACGTTCGATAAATACGCTAATACGCGTAAGACGTACTAATTGAGTATGATACCTCATTAGTAAGAAAAGATTTATAAATGAAGCCTTTATATCAAGACACCTAATTATATACGTTGAACGTTTAAACCGGAAGGGTTAAAACGATATGATTGAACGTATCTCAAAGAACGAGAACAATTCAATCAATTACGATTTGAAAGCGTATTGAATTCATTGAGGAATTCAGTCGCATCGATCTTGAATATCGAAGTTTATCTTAGACTTTGAGAAGTCTCGAAACTTGAGCGACGTACTAAAATATCGCCAGATAAAGCGTGACGCCAACGCCGACGACGGACACCGACAGTGAATTCAAACCCAGACTCTTGTTAAGACGAATCATAGTCCGTGGGGCTTCTTTACAAAATCAAAATACAAGCTTTCTTATTTCCAAATGAATTTATTTACTACGCTTATCTTCAACTGTTGATAAACTGTTTACAAGATTACCTGCCAAAATATTTCTGTTTTGTGTATGAATCCTATCCGTTATGCATGGTGTGAAGGTTGGAACTTTATGATGATATGAAATGCATAAATGGTGTGAAGGTTGGATGACATGATATGAAATGTCTTTTGTTGGGTCGCGCCCATCCTTTTTATGAAATCGATATCGGATCCTATGTCGGAAGACTATGCCTGGCTAGGGTTAACGTGTACACCGAACGCGATCAGTGTGTTGATTGTCACGACCCCACCAAAGTCGACTCGAGTGAGCGGACTAATATTAGGAATATAGAACTTAAGATTAAACATACACTTATACAATTTAGTTCAAAAGGGCTTAGCCAACAGATCCAAAGGATATAACGATCTGAAAGACTTCATAGTTCACTTTGTTATAATGTCCAACAGGAAAATAAAATGCTCGTAGTTTGCGTGGAAGTGTGTGAATACATATATGACGATATGTATTCAAGGTTATCCATTCCTAATGAACATCAAGGACATATGGCTTTCTCAACACTCCTCCATCATCAGCAACCGAGCTCAACCTGCACATTTAAAAACAAACATGCAGGGCTAAGTACAAAATTTGTACCCAGTGGACTTATGCCGAAAACATTTTATTTTCATTGGGTTACTCTGCCAATATAGTGGTAAGACACAAGGGTTTTATTTGAAAATGCCTTGTGCTTACTAAAATATTTTCACGAGTTTATAAAAGTTGCTTGGCCAAGCATTTTCTTGGTGTACGTGATCCATATCCCTTATTATCGTTCCATCATGTTATCATAGTCGAAAGTCGTGAAGGAGGCCTCCTTCTACGACCCCGTGACCGCCGTGAATCGTCTCTACAAAGACACAAATACCATCGGGTACACGTTAATCCTAGCTGTATAAGCCTTCCCAGCATAGGATCCGATATCGATTTTCATTCATAAGTTGGGAATAACCCATCAACGTCACATCATACATGGATAGGATACGATACACAAAACGTAAACATTTTGGCAGGTAATCATTTAAAGAATTTTAGCATTAGTTGAAAAGTACTGTAAACAAAGACAGTTGAAAAGAGCAGCAAAGTTGTTCCATTTTGGTAATAAAGCCCACCTGGAAATTATTGTTCGTCTTTATCGTTTTCCTTACTCGTCAACGTCCAGCTGGTGCGTCAGCGTCCACACCTTTATATAAAAAGGATGCTTTAGTACGTCGTTTACGTAGTTCGAGACTTATCAAGTCTATAATATAATTCGATATTTCATATCGACGCGAATTGAATTCCTTAATGAATTTAATTCATTTCTCAGTCGCGTATCAAATTAACATTTCTCGTTCTTCGATAGAAACGAGATATGTGTTATAAATGACCAATTTACCCCTCTTAGTAAATGGTCCAACGTTTTCTCACGTTTTTCGATTTCATGACTTTAAACATGAAATCTTTTCATATTAACATGATATCATTAGTAAATGATACGTCTTACGCATTTTAGCGTATTTATCGAACGCCTTTCAGACGTTGATTTCAAAAGTCAACAATTTTGACTTTTCCTTAGAATTTAATTACTAAGTCTTATTTTAATATTAAAATCTTTTGAAAATCAATTTCCAATTGATTTCTTTTTATAAACTGTTTTAATATGTTTAAAAATAATTTTTAAACATATAATTCATTATAAACAATGAATTTAAGGATTTAAAATCCTTATTCGAAATTAAAAATAGCTCACGGCTATTTTAAGTTTTATAACTTAAATACTTTCGAAAATTTCCAAATATGTCTAAAATAATATTTAGACATATAATTTATTAATAACTTAATTAAAAAGGATTTAAAAATCCTTAAAAATTCTCAAAACCTCTCGGTAATTAGTAAAAATTACCCATTGGTGTCTAAAATTTTTTCTAATTTTATATAGTGTATTATTATACACTATGGTCATTAATATGTCATAATATCAATCAAACATTGTTCAATTATCACCTTAATATTTATACAAGGTCTCGGCAATTTCGAAAAAAAAATGCCCAACAATTTTTCTAAAATTCTACTAAATTAATACAAGGTCCAAACATTAGTCCATGACATATGTATGTCATATAATTCATGATATAACATTTATATACCATATAAATGGTATACTAGCTCTCGGCCCTTTACACTAAACATGTCAAACAATTTTATATAATTTCCAAACAATTATAACATGCTTATACATTATAGTGTAATAATGTAACACCATAAAATACATCAAGAACAATTTTATTCATCACCAAATTTAGCTCAAAGCTTTCGGTTTATTTGAACAAAATTGTAATTGATTCTTAAAATTTAACAAAAACATAGGATGCATAAAACATATCCTAGATCAATAAAACATCATTGCATGTTACAAATAAAAATTATACATCAACATATATATACACATATGCCTCGGCCTTTTCAAGAAAATGGTATAATTTTTTTTTAAAATTTCTAATAATAACATCAAATGCATAGAACATATTATAAGCTAATAATTTAGCATTGCATGTACTAAATAAAAATCACACATTAATTTACACATATACATGCTCTCGGTTTTCTTCAATAATTCATATAGGAATGTTCCAAAATTTAATTAAAACACATAGTATATAATTCCCATCTTAGAACAATAATATCCTATTGCATGTTATAAAATAAATTACACACTAATATATAAATATACACATGTTTCACTCTTTGAAAAAATAGCATAGGTTCTTCCAAAATGTCAAATAAATCTCCATGTACTCAATACATTATAATTCAAGAATATGCTATTGCATGCTCAAAACAAAATCATTTACCAACATCGACATATAGATATGCCTCGGTTCTTTTGAAAACAATTGTACATAATTATTCCAAAATTTCCAAGCAACTTACAAAGAACATATATAACATCATAAATTTATAACCCATGCTCCAAATCATTTCCTCAAGTCTCGGCCATTACACAACATTTTCAACTATGTTTCAAAAATTTTAAAACATATTTCAACCTTGATTTATCATGCTACATATCCTTAGAACAATACACTACTATAGTTTCGAAATTTCTTGAAGTCAAAACCCACATGCAATTCATTGCTAAGAACAAGAACACATATCTACACACTTCTCATCACCAAATACACATGCATTAGTAAAAGATTACTAACTAAGATCATCTATATCACATGCAAGAGTATACTTTTTTCAAATTTTTCAAGGACTAAGAACAATCTCAAGCTCTTGATCGACACCTACCTTGTTGGTATAGCTTGAGGGACAAGGTACAAGGTATTGAAGTGTGGTATGGAAGAAGAGAAGAAAAAATGGAGCTTGAATATGATGGTGAAGCTCTCGGCCATGGCGGAGCTTTGAGGAGGAAGATGAAGCTTGAGAGAGAAAGGAAGTGTTGAGTGTTGGGTGTTTAAGTGAGGAATGGAGAATGAAAAGTGAAGCCAACTCCCCTATACACTCTCACTCGGTCCCTCTCCCCAATACAAATACAAGACCTTCAAGTTATATTATTATTCTATGTAGATAGTGAGGTTAATCATTGTTGTCTTACACATAATCTTCTTGAAAATAGCTAAAATATATATACATATATAGTAGAGACTCCACAAAATCTGAATGTATACATATGTATACATGCAAATGTGATGTAATTAAAACATACTTGGTTATATACATATACACTACACACGGCTTTTATGCCTATCTCACATTAAATAATTTAATTCATGCTAAACATACTCATATACATCATATAATATAACTTAGATGATAATTAATATCATAGGCTAATTAAATAGTATAAGAGAAGAAAGTAATTCAACTTGTGCACAAAATAAACGGCTATCGGCCATTTGGTTTGATCATAGCTTAAAATTTTATTTCATGTCATTAATAGGTATATACACCATGGTATATGATTTAGATAATAATTATAGCATAGGATAATTAATTAGAACAAAATTTCCAAGAAAACCCTAATTTCAAGATTTTAGGGTTTTCAAACTAAGGTTGAGCTTTTATTCATTCTAATGTTCAAGCATTAATTAAATGCTTATTAGTACTGTAACATCATAAAAATATCATAAGAAATAATTTCCTAAAGTTTCTTGATCATTAAAACCATCGCTCATCTTATCTCTAAACGCTGACGCTTGAAAACGCCTCAAACGTTACGATCGACTCATCTTTAAAATGGTCGAATACTGTAATCTCATCATAAAATATTCCATTAATAATGGAATATAATTCCAAGCTTGATTGCTTAAGAAATATCGTGACATTTCAATAGTCGATGCAGCATTCGACGTTAAAACGTCATCACCGATAAAAGTTACTACTTTCGATTTCTTTCATTCATCGACTTTGAGTGAGTGTGTAACAGAATTTATTCCTTGTAAACAATTGAAATCATACTTGATTTCATATGTGATTTGATTTCACGGCAAAATTTTATTTTACGGGTTTTAAAAGACCGTATTAGCTTTTAAAACCGCGGTTACACGATATCTTCTAGCTCCCACGTAGCTTCTTCTTTCCGTGGTGATTCCACAGACTTTGACTAACGAAATTGATTTATTCCTCAATTGTTGCACTTTATGGTCTATTATTGCGATAGCTCTTCTTCATAACTCATGTCCGGATTGACCCATCAACTCAATAATATTCACCATTTGGCCCAATGATTGGTCTCGACTTGGGCCCTTATTTCAGCCTAGCAACAACATCATGGACTCCTTTATCTTCTTAGCTCTAGCCCTTGTAATGGCCCACTCAATAACCAACGGGTCCATCTTCATGTTGTTGGAAAGCTGCTGGCAGCTCTGATGCATCTCCATCATTCTTCTTCTTCGAAGGATTCGCCTCGAATCTAGATCACCAAAATAAGGAGATAAATCAGAACATCGAAAGTAGCACTTACATTATACTCACCCCAAGGTCTAGTTTGTAAGCATTATCATTCACTCACATCACTTGAATGGTCCATCTCCCTTGGTGCAACTTGACTTTCTTTTGAAGGAAATCTCCTTCTCAAATGAAGCCATACCCAATCTCCTACCAAAGATGACTTGTTTTCCGCCTTGTTAGCTTGCTTGACATATTGCTGCTCTTCAATGTTGAGTCTCACCTTCGCAACTTTTTCACCAGAACTACGCCGCCTTGATGGATCACGTGTTTTGGATCGATACATATTTCCTTAGTTGAGATACGTGAAAACATTATGCACATTTCCCAAGTTGGGCGGAAGAGCCAACTTATAGGCCACTCGAGCCTATTCTCTCTAGGATCTCGTATGGTCCTATGTAGCTGGGTCTTAGTTTTCCTTTCACACCAAATCTCATGATCCCTCTCGATGGAGAGATTTTGAGAAATACTTTGTCTCCAACTTCAAATGTAGCTCCGATCTACGCCAGACATCGTAGGATTTTGTCTATCTTGAGCTTCCTTGATTCTTTGCCTAATCTGTCTGACGATTTCAATCATTTCATTCACCGCTCGCCCTATTATCTTCCTTTCACCTACCTCATCCCAAGAAAGTGGTGATCTACACTTCGCCATACAAAGCTTCATATGGGGCCATATCAATCGTCGCTGATAACTATTATTATAGTAAACTCAATAAGAGGTAAAATGTCTTCCCATTTAGCACCTCGATCTAGTACTACGGCCTCTCAAAGATATCTTCCGTAGTTCGATTGTCCTTTCGATCGCCCATCGCTTTGTGGGTGAAATGTCAGATCAAGTTTAACTTTGTTCCCAACTCTTTGTAGGCTCATCCAAAATTTCGATGTAAACTTGGAGTCTCTATCTCGATGTAATAGATTTTGGTACTCCATGTAGTCAGATCACTTCTTTTACGATACTGGGCTAGTCTATCACCCATATGTATTTTGAATTGGTAAGAAGTGAGCGACTTGGTGAGTCTATCTACTATTACCCATATAGTAGTGTTTCTTTTCGAGACTTGGGTAAATCCGTAATGAAATCCATCGTTATTTCGTCCCACTTCCATTCGTGTATACCCAACGGTTGTAACTTCCGTAGGGACGCTGGTGTAAAGCTTTTACCGCTGGCAAACAAGGCAACGCTTCTACGAAAGAAGCTATGTCTCGCTTCATGCCTTCCCACCGTAATTTCTCTTTAGGTCTTGGTACATCTTCGCATCGCTCGGTGGGCGGTATAAGGTGTATCATGAGCCTCACTCATTATGTTGTTCGAATCGCAACATCATCGAACACATATTCTTTCTTTGAACATTAAAGCATTATCTCGATGCTTCGGAAATTTTCCAATTCGCCGCTTCACTCTTTCTCTTATCTTTCCAACTTTTCCTCAACTTTGTCTCTCAATGATCCTTTTCTTAGATCGTGTCATGGTGAGTGTAGCAATACAATTCTTGATCGTCTCGGTCCGTTTAATCAATTCAATTCTTAAATTGCTAAATTCTCAACAAGTTTATCTTCTCGTCAAGAGATATCCCAAATGTGTTTGATTTTTACGACTCAAGGCGCCACCACTACATTCGCTTTACGGGTGATAGTTAATACCACGGTCGTAATCTTTACTAGTTCGAGCCATCTTCTCTCGCCTCATGTTTAGATCTCTTTGCTCGAAAAAGTATTTCAAACTCTTATGATCTCAGATAAATTTCGTGATCTCACCCATAGAGATGGTGTTCCATATTTTCGGTATGAACCATCGCTAACTCTAAATCGTGTGTTGGGTAGTTTAGCTCATGTGGTCTAAGTTGTCGTGATGCGACGCTATTACTTTTCCTTCTTGCATCAAACGCATCCTAGTCCATTCTTCGAGGCCAAGATAAACCACATATTCCTTATCCGATTCCGGATCGCTAACACCGTGCACTTGTTAACTTTTCCTCGAGTTCTTGAAAACTCGCCTCAAATTCCTCACCCAAGTGTACTTAACTCCCTTCCGAAGTAATTGGGTCATTGGTCTTGCTATTTTGGAAAATCCCTCAATGAATCTCCTATAATAACCAGCTAACCCTAGAAAACTTCGGATCTCATTCTGAGTTCGCGGTGATTTCCATTCTTGCACTGCTTCCACTTTGGCTGGATCCACTTTGATTCCATCGGCAGACACGATGTGTCCTAGGAACATTACTTCCTTTAACCAAAATTCGCATTTGCTGAACTTAGCAAACAATCTTTCATTCCTCAAAGTTTGTAACACCATTCTTAGATGTTCCTTATGGTCTTCCTCATTTTTCGAATAGATGAGAATGTCATCTATGAAAACCAATACAAACTTGTCTAAGTACGGATGAAACACTCGGTTCATGAGGTCCATAAACACCGCTGGTGCATTAGTTAATCCGAATGGCATAACTACAAATTCATAATGGCCATATCTTGTTCGGAATGCAGTCTTAGCTATGTCTTCAGGTCGTACCTTGAGTTGATGGTATCCTGACTTGAGGTCGATCTTTGAAAATATGCCTGCTCCTCTCAATTGGTCGAACAAATCGTCGATTCTTGGTAAAGGATATTTATTCTTGAGCGTCATCTTGTTTAGCTCTCGATAGTCTATACACATTCTTAAGGATCCATCCTTTTCTCGATTTAATAAAACAAAGCGCCCCCAAGGCGATACACAAGGTCTAATGAAACCTAGGTCCAACAATTTTGGATTTGGATTTTCGTTCTTCCAATTCCTTTGGGGCCATTCTCAGAGGTGCCTTTGACATCGAGCCGATCCGGTTCCAAGTCAATGGTAAATTCCAATTGTCTATCGAGGTAATCCTGTACATCCTTAGAAATACATCCGAAATTCCACAATTTCTAGGTCTTCTATCTTCGCCCGCTTTTCTTCTCCGCTCGTGTAAACAAGAAAAGCATGGTATCCTTTCTTATTCATCATTTTCCTCGCCTTCAATGCGGACACAATTGGGACTCTCTTCCCATGTCGATTCCATGGAAATGCGTTGCTTCTCGCCCAGAAAATGAAATGATATTTTCCTTTCCTTGCAAAGAATCGTGGAGTGGTTTGCAGCTAACCAGTCCATTCCTAGGATTATATCTACGTCACCCATGGACATTATGTTCAAATTATTTGCTAGAACCCTTAGTGATCCTAAGTTCAACTCTAGTTCGAGCGTAAATGTGTAATACCATAATTCCTCCTATAGGTGAAGAGATTCTCATATCCTGATTTGCCTTTATTGCACTAAGTCCCAACAGATCTACGCATGATTTTGCTATGAAAGAGTGCGAAGCACCTGTGTCGAATAATACTATAACAGGTATGTTGAGAAGGATTCCATACCCGCCAGTTTCGGTCCCGCTCGCTTTGTTGCCGGTGCAAAGCATACGCCTAGCTTGGGGTAGCTGCGGCTGGCGTGGTGCTTGCCTTTGCTGGGGCGGTTGCTGTTGTCTGGGCTGCTTTGTGACGCCGACGCTGCCGCTGTGGTTGCCGCTTCGCTGTCGAGGTGGCTGCCACTGCTGTTGTGGTATTTGTTGTTGTGGCTGCTGCAGCTATTGTGGAGGTTGTTGCCATTGTTGCGGCTGTAGTTGCTGTTGAGGTTGGGGCTGAAATTGGATAGCCCTCGCCGTTGGACATTTCCGGTTGGTTCGCCTTACAATTGTTTCCGAACGTATCCCGGACAAAGTTTACGTAATGTCCCTTCATACCGCACCTAAAACAGCTTCCATCGCCCGCCATGCACATCCCCGTGCATCTTTCGGCATTTTGGGCACGGAAGAGCCCTTCACGCTCTTGTAGTCCCCTTGTTTGGAGGAATAAAAGTCGGCTTCCTCCATCCTCGCCTCGTTTGCCGAGTTCCCCGCCACTGCTGTTGTTACCTTTGTTTTCAAAGCTTCCTCGCTACTATTACCAAAACTAGCATCCCAATTTCTCTTCCTCTCGTCCATAGTATTCTTGCATCTGAGCTGATCCCGACTTATCATCTGGCATTGCTGCCTCAATGTCCAAAGCCCGTGTAAGAGCCTCAGTATAAGTCATGTCTCCAAGACCAGCAAGAGACATTCTTATTTCTGGCCTTAACCCTGATCTAAATTTTTCCGCCATCTTTAAATCCGTGTCCACTTGATCCAAAGGTATATCTAGACATTTCACAAAAGTGCGATCGTAATCGGTTACCGACATCTTTTCTGCTTTAACAAGAAAATTCATGTTCCTTCTTTTCTTGTAACTCTTCGTACATACTTATCATACACTTCCTTTTAAAATCTTCCCATGTCAACTCTTCCATCCGCTCACTGTGAAAGTTTTCTTCCGCCTCCCACCGTAAATCAAGAGCCCATTTAACCGAAGGCTACACACGATAGTCTTTCTTGTGTTGTGCACCTTAGAAAAGTGAAAATTCTCTCGATGGTTCTCATCCACCGCTCAAAGATCTTCCTGACTACCTTTCCCATTGAAAGTTGGAGGTTTTGTCTTAAGAATAATTCCTCTATCCTGCGGTCGTTGAGGTGGAGGTGGTTGAGGCACACTGCTCCTCTTGTTCCGGAGTTCTACCTCTTCTCCTAGGTCCGCCTCCGCCTTACTTCTGCTCGGGGTCTTGTCTAGAGGCATTCTGTTGTGTAAAATATATCATTAGCATCATGTATCATTTTATAACTCAATATATACAATTTCATTTCTTTGCCTTTTAGAAACGATATCTTAAATAAACATTTCATTCTTGTCATACATAAATTTGTTGCAAAAGCCCTCTTGATCACACATACATACAATTGCAAAAGCACCATAGATAACGTGCTTTATGCGAACACACGCCCTTACATCAAGGATTACTCACATACTTGCTTCCAAAATATTTCAAAGAAAAGGCCATACACATATCGGCCTTAAGGCTTTACAAAATTAAAGTCATGCACAATGGCTTTATAGCCTTACAAAATTCAGCTTTTCCCCATCGCTCAAGTTTTTCAAAAGCATAATTAAAACATACATAAAAATAGATAACATAATCCTTCAAATTTTACATCAACATCACTATCTACATCAACTCCTCGAATCTTCCTCATCTTCCTCCGGATCCTCTTCCTCCTCGTCCGAGTCATCAACCTGGCCATATGCTCTAGAGGGTCCACCCATTACTCTCTACCATCGGATGTCACGCAGGGACCATAATCCACCCGAATCGGATCAGAAGCTGCTATGGATGGGATTATACCCATCAAGAGTACCGCCACATTAATCCGTGTCGTCTCGACGGAAACTCTCAGCTGGCGGTAAGGGTGCTGCCATCGGTGGTAGAGGCGGAAGTGGTGAACGTACCGGATGTCCGAATATCAAAGGTGGGAAAACAGGGGCTCCCAATGCTCTGTGCCTAGTCGCCCATCCGCTCGAACAAGTCTCACCGCGTCAATCCGATATCGTGGTACCACCGGGTCAACTATCCGTGGAACCTCGTGTACGCCCACTGTGTGACTCATCACGCCAAGTATACTCCCGTGGAGGAGATAAGGTCCTCTCTGCTGCGCCATAGATGCTATATACATATGTCGTGGCTAATGAACCCGGTAGATCACCTATCAAGTCATATCCTCCAACAGACGGTAAATGTAATCCCCAGACACCTCACGAGCATAATCTTCCCAATCACATGGAAGTATAGTAAGAAGACGCTTAATGCCGTCGTAATCCGTCACGCCATAAACTCTCGCATTCCTCCACAATCTAAAGTAATACATCAGAAACTCTCCTAGATCCTCGCCAGCACACATCCAGCTTTCCCGATAGATACGAATAGTCTCCTCAGGAGTCGGGTCAGGTCCTATCCTCCTCCTCGCAATGTAACGCATCTCCTCCATCTGTCACGATCAAAAACTAACCGTTAGACACTACTAACACCTAATAGCAGATAGGGTAGCTTAATACTTCGATTAATCAACTAGGATAAACTATTCAACCTATAACCAAACGTTCTTAACCCGTCTAGTAAACAGAACTCCTATTGCTATGTTAAGCTATACGAGGTATCATAGGTTCCTTGGTTCTATCTAAAACTCAAGCTGAACTTTACCCAGACTCTACTGGGTTTGGGAGCTGGAAAAAGAGATTCTGTCCTTCATAACAAATGAAGTTCAGAGTGTTAGAATACGCAGGCGAAAACCATGCGTAAAATGGGGTCCCATCGAGGAGTACGGTTAAAACAAATTTACTGCGCAGTGCAGAAAATTTTCGCGACTATTACGACGTTTCGAGAAGGTGCCAATAATGACAACATACGCGCTATGGCTGCTGCCGACTTAGTATAACTATTACGTCCACGCCTTCAAATTGAGGCTTGCCGCTCTGAAATCTCGGTCCTCATCACGCAAGTTTAAAATTATAGTTATGATCACTCATTTTGACCGTGATACAAAGATCCACTTTCTTCATTCTTCATAGTCGACGCCGTTCTCGATCATCTTTACGCTCCACTCTCGCCGCTCAAACCCGAGATTAAAACACATTCATGCTTCCTATCATTCTTTTGTTTTCTTTTATTATGGGAACATACTTCCTATATCGCTCACGCTCTTCTCAAAACATAGCATACTTTGTTATCAACATAGATTTCATAATTCATAAGCATAACATCCAAATCACATCATTCTTCGCTCATACATAATCGTACATATCATTTTGTTTTCATACATTCATCTTAAATCATCATGATTCATTTCAAACATACATTTCAACTTATCCACTTCATATCATTGCTATCAACTTTCAAAATTTAGAGTTTTGAAAATTTTTCATTCATAACTCATCATTTCAATCATCATCACATTACAACTTTCCTTTGCCCTTTTACTTCAAAAATCTTTTCAAATTTGGCCGTCATATAAAAATTTTCATTTCATAAACTCAAATGAAACTAATTACCTTTTCTCCGTTGAGCTCGATGTGATGGAGTGTTGAGAATAGCCAGTAGATTTTCTAGAAGTCTAGAGACTCAATTCTAGACTTAGTTTAGAAGGAAATGGGGTTTCATAGAGCAACTACTCTGATACCACTGTCACGACCCCACTCAGGTTGACTCGGAGTGAGCGGACTAATATTAGGAATATAGAACTTAAGATTAAACATACACTTATACAATTTAGTTCAAAAGGGCTTAGCCAACAGATCCAAAGGATATAACGATCTGAAAGACTTCATAGTTCACTTTGTTATAATGTCCAACAGGAAAATAAAACAGTTCAGAGTTTGCAGCGAAAGTGTGTGAATACATATATGACGATATGTATTCAAGGTTATCCATTCCTAATGAACATCAAGGACATATGGCTTTCTCAATACTCCTCCATCATCAGCAACCGAGCTCAACCTGCACATTTAAAACAAACATGCGGGCTAAGTACAAAATTTGTACCCAAGTGGACTTATGCCGAAAACATTTTATTTTCATTGGGTTACTCTGCCAATATAGTGGTAAGACACAAGGGTTTTATTTGAAAATGCCTTGCGCTTACTAAAATATTTTCACGAGTTTATAAAAGTTGCTTGGCCAAGCATTTTCTTGGTGTACGTGATCCATATCCCTTATTATCGCTCCATCATGTTATCATAGTCGAAAGTCGTGAAGAGGCCTCCTTCTACGACCCCGTGACCGCCGTGAATTGTCCGTACAAAGACACAATCACCATCGGTGTACACGTTAATCCTAGCTGTATAAGCCTCCCATAGGATCCGATATCGATTTTCATTCATAAGTTGGGAATAACCCATCAACGCCACATCATACATGGATAGATACGATACACAAAACGTAAACATTTTGGCGGTAATCATTTAAAGAATTTTAGCATTAGTCAGAAAAGTCGTAAACAAAGACAGCTGAAAAGAGCAAGAAAGTTGTTCCATTTTGGTAATAAAGCCCACCGAAATTATTGTTCGCCTTTATCGCTTTTCCTTACTCGTCAACGCCCGCCTAGTGCGCGTCGTTCACACCTTTATATAAAAGGATGCTTTAGTACGTCGTTTACGTAGTTCGAGACTTATCAAGTCTATAATATAATTCGATATTTCATATCGACGCTAATTGAATTCCTTAATGAATTTAATTCATTTCTCGTCACAGATCAATTAACATTTCTCGCTCTTCGATAGAAACGAGATATGTGTTATAAATGACCAATTTACCCTCTTAGTAAATGGTCCAACGTTTTCTCACGCTTTTCGATTTCATGACTTTAAACATGAAATCTTTCATATTAACATGATATCATTAGTAAATGATACGCCTTACGATTTTAGCGTATTTATCGAACGCCTTTCAGACGTTGATTTCAAAAGTCAACAATTTTGACTTTTCCTTAGAATTTAATTACTAAGTCTTATTTTAATATTAAAATCTTTTGAAAATCAATTTCCAATTGATTTCTTTTTATAAACTGTTTTAATATGTTTAAAATAATTTTAAACATATAATTCATTATAAACAATGAATTTAAGGATTTAAAATCTTATTCGAAATTAAAAATAGCTCACGGCTATTTTAAGTTTTATAACTTAAATACTTTCAAAATTTCCAAATATGTCTAAAATAATATTTAGACATATAATTTATTAATAACTTAATTAAAAGGATTTAAAATCCTTAAAATTCTCAAAACCTCTCGGTAATTAGTAAAATTACCCATTGGTGTCTAAAATTTTTCTAATTTTATATAGTGTATTATTATACACTATGGTCATTAATATGTCATAATATCAATCAAACATTGTTCAATTATCACCTTAATATTTATACAAGGTCTCGCAATTTCAAAAAAATGCCCAACAATTTTTCTAAAATTCTACTAAATTAATACAAGGTCCAAACATTAGTCCATTACATATGTATGTCATATAATTCATGATATAACATTTATATACCATATAAATGGTATACTAGCTCTCGGCCCTTTACACTAAACATGTCAAACAATTTTATATAATTTCCAAACAATTATAACATGCTTATACATTATAGTGTAATAATGTAACACCATAAAATACATCAAGAACAATTTTATTCATCACCAAATTTAGCTCAAAGCTTTCGGTTTATTTGAACAAAAATTGTAATTGATTCTTAAAAATTCTAACAAAAACATAGGATGCATAAAACATATCCTAGATCAATAAAACATCATTGCATGTTACAAATAAAAATTATACATCAACATATATATACACATATGCCTCGGCCTTTTTCAAGAAAATGGTATAATTTTTTTTAAAAATTTCTAATAATAACATCAAATGCATAGAACATATTCTAAGCTAATAATTTAGCATTGCATGTACTAAATAAAAAATCACACATTAATTTACACATATACATGCTCTCGGTTTTCTTCAATAATTCATATAGGAATGTTCCAAAATTTAATTAAAACACATAGTATATAATTCCCATCTTAGAACAATAATATCCTATTGCATGTTATAAAATAAATTACACACTAATATATAAATATACACATGTTTCAACTCTTTTGAAAAAATAGCATAAGTTCTTCCAAAATGTCAAATAAATCTCCATGTACTCAATACATTATAATTCAAGAATATGCTATTGCATGCTCAAAACAAAAATCATTTACCAACATCGACATATAGATATGCCTCGGTTCTTTTGAAAACAATTGTACATAATTATTCCAAAATTTCCAAGCAACTTACAAAGAACATATATAACATCATAAATTTATAACCCATGCTCCAAATCATTTCCTCAAGTCTCGCCATTACACAACATTTTCAACTATGTTTCAAAATTTTAAAACATATTTCAACCTTGATTTATCATGCTACATATCCTTAGAACAATACACTACTATAGTTTCAAATTTCTTGAAGTCAAAACCCACATGCAATTCATTGCTAAGAACAAGAACACATATCTACACACTTCTCATCACCAAATACACATGCATTAGTAAAGATTACTAACTAAGATCATCTATATCACATGCAAGAGTATACTTTTTTCAAATTTTTCAAGGACTAAGAACAATCTCAAGCTCTTGATCGACACCTACCTTGTTGGTATAGCTTGAGTGGACAAGGTACAAGGTATTGAAGTGTGGTATGGAAGAAGAGAAGAAAAAATGGAGCTTGAATATGATGGTGAAGCTCTCGGCTATGGCGCTTTGAGGAGGGAAGATGAAGCTTGAGAGAGAAAGGAAGTGTTGAGTGTTGGGTGTTTAAGTGAGGAATGGAGAATGAAAAGTCAAGCCAACTCCCCTATACACTCTCACTCTCGGTCCCTCTCCCCAATACAAATACAAGACCCTTCAAGTTATATTATTATTCTATGTAGATAGTGAGGTTAATCATTGTTGTCTTACACATAATCTTCTTGAAAATAGCTAAAATATATATACATATATAGTAGGAGACTCCATTAAAATCTGAATGTATACATATGTATACATGCAAATGTGATGTAATTAAAACATACTTGGTTATATACATATACACTACACACGGCTTTTATGCCTATCTCACATTAAATAATTTAATTCATGCTAAACATACTCATATACATCATATAATATAACTTAGATGATAATTAATATCATAGGCTAATTAAATAGTATAAGAGAAGAAAGTAATTCAACTTGTGCACAAAATAAACGGCTATCGGCCATTTGGTTTGATCATAGCTTAAAATTTTATTTCATGTCATTAATAGGTATATACACCATGGTATATGATTTAGATAATAATTATAGCATAGGATAATTAATTAGAACAAAATTTCAAGAAACCCTAATTTCAAGATTTTAGGGTTTTCAAACTAAGGTTGAGCTTTTTATTCATTCTAATGTTCAAGCATTAATTAAATGCTTATTAGTACTGTAACATCATAAAAATATCATAAGAAATAATTTCCTAAAGTTTCTTGATCATTAAAACCATCGCTCATCTTATCTCTAAACGCCGACGCTTGAAAACGCCTCAAAACGTTACGTATCGACTCATCTTTAAAATGGTCGTAAATACTGTAATCTCATCATAAAATATTCCATTAATAATGGAATATAATTCCAAGCTTGATTGCTTAAGAAATATCGTGACATTTCAATAGTCGATGCATTCGACGTTAAAATGTCTTCCGATAAAAGTTACTACTTCGATTTCTTTCATTCACGACTTTGAGTGAGTGTGTAACAGAATTTATTCCTTGTAAACAATTGAAATCATACTTGATTTCATATGTGATTTGATTTCACGGCAAAATTTTATTTTACGGGTTTTAAAAGACCGTAATTAGGCTTTTAAAAACTGCGGGTTATTACATGTATGGGTCACGGCCGGTCACGGCGTCGTTGAGGGAGGCCTCCCTCTCGACGTTTGATCTTTGATATTATGATGAGAATGTGGGATACGGATCATACACGCCAAGAAAATGCTCGGCCGAGCGATGTTTACGAACTGAAAATGTTTTAGTAAGCACAAGTCATTTCAACAAAAACCCTTGTCACTTACCATGATATTGGCAGCGTAATTAAATTATCAAATATTTTCGGCATGAGTCCACTGAGTGCATTATTTGTACTTAGCCCTGCATATTTGTTTTTAAATGTGCAGGTTGAGCTCTGATGATGGTGATGGAGGAAGTGTTGAGGAGTCCAGTGTCCTTGACTGTTTTGATAAGAATTTGGTTTTACCTTGAATGCGTATCATTATATATGTATTCACACACTTTCCGCTGCTAAACTCTGAACTTATATACTTTATGTTTACTGTTGTGAATTGATGGAGTCCTTCAGATCATTATATTCTTTTGGGATCTGTTTGAGGATATTATGACATATTTTATGGAGGTCCGTCGGACCATCGTTAGTCTTTGGGTCTGATGGCCTATCCCACCTGGATTGATGTGTTAGCATCTTATATTAGGTTCAAGCATGCTAGTTTACAATTGATATGTATCTTTATCTTAGCCTTTTTGCCCTAAAATACTATTCCTAGTATTAGTCACCCTCCAGTCCGGGTTATCCGGAGTGGGGACGTGACATCTGTTCAATTTTCTCATGTTTTTTTGAAACTTCTCATTTGATATTTAAGAAGAGACTCAAGCTAATTTATCGAGACTCCAGATGTCTCAAGATCTTTTATGTCTAAACCCGAGTTTTGCCAATTGTTGGCACAACATAGCTATAGTCCCTAGATATTAGTCAAATATTTTGTGACTGATTCTAGAATCCTTTATCCTGGAATCATTCTTTTATATTCACTTCCCAATTGTGCTATTAATTTACTATGTCCTGAGATTGAGAAAGATTGTAGAGATGCCAGACTCTTATGAAGTCAATTGATGGCAGTAAGGACAGAAATCCAAAGACGTAAGAAAAGAATGATGACGATGACAACCTATAGTGAACATATGGATATATATATATATATAGGTGATGTCAATAGATATTTTTATGATGCGATAGCGTGCTTGAGAAGCCGTACCAGATAAGTTTTTCCCGAGATACCAAATTATCTATATGCCTGAAAATCCCCAGATTGCAATGTTTCCCTGCTTTGTAAAAAGTCTTCAAAGAGGCAATTTTTCTCCCCTTGATATATATGATCATTCTGCTATCAAGCTATGTTATTTCATTTCATAACCTTATGATAAATAATTGTGAAGATCCTTGAGATATAAATCTGTTTGTTGAATGAGAACATTTTTCCCCGTTTTTGGTAAACGAAACATGTTGCATTGGGCATTTGTTTGCAATGCAGTATGTCACCCAGAAAAAGAAATCCTCATCTTAAAGAGGGAAAACAAGAAAGTGTAAATTTTTCTTAAGCTTTATCTGTACCTTATCTCTTTTAAGCCAATTGTGCCCCTTTGCGTCAGAATCCCCATCTTTCAATAGAGTTGATATCCAGTTGATGCTGAAGAATGAGTTTGCACAGTAAAGCGAGTTTTCAAGTTTTTAGAGTGCTCTGATCGAGAATGTCACATCTGTATATCGTTTCAGTTAAGATGGTCTGCAGTTTTCTGATGGGAAGCACGTCAGAAGGTTATTTCTCCTGAAATCTCTATCACGTATGAAGCTGACAAGTTAGCTCGAAGATACGTCGAGAGATAGTATGATTTCATGAAGTGCTTGTCTCAATGCCTCAAACAGAGACTCCAAAGTTACATCTCGTTTTTGGACTAGTTTTCAACAAGAGATGAATACAAGATTGAATTTACATACAACAACAACTACCAAGCAACGATTAATATGGCGCCTTATAAAGCCTCTACGACAGAAAATGTAGATCGCCGCTCAATTTGAGACGCTTTTGGAAAAAGAAAAATGCTTGAACCAGAAGCGATTAAAGAAATGATCGTAATTGTACGACAAAACAAGAAAAGAATCCAAGAAGCTCATGATCGTTAGAAATTCTATGCAGATACAAGACGAACGTAGCTAAGCTTCAAGATTGAAGATAAAATTTTCATAAAATATATTCTTCCCAAACGAATGTATCGCTCTGGAATCAAACAAAAGCTCAAACCGAGATTTATCAGACTGTACGAGATTCAAGAGAAGATTGGGCCAATCGCCTACAGATTAATGTTATCTCCAAGTTTCGACAATATTCACAATATGTTCCGTATGTCGCAGTTACGAAGATATGTGTTTTATCCAAAACACATCATACATCAAGAGAACGTTGTTCCTGAATCAGATCTAAGCTATGAAGAGAAACAGAAATGCGTATTAGATTGAAAAGAATGACAACTAAGGAATAAATCAATTCCTTCAGTTAAATCCAATGAAAGCATTATGGTTTACAAGAAGTAACATGGGAGCTATAAGATCAGATGAGAAAGAAGTACCTCTGCAAAATGGTACTAAATTTCGAAGACGGAATTTTTGTAAGGGGGTGAGAATGTAATACCCCGCATTCCTGTAGCAGAGATTAGCTCTTGATTAAGATCTTATGAGAAGGGCATTGCATCCTTAAGAAAAAGTTGTTTAATCTAGAAGCTTTTATGTTAAGCTTCGCGTCGACAAAAATAGAATTTGAGATTTATTCGAGATCGATTCGAGATGGAACCTAAGATAAGATTCTTAGGTCTTGTTTAGAATAAGAAGACCTAGATTACAAGGGTCTTGAGATGATAGATACATTCTCAATGAAGTCATGATTTCAGAAAATTGATAATTTCAAAATCTATGCTTTTGTGACATCGGCGTTTGCCGATTAAGCTCCGATTAAGAGCAAAGTATTTAAAATGGTTTTTGAGGAAAAAAATGTTTTATAATCAAAGTTTGATGTTATTTGAGTTTTAAAAGAGAATTTCAAGTAGAGAGCATTTTTTTAGAAATTGAGTTTTGAAATCGGAACGATATGGATTAATAGCATGTATTTAGAACATCCGTATTTTTCCTCGAAAAGCATGTATTTCAAGAAAAATGTGCCTTTCTAGAAACATGATTATCATCATGTTTTAAAGAAATGAAAAATGGAGAAAAACAAAAGAATTTTCTAGATTAAGGGTGTTTAATCACCTTAATAAAGAAAAGGAAAAATAAATAGAATTTTTTTTAATACACATAAATGCTTGGAGATCACTATTCATCTCCATTTTCTTTCCCATTTTTCGTCCAAAACACACACTTTCACACACTAAAATTTCAAAATTTTCAAGTCAAATTTTGAAGGATCCAACCGTTAAAATTTCAATCCGTCTTCGAATCAAGGTATGATATCAACCTTAGAACATATCCACGGTTTGAAAATTTTGAAAACATGATCTTCTGTACATTTCATATTTTCGGTCATTATGGAATAATTATGAAGGATATGTTTTGTTTGATTATTTCTTGATAATTATGTTAGATTCATCGCCGATAAATTGTTTAACGTTGAATTTGTGAAGCATATGTTTATTGCTTGGAATATTGATAATTTTCGAAAAGAGGAGGTCTTGATCTTGAATTTATGATATGGATATGCTTGATATTCTTTCATATATGTGTTGAGGAGTTGATATAAATATGTTTTGAGCAAGAAAAACGTTTGAAATCGAAACCGTTGGAAAACTCCTAAAGTGGCCGAAAACCCTAGCCTTTGTAATGTTGGATTTTTGATTTTATTTGATCATTTTGACTTCATATTTGGATTCTATGATATGAATAAAGCCTAAAATGATTTATTTGGATTTTTCGGCCGACGTATTCGAAAGTTGAAAAATTTTAGTTTGACGTCAAGTTTGAGATTTCAATGCCAAAGCTTTGATCTTTGGATTTTGATGGTTGATTAGTAATATTTGATGATAGTTGAGCATGTATAGAGGTTCGTCTAAGTTAGGCGACGTCTTGCGCGATTTTTGACGTCGGGCATATGCTAGGTCTTAAGGGGTCGCTAGGTTTTTGGCGAAAGTTGGATGGTTTAAGCTTGTAATTGAGTTTTCCATGCTCGTTTAGACATATGAGGCTTGTTAAGTCATGTTATATGTTTAAGATGTTAGAGGATCAATGACCCGAATGTTTATAGACCATAGCGTCTTATGTATTAAAAGTTATAGTCGTGTTGACGACTTAAATTAAGAAGTTATTTTCTTGTTTGTTGCTAGATAGGCTTTTATGCCGATTTTATGTGGATTGATGGACCAAGTGAGAAGAAGAAAGATATGAAAGACAAAAAGTACAGTCGTCGAGTGACTATCGCCAGGTGGGTATAAATATTTTCTATAATGATATGCTATGCTTTGATATATGTTTTCAAAATGATATGATATGTATTTACTTGCAAAGTTTCAAAGTTAAATGACTTGCCTATTTTGAGCATGAGCATGAGCACAATGCATTTATCTATCCATGGAAAAGAAAGAAAGAAAGAAAGTATGAATGAAAGAATGTACCGACGTCGTATGACCGTGGTTGGTACCCTTCGGGTCCCACGAGTATGTAATGTTAAGGTGTTTGAGAAGGAGGCCTACTTCTCAACACGCAGAAAGAATCCGTGGATATGGGAAGGAAAAGTTATCGACCGACATGAGAACATGCATATGCATATTTTATGATGATGTTATGAAATGAAAACAAGTAAGTGTTAATTTATGAAAAGCATGCACAGGTTATTTCACTAAAATTCCTATATGTTGCTAATGTTATGGCAAGTCAATCCTATAGCCCTATGGGCAATGTTTTATGTTTTCGGCGTATACCCACTGAGTGCATTTTTGTACTCACGCCCTGCATGTATTTCTAAACTTGCAGGTTGAGCTCGATAGGATGCTGGAATCGAATGTTGTGCAAAGGAGCTTCTCTAAGTAATTTGATTCATGATGATATTGATAAATTGTTGAGGTTATTCATTTGATGTCAACATGTTTTTGTTGCCCAGAGAGTTATGTCATCATACATAATTCCCAGCCACCATTCTCATTGCCGAACTTTGGCCTTCACCTGATATTATGTCTTATTATGCCGAATTGACTAAATATTGATGATAGTCTTATTTTGATATTGTGATCTGGGCATTGTCGTTATGACGTTGATTTGATTCTGAGAACATGAATTATTGAAATGCCTATGCGCACAAGGATTTACTTGAAGGTCCAGAGATGTTGTTGTTGAATTCAATATGATGTCATTGAATCATTGTCGAACTATACTTTAAAACGTCGACAAATTCTCAATGTTATCAAAGCATGCTTGAAAATGTACATTCGTAATATTGGTTATTCCTTTGTGATTATCCTTCCTCAAAACCTAAAATCATTCTTTGTTAAACTCCGTTTTATCTCTTTGAACCATAAATGTTTGATTGTTTCATGATGAAAGTTAAGGTCACACATTGTGATCGCTATGAATTAGTGGTCATATTTGATGTTATTGATTATATAATATCCTTCTTAACCCAAGTCACGGTCCAATTACTTGACTAATTATGGTTAAGGAAATCGGGCTGTGACACAACTATTGGAATGGCCCCGTGCGAAGCTCTGTATGGAAAAAAATGTCGACCACCACTTTACTGGGATGAAGTGGGAGAAAGAAGATTATTAGGACCTGACTCTGTGGGAGAGATGATCGAGATTGTGAGACAGATCCGCCAACGGATCAAGGAGGCCCAAGACCGACAGAAGTCGTATGCCGACAAACGTCGCACATAACTACATTTAAGTTTTCTTGAAGATCTCACAGTCAAAAGGAATCGTGAGATTCAGAATCAAATGGAAGCTGCGACCACGTTTCATAGGACCCTATAAATTTTGGAAAGGATAGGACCAACAGCTTACAGACTGACATTGCCGCCAAGCTTTGGAAACGTGCACAATGTGTTCCACATTTCACAACTCAGAAAGTACATACATGACCCCAGCCATGTAATACAGCCGACAGATATTGTCATCGATGACAATATGAGTTATGTAGAATTGCTTACGGAAATTTTGGATCGACGTATCCAAAAGCTAAGGAACAATGAGATACCATTAGTAAAAGTTCTATGGCGACACCATGGACAAGAAGAAGCAACCTGGGAATTAGAATCAACTATGAAAGAGAAATACCCAGATCTTTTCCAAGGTTAGCAAATTTTGGGATGAAATTTATTTTAAGGGGGATGGTATGTAATAACACGAAAAATTTAAAAAATTTATTAGTGATGATTAAACCAATTGCTTATGGTGTTAAGACCTTAATTATGTTTAAGGTGACCAACAAAACGAATTAGAATCGATTCGGAGGTCGAAAACTAGAGAAATAAAAAAACTAGTGACTAGTCAAACCGGATTAGGGTTTCCTGAATAACCTGAACATAGAATGAAATATCTAGAATGAATCTCAACAAAAGGATTCTGTTTCTAGAATCCTCTCACGAAAACATGTGAGAAGCCAAAGAATTAGAATATTCCGGCATACTTGCCCGGTCAGTCTCAAAAGTACTATTCACGAGTCGGATCAAATTTCAGTCTGTGCTAATCATTGAAATTAATGAGAACAATCAAAATCCTGAAGGAATATATTAATATGAATTTAGAATTCATAAAAATCAAGTTTCTAAGACCATACAAAGGTATTATTCATCATCCTCTTTCATCCTAATGGATGGGAATATTTTTTAGAATATTTTTCAATTAAAACCCTAGTTTCGGCCTCCTCCATTTTCATGGTTTTCGAGCCACCAAATGCTCTCAATCCATGAATTAAATATGCTTAGAAATGTTTTTTAAGATTGTGTTTAAATTTTGAAAATTTTTGGAGCATGTTTGGTATTTTTCAATTTTTATTAGAATTCTTTTTACTGAAGATAAAGCATGTTTTTGTGAATGTTAGTTCATATTATTGTTTCTTAATGTGTTAGGAGAATATATAATAAATATGAGAAATTTTAAAAAATTTCTTGTATTTATTTTGAAAGGGACGAAACATTTATAGGTTTTAGAGCCATTATTTTGATTTTGTTTCTTGAAAAATAATTGAGATGTAGTGTTAAATATATTGATCTTGAAATTATTGAAACACTTCACCTATTTTTCTTAAGAATACCGAAATATATATATAAATTTTGAGATTTATTTTGATTTTATTTGTTGGAAAATAGTTGACGTATAGTGTTTAATATATGATATGAACATCATATATTAATCTTGAAATTGTTGAGACACTACTCCTATTTTTCCAAGAGGATCGAAACTATACATATTTATTTTAAGATTTATTTGATTTTTATTTGTTGAAAATAATATGATATATGATATTTAGAAATAATATGAACCTATTATGCCTTGTTGGGAATTTATTGAACACATATACAATATATGTGTGAGGACAAAAAGAATTCCAAGCGTTTAGTTCATATTATAAATATTTAGTGGATGTTCAAAGTTAATATTACATGTTTAGTGTATATTATAAACATGTTGTGAAGTGAGTAGAATTTATTGAGTATATATATATAATGATATTCCCAAAAATATATGTAGTAATAAGCATGTGTTTTAATTTTAATGTATGATGTGAGATGATATTTCATGTTTAGTATATGATATAAACATGATATGATTTTTGTGGAATTTATTGATGTCACGTCCCCACTCCGGGTAACCCGGACTGGAGGGTGACTAATACTAGGAATAGTATTTGGGGTTCACGAAGGCTAATATGGAGGTACATATCAAAAGTAAACTAACATGCTTGAATATAACATAAGGTGATATCAAAACAAATTAGGTGGTTTAGGCCATCAGACCCAAAGGTCAGCAATGGTCTGACGGGCCTCAACAGTGCTTAACATCATACATAACATAAATAAGTTCAGAGTTGCAGTGAAAAGTGTGTGAATACATATATGACGATATGCATTCAAGGTAAAACCAATTCTTAACAAAACAGTCAAGGACACTGGACTCCTCAACACTCCTTCATCACAATTGTCAGAGCTCAACCTGCACATTTAAAAACAAACCTGCAGGGCTGAGTACAAGTAATGCACTCAGTGGACTTATGCCGAAAACATTTTATCAGAATTAAATTAAACTGCCAATATCATGGTAAGACACAAGGGTTTTAGTTGAAATGCCTTGTGCTTACTAAAACATTTTAAGTTCGTAAAAGTCGCTCGGCCGAGCATTTTTCTTGGTGTGTATGATCCGTATCCCATAATCTCATCTCATCATGACATCAAAGTTCAAACGTCGTGAAGGAGGCCTCCCTCTACGACGTCGTGACCGGCCGTGAATTGTCCTTACAGCACCCAGTCACGTTCAGGTGTACACGTTAATCCTAGCCAGGCATCGTCTTCCGGCATAGGACCCGATATCGATTTCATAACTGGGTTGGGCGCGACCCAACAAAATTCATCTCATTCATATCATTCATATCAATCATATCATTCACATCATTCATTCCGGATAGGATCCATACACAAAACGGAAACATTTTTGGCAGGTAATATTGTAAACATTTATCAACAGTTGAAAATAAGCATTGTAAATAAATTCATTTGGAAATAAATTTAAATGAGAAAGCTCATATTTTGTTTGGAAAGAAAGCCCCACCTGGACTATGGTTCGTCTTAAATTGAGTCCTAGGTTTGATTGCTCGTCAATGTCCGGTCGTCACGTTCGCGTCCACACCTTTACGTAAAAGCGAGGGTTTAGTACGTCGTTCACGTTTCTCGAGACTTTCAAAGTCTAAGATAAACTTCGATATTCTATATCGATATAACCTGAATTCCTTAACGAATTCAATACGCTTTTCAATTACGTATTTCAATTGAATAGCTCTCGTCCACCGAGATACTTTCAACTATTTCGTTTTAACCTTTTCGGTTTAAACGTTCAACGTATTCATACGTTTCTCGATATAAGGATTTCATTTATGAAATCTTTTCTTACTAAAGAGGTATCTTACCTAATTAGTACGTCTTACGCGTATTAGCGTATTTATCGAATGTATTTTCGTATGTTTGACTTTAAAAGTCAACAAAGTCAACAATTTTGACTATTCAAATAGTAATTTCTTACTAGTTCGTAATATAAATCGATTTTCAATCGATTTCTTCGTAAAGTCCTAATTCTCGACTTGTCACGTAAATTGTTGGACTTATTAATATTTTTCTCAAATATTAATCTTTTTAATCATTAAACAAATATTTTCGTTTATAACATTATTAAATATAACGTTTCGTGTCAAACATAGTAATCTATGTTTATAAAATTTTATAAAAACCAAATATGTCTAAAATAATATTTAGACATATAATATATTATTAAACTGGATTAAAAAGGATTTAAAATCCTTATAATTTTTATAAAAACTTACGGTAATTATAGAATAATTACCAAATGGTTTTCAAAAATTTTCTAAATTTGTATAGTGTATTATTATACACTATGGTCATTATTATGTATTAATATCATCCAAATAATATTCGATTATCACTATTTTATTTTATTAAGGTCTCGGTAATTTCAAATAATTATGGAATAATTGTCCAAAAATTTCCAAAATTTTTATACACTTAGAACAATGTCCCAACATTAATATATGTCACAATTATAGCCTATAGTCCATCATAAACAATTATTCATCAAGGAATTTATCCGTTAAGCTCACGGTAATTACCAAATAATTGCCAAACAATTTCATAAAAATTCCAACAAATCATATCATGCTCAAACATTATAGTATAGCAATATAACATCATAACATTAACCAAAACCATTTGAATCATCACCTTATGGAGCATAGATGCTCACGGCTTTTTTGATTCTTATAGGTTTTTGGTTTTCAAAAATTCTAACAATTATACACTATGCTTATACACTATAATACAACAAATAACATTATAACATTCATCAAAAATCAATTAAATCATCACCATACTTAAGCATAAGCTCTTCGGTTTTTTTGATTTAATTTGGTATTTGATTTCCAAAAATTTTAACAAAATCAAGTAACACATAATCAATATACTAGATCATCAATATACCATTGCATGTTCAAAATAAAAATCATACACCAACATATATCATTATATAGCTCACGGTATTTTTCAAGAAAATATGTATTTGATTTTCAAAAATTCTAATAAATTCATAGAACATATAATCAAGGTCTTAGAGCATTAATATGTCATTGCATGTTTAAAATAAAAATTATACACCAAGGTACATAATTATAATGCTCACGGTAATTATAAAAATTAGGCTTAGGGTTTTTTCAAAAACTCTAAATAAATTACTATGGACTCTAACCATATCATAGATTAATAATCCATCCTCAAAATAATTTTCAAAAGCATTCGATCATTACTTAAATATTTCTAACATTTTCGAAATAAATATTAAATAAGATCTAAGGTTCAAACATCATATATATATGCTAGATCCTTTCAAATATTTCATATGCAATATCATATGTCCATCTAAACATATATCCTCATATTTTTGTAAATAAAACATCAAGAACATATATGTACACATACATCTCATACTTAAGAACACAAAAAAAAACACATACATATATACATAGAATATGCTCGACTATTTTGAACAAATGGAAAGAAAAATCGAAGCTAGGTCCATTTCTTACCTTCGAAAATAGTATATGTTCACAAGAACAATGTAGTGTATCAAGGTTTGGGTGAATGGAGAGGAAGAAGAGAAGAAAAATTTGAGAGAAATGGAGAGGGAGATACACGGCTGTTTTCAAAAAATGGGGAGGGAGAAGAGAGTGTTTGTGAGTTCTAAAGTGATGGAATGTGGGTAATGAGTGAATGGGGTGAATGGGAAGAGTCCCTCCCCCTCTATACCTCTCTCTCTCGGCCCTCTCCCTCAAAAATATAAAAAATTGGCAGCCTCTTGGTAGTGGGATAGATGATGATTTGCGGGGTTAGATGCCCAATTACGATATATTTAAAACCCGAAAATTAGAAATTACCGAGATGATTCAATCCATAAGATATCGAATAATGATTTCGATTATTTACGAAGGAATGAATTCTATTTTATATTCACGAGAATTGTGAATTAAGAAATAAAAGTATATGAAGTATATCGACAAGATATTTTAACGCCGATCACGATCGATAGTTAAAATTATGATATTTTCTAAGCAATTGCTTAGAATTAAATTCCATTATTAATGGAATAATGTAATAAAGTAATGACGACCATTTCGAGATGAGTCGATAATGAACGCTTTGCAACGCTTTCAAACGTTAACGCTTTGAGATGAAACGAAAAGCGCTTTAATCGATCAAGAAATTATAGGAATTAATTTCCTATGATTAGTAAATGTAATTACAGTATTATTAAGCATTAAATCAATGCTAGATCAACAAGAATTGAGAGTGACCAATTTTTCAAACGCTTGAAAACCCTAATTTTCGAACTCGATTTTTATCGCATAAAATGATGCCATTAATTTATCCTATGATATTACTTATCATCTAAACTATATGTGATAACATATATCAATGTTGGGCATGGAAAATAAAAATTTGACATATGGTTTATGTGTAATAGCCGAAAACCCTTGAAGGTGTAACAAAGTGTGTTGTTGATTTTTCCTATTGCATGTATCTACTATATGACAATGTGATTAATTATAACCTAACTAAGCAATTAAAATCAGATATATATGTGTGTGCATCGTATGTGAGTGTGTGTGAAGAGGTGTGCATGTGTGTTGTCCATATGATGAACCATGGGTGACAAATGTCACCCATAAACAACCACCCCACCCCTACACCATTTTCAGTCGTCCCTCCTCTCCAAACTGAAGAAACTCAGCCCCAAATGTGAGATTTGCAGTCATCTTCCTTCCCACACCACTCTTTCTCGCCTCTCATCTCACTATCACTGGCAATGCGAAGACATGGCCAAGGACCAGAGCTCGACCCAAGCCACAAGCTTCATGCATCCCCCGACCTCTGGCTAAAGTCATTCCTAAGGTAGACATCCATACATCTCAATTGTGTACCATGGCCAAATCATACATGCATGAGTAGCAAAACACTTATATTGTGTGTTTATATGATTGCATGTTGTTGATCTGGACGAACAGTGACTTTATAAAATTTATAGACTAAGTTACAGTGATCCGATGATTGTGAATTTTAATATGTTGAACTTATATGTGTCTAATATGCCTCTGTAAAATTTCAAGGCCATCCAACATGATTTGCTATTTTAATCGTATTTTTCAAAGCATCGCGCAAATCTGTGAAATCGCCGTGTTCATCACCCATAATCCGTGGCTTTCGTTTTAAGTTTGGATAATGATAAAACTCTGAAATTTGGCAGAAACATAATTCAGCATGTCTAGAAGATGTATGTAAATTTTCAGAATTTTCTAAAAAGTTTTACTATTTATTCCAGATTTTACAAGTTAACTGCACAAAACTGTCACGGGAGTGATAGCTTGTGGTAAAACATTTTTATCTCCCAATCTATTGTGAATCATTGAGTGAGGCTTTTTCTGGATAAAACTAGACTTAAGTGGCTTTTCAATATGATTGAATTCATTTCCAGATTCCTTATAATGAACTCACGGTGAATTTTTAAAGTTGACGCATTTCAGTAAGCCTTTTTGGACAAACTGCCTTAGAAAATTTCTATGTTAATAGGCTGTTCGAGTATGACTTTACGTGAGGTGTTCAAGCCATTTGTAGTCCGATTTGGACTTGGGTTTCTTCATAAGAAATGTTCCTCACCATGTCTAGTTATGATCTGGAAAGTTTGATACCAAACCAAGTTTTATAGGTATACCTTTCATCGACCCAAAGTCACCTACTGGAAACTGTCCATTTTCAACTAGTCAACTTTGGACTTATGTATTTCTCGATGAGTTAGATATTTTCCAGTATGGTCTTCATGACATATGTAGTACTTGTTACAAGGTTTCTAAATTGGTAGCCTGCAGCCATTTTGGCATTGCGAGTCAAAAGTTACGAGCCTCGCAAAACCCCTCGTCGTTAAGCTAAAACTGAAAATTTGAAAATTTTCTAAGTATAGAAGTCAGTTTGAGTTGCCCACTTTGAGACCCTATATCTTCAGAACCACGACTCATTTGGATTTAATTCTTCTTAGAACTTGTAGTACATGTTTAGAGGTTTCCAGAATGTATCTTTGTGCGACCATACGTATTCTGAATCGAGAGTTATGGGTCGTCAAAGTACGTCACTTGGGTTGTTTCAAGCTGTTTTTGCTGAAATTAAAACACTTGAAATTTGACTAAGTGTTGGAAACCCCTATGTGAAGTATGCCTTATGTGACTAACATGCTATTAATCGATGCATTCATTATGTTATGTCGCAAGGTACGATAGAGCATTATAAGATGTACGAATTATGATAAAACATCATGATACGATATTTTCACGAAAGCATACCTTAACGTGAAATATTCGACTAGGTGCTACCACATGAATCAATCGAGTGTATATCATACCATGATATACACTAAAGTAGAAATATGGGTTCTAAGACCCAATGGATTTTTCCACTCCAAAACCTCAAGTTCAAGAATAGATAGGTTAAAGCTAGGACTTACACCCAAGAAATGGGATTAAGGCAATCTACATCCAGTGGGCTTTACTCTACTCAAAAATAAAATGCTTCTGAAATATTTATTTACGATGCTTATTTCAACTGTTGATAAAATGTTTACAAGATTACCTGCCAAAATGTTTATGTTTTGTGTATGTATCCTATCCATGAGATATTATGAGATGTTATGAAATGTTATGAATGTTGTCGGGTCGCCCCAACTTATGAATGAAAATCGATATCGGATCCTATGCCGGAAGGACAATACCGCTAGATTAACGTGTACACCTAATGTGACCGTGTGTCGAAGGACACCACGGCGGTCACGGCGTCAGAGGGAGGCCTCCTTCACGACGCTCAACTATGATGTTATGATGAATGATGATAAGGATATGGATCATACACACTAAGAAAATGCCCGCCAAAGCGATGATTTTGAGAAATGATAAAATGATTTTTGTAAGCACAAGGCATTTTAACTAAAACCCTTGTGTCTTACCATGATGTGGCAAAGGTAATCTTCAAATGATAAAATATTTTCGCATGAGTCCACCGAGTGTATTCTTGTACTCACCGCATGTTTGTTTTAAATGTGCAGTTGAGCGATGATGGATGGAGCAAAGTTGAGCAATAGGATTATTGTCGCTGAAAAGTTTATACCTTGATAGTACATCGTCATATGTACTTATCACATGTTTTCCGCTGCAAGAACCTAAATTTATGTACTAAAGTCAAAGAATATACTTGACATATGTTTTACAGTTTATTGTTAAAAGAAATCTCCCTTTATAATTATCCCCGTTTAGAGTTATAGTCCCTGTTAATCCGTACTTAGGATTGTGGGGCTGTGACAGAGTGGTATCAGAGCAGTTCGCTCTTGAACCCAAAATCTTCTTTAAGGTTAAGTCTAGATTGAGTCATTATACTTCTAGAGATCAGCTGACAATGCTCAACACTCCATCACATCAAGCTCAACCGAAATGAGGTAAATGACTCTTTTCCCAAAGTTTTGAAAATTAGCCTGGCCGGACGAATGTTTATGAAATGATTTTTTAAAATAAAATGAAAAGTTTAAAGTGAAGGATGATTGAAATGATCTTTGAAAAGAAATGAAAGCTATGAGAACGGTTGAAAATGAATGATATGACAAATGACTTGTCAAGAAAATTATGAAAAGAAGGAAGATATAAGAAAGATGATGACAATGATATGAGAAAGTTTTGGCATGATGTGCCAAAGATGAAATGTTTGAGTTTCGAATATAATAAGGGTTCATTATTATGAACGAAGCTATGATTATTCATGTTTAAAATGATTGAGATTGACATTGAATTGTCAATATGATATGTCAATTCTTTAAATTCAACGAAATACGTATGCATAAATGAACTACGAGGAATATTCAAGTTTTACTTCAATCTCAAAGTTGATTATGATGATGAGTATGCTAGCTCAACGTAACGTAGACTTTTAAGAAGCATGATCACTTTTACGAAAGAACATAGAAGTAAGAACTTCCTTCAATTACAAGAACAAGATTAGTGATGGATTTGAGAACTTCATTCCATCTTGAGTGAAGAAAAGTGAAAGATTTATACGAAATTGTTCGACCTCGACATGTACGACCTCGGCTTCAACCTCGGCATGTGCGACTGTCGACTTCAAAATCAGCAATATTCTGTACTACCTGGGCATCGGTAACGGCATGTACGACCTTGGTGTCGGCATCTCTTATGACCTCGGCGCGAAAGCGTGTAAATTTCCCTGCACTGCGCAGTGATTTTGTTTTGACTCGTTCTCGGTCGTGTGAACTCCGACTTACGCACGGTTTTCGCCACGTGCTCCTAATGAACTATACTTCATTTCTTATGAAGGACCAAATTCTGATTCCTACTCCAGAATTCACGAGAATCAGTTGAAGTTAGATCTATGATCTGAATAGAGTAAGAATGCTATAGTATGATACGGACCTTAGAATTTTATAAAGAAAGTAAGATTTCTAGTAACACAAGTAGAACCTCGACATACATGAGAACTTTGTTGATGACCTATTACGGGTATATAAGCTTTCAAATTATATCCATTACCCAATTTCGCCATTGAATTTAACTCTACGACCTAGTTCCAATTGAGAATTCATTCGAGTTTCTCATTTTTCTCAAGAAAATTTTCAAACCCAAAATTTATAAAGTGTCCTTTTGAACCCAAAGCCTTATGTGATCGAGAATATAATTGTGACGGTCCGCCAGCCCATATGACCAAAGAAATCTCAAGAGTCGCTATTCGGTCTTCGGACCCTAGAGCCCCATTTATTCACCCAAGGAACATATCGATTCAATCATTGAAAAGATGTTATCTTGATGGATTAGACAAGACTCTTGTAAGTAGTCGTGATAATCTCTTATCGACTCTTGAAACCATCAAGTAAGATGAAAGTTGACTTACCTTGTCACCTAAATGCTAATTAGTAAAGCGATAAATGTCGGCATGGAATAGGTCGACTTATCACACCACCTAAAAGTTTCGATCAAGAAAGTGATAGACATCAAGAAATTATGATGTAAAGAAAATCTTGATGAGACGAGAAATTCTTCTTATGGCACATCGATGTGATGACCCTTGATGGGCTTTACCAAGATTAATGACAAAGAAGTTATGCCTTCATATGATCGCTATGATAACGGTTAAGAATAAGATACTTTTTAGATTAAATGCAAAGAGTAAAAGTAAAGAAAAGTATATGATATCCGTGGGATATGAATTTCCTTATAATGTCATGACGAGAGCAATTACAACTTATCTTTAAGATAGTTGGATGTCCTCGAAACCTCGTTAGTAGGTTGGACATGTTTAAAAAGAATGAAGATGCATACAAGATATTCTTTTCAAAGAATATATATATATATAAGGAAATGATAGCGTCTCAGACAATAAATCTTTCGCCTTATACCTCAATCAATGAGATTATGCTTGAGCGTAATCGATTCCAAATAATCGAAACTCGGTTGGACGAATGATAATAAGATTTAGAGACCATAATCTTTGAGATGTGTGAATAGCTAGGATATCCCTAGTATGTGAACTAAGTATGGAGGGAATAACTCCGAAGTCAAGACATGATAATGAGATGCTTAGAATTAAGTTATGGTGTACGAATGTACTACCCTACCAAGCCATATGACGATGATAACGATTCTAGTCCTGAAAGTGGAAACTGAAGTATAACGAAAGTAAGATTCCTTTCAAATACCATGCTCATGAAAACATACAAAAGTCAAAAATAGCAGAAGAAATTACGAGCTATACAATTAGATAGTTCCTGATATGACATAAGTTTCAGAAATGTTATGACTTCGATAAGTAAGGTAATTCCTTAGAAGTAAAGAAACGGATTAAGAAATAGATTCATTATTTTGAAATGAATCTTAATACCCTAAGTTATAATGACACAAAACGCTTGTCTTGTGTAACTTAATAGTTAACAAGCAAGATAGTTTCTATAGATCTTGCAAAGGAAATACATCCAAGAGAACACAGGAAAAGATTCACATTGAGAGACTTTAAGATAAATCCAATTAGAAAGATTATCCCTCATACTTTTGCGACGATCAATAAAGTGAGATATTAAGTATCTCTGACATGGGAGTGAAGCATTCATTGAATGACGAGAAAATGGTAAAGATATTTGACGTCAAGGCAGAAGTATAATACGTCCCTAGTGGACAAAGGATTTTATCTTATGCGAAATTTCATGATAAATCAATAAAAGACTAAGAAGAAATGACGTATATCCAAAAAGGGATATTACAAACGATGGCACTAAATGCCAGTACAAGGATTTCTCTGGAAAAGAGTTTAAAGTAAGAATATATATGAGAAATATACTCCTAAGATCGATAAAGTGAAAAAAAAAAAAAGGGATTTAATCATTCATACTGGAATAGGAATGAATATTGTGATAGAGACATGACGATCTCTACGATAAGATTTCATTATTGAAATATATCAATATCAAAGGATAGGTTGATGTAGACCTAACCACGAATGCTATTAGTAAAAGTATAACGATACTAACACCGAGAAATATAAAGTGAATGAGGCAACAGAAGGCCATAGCAAGGGAACATGATGTCCCAACGGAAAGGACAATGACATATGAAATAGACATTTACTTGAATAAACGGGAACACCGTAGACCAAAGCCTATACCTTGCATCGAAAATGTAACAAACAGTAACCAAAAGGCGTAATAGGTGTGAGGAAAATTTCTAATACCATAAGATCTTGTTCGATATAGGTGCTTCGCTTTTTAACATCGCACAAGTGTGCGTAGAAGCTATAGAACCCAATTCAGGGTAAGCGAATCAAGAAATGAAAATCCCCTTACCTATACGAGAATTTTAACCATCGCAACAGTTGCTCAAGCTCAGAATTGAACCTAGAATCGTCTAAAGTGCTATCCAAAGATTTGGATCATTATATCTATGTGGAACGTAGATATAATTTTAGAGACAAGAAGTTTCGAAAATGGCTGTCATTCATGTGATTAGTGACCTGGGCCTAGCCTTTTCGTTAGAGGTTTTACATGACAGAATATCAGTACCCACTGTTCGCCTATGCGAATATCTTTAAGGAAACATACGACTGAAAATTTAAAACGTAAAATGGATATTTAGATGAGTGTCATGAATCGTGTCACAAGTAGTCTACAGGTTATATACATCTTAAAGTGTATAATTCATTAATAGATCCTTCTTATTAAAAATTCCTCCATCGCTTAATTTAAGTCGGACTCATCTAGAACTATATGGTTACGATGGCAATAAAAGGGTCCGATGAGTAAAAGAAAAGAAGGAGTTAACCCCAAGGCCTACAAGATTATAACTCACACGAGCGTATCGGCTCTTTTGATATGAATTAGAATGGATTTAGAACAGCTTTGGAGAAAATTTTGCACCTCGGATGGATACTAGTAACTATAGAGTGTCAAATGAGGATGGTACCCAACTACGATCATCTATTTGCCAACAGATTGATGTAATTTTGCAAAAGAAGTATCAAGAGAATATTTTCTCCATGATAAAAATTCCAAAGCCTGGACAGACTTACCAGGATTTGTCAACAGGCTCAAGTATACATATAATGCGTAGGAAACAACACCTACGAGTACTTGTCCTGAACCTCGGCAAGTTACGCAGCACGGCATAAAGGAATGGTTGTACCATCATGTTCCAAACGCCGCCCCACGCCCCGTGTCACAATTATACCAGAAAGAGACGAGAATGGTAAAAAGGACAGGATCTTATCGCCCTCGCGGATTAGGAGAATTACCGCTACCAACTCAACCATTCTTTCTGATAAAAGTAACACCAACTTTTAGTATTGAAGAAGAAACGGGGAGCAGCCTGACCCCTGGCTCTCTAAAAGAGAACGACCATCAGAAGTATGAAAACAAAAACGTACTTGGAGAAAGACAAGTTTCCAAGGGAGAAGTACAACTCCGACGAAGGTCACTCAGAGACCTAGAATCTTAGGAACATATAAGACTTATATGTAGATAATGGTTGATAATGAAAATGATGTGATTATAATATGTAAAATAAACGTAGTTTGGAAGAGTTTATGAATATGGTGAAAGAAGTGTCAAAGTTTTGAGTGTAAAAAGAGCTAGACGCCAGAATCGGTCACCAGAGACCGACCGTAAGTAATGTATGAAAATCCTCACCGAGGCATTATGATGTAATATTATATGGTCTTAAAGAATGGTATCCAAATACGGAAATGAATTGTTCAATAAAATATGGTTACTATGAGATAATAGTTACGCTATTCGGACTAACCAATGCACCACTCGCTTATGAACCTAAAAATCGAGTGTTTCACAAATACCTAGATAATTTTTATCTCAATCTCATAGATGATGTTCTTATCTATTCAAAGGACGAGAAAGAACATAAAGAAAATCAAGGTCGTCTTTACAACTTTTAAGAGCCGTAAGATTTTGCCAAGTACACTTTGTAAATCTCACTAAAGGAGAAATATTCTTCAGCACATAGTGTCTTTAAAATAGAACAATGTAGATCTCACAAAGGACAAAACAATTACAGATGATGAAAGACGTCAATGACCTAAAATAAGATCATGAATTTTATAGATTAATTGACTTCAGTTAGAGATCCATTAAGAACTCTCTAAGGTAACAAGACCAATAAGATAGTTACCCCAAAATAGAGTCACAATTCTCACGGATTAATAAAAGTAAGGCTATGTATTAATATGAGATAAATAATAACTTATGTGTCACGATGACTTAGGCCACATGAACATAATTTCCTAACTCATGACTTGAAATAGTGATAGAATCTGATTTAAGAAAAGGATCGCCGAGAGACAAAGGATGGAGGAAAAGTTAGAAAGGATCCGAGAAAGGGTAAGGGTCAAGGATTTAAGAACTTCCAGAGGCGCTTGACAACGCCTTATTGTCTCGAAGGAAGAATATGCGCCGCATTTACGCAAAACTTCAAAATGAAATAATGAGCGAGGCTCACGATACACCCTACACCGCCCACCCGATAGTACTAAGGTGTACCAAGACCGAAAGAAAAGTTTTGATGGAAGGCATGAAACGAGACATAGCTTTTTCAGAGAACACCGCCTTGTTGCCAGCAGATGAAAGCATTACACCAACGTCCATACGGAAAGTTACAACCGTTGGAAATACCCGAGTGGAAATGGGATGAAATAACGATGGACTTCATACGAACTTACCCAAATCAAAAGAGGAACACCGCTATATTTGTAATTGTTAATAGACTCACCAAGAGTGCTCACTTCCTACCAATCCAAAGTACTTATGGATCCGATGTTAGCCCAATTGTATGTAAAGGAAATTATACGACTTCACGGAGTGCCAAAATCTATTACCTCTGATAGTAACAGTAGTATAAATACCAAAGTCTTGGAAATTTCACTCCTATATCAATAAATTAAGAACCCTTCACAATTTACAAAAGTTTGAATTTATTCTTCGAGCAAAGAAACTTGGATACAAGATAGGAAAGATGGCACGAATCAGTAAAAGATTATAAATGTGATAAATGATCACCTATGAACGGTTAATGTAGAATTTAATGCCTAAGATATAAATTCAGTCTAAATTATGGTATGTCCTTATAGAAAAGGAAAACTCAGCAGAAAAGTTAAGAAAACGAGAACAGAAATAGTCGGGAAATCAAGGACGAATGTAAGTAGTATTCCCACAACCAAGGTGAAATATGACTAAAAAGAGAAAATGAAGATGGGAATAGAATGCAAATTAAAATAAGGAATGAAGAGCTAAAGGATATTTTAAGGAGCACTAGACAGTGTTATATTGTCTAAGAGATAGATATATACATATATTCCCAAGCAATAATAAGCTTAGAAATAAAACCAAGAATGAATTTCATGATCCTTCTCATACCGCCAACCAGGCATTATTAAGATGTATTATGATTTACGAGTAAAGTTAGATGGGAAGGAATGAGATAAGATATAACCATATTGTCGAGCAAAGGTCTCTCGTTATCAACAAGTAAAGGCATTGTATCAAAGGCCTTATAAGAGAGTATAATCTCTAGAACTACACGAATGGAAATAGAATGATATAGAAATAAATCTTGTGATGATTTTACCAAAGTCATAAAGAAGTTGCACTACTATATGGCTAGTAGTGGATCGACTCGCCAATTATGCTTTATCTCGCCTATTCGTATGACTCATAGATCCGATAAGTTAGCTCACCGCACATAAAGGAAATCGATATTTACAAGGAGTACCAAACCTATCGCCTCAGATAGAGACTTCAAGAGTACCCTAGTTTTGGAACTAACTCACAAAAGGAGTTAGACACGAGATTGAGCCTTAACATAGATGTCCACCACGCAGCGTAAGGACAATCAAAAGGACAATATGAATGTTTAAGGATACGATAGAACAAGTGATAAACCAAGGTATCGATGGAAACTTATTGTACCACTTGGTAAGTTTATGTGCGATCGTAGCTACCAAACAACGATCAATGTAGCCTTATGATGCGTGCGACAAAAAGAGTATCGACCACCACTTTATTGTAACAAAGTAGGTGAGTAAAGGTATAAAGTCCCGACGTTGTAAATGAAACGATTAAGATATCTACCAACGAGGCAAGGAATAAGAAAAGCTTAGATGTATAAAAATCTTACGCCGGTACGCCAGAACCCGAACCGCATTCTTGAATGCGGAATTAAAGTTTCTTAAGATTTCTCCATCTAGAGGAATTATAAGTTTAGATACAAGAATGTTGAGATCACGCTTTATAGACCTTACGAGCTCCTAGAAATGATAGCCTAGTAGCTTATAGCTTAGTACTTCCACCACATTTGGGGAAAGTACGAAATGTTTTCCTCGTGTCGCAGCTTAAGGAAATACGAAAATTACCCAATTCACGAAACCAACATGATGATGTGACCTTTGACTCGATGGGTTATGATAAAAATCTAAGACTAATTTGATCGCATTTATCAACGATTAAAGAAGCAAGTTTGGTCTTATAATGAAAGTCCAATGGAAGAACCATGGACGAAAGAAAAGCACATAGAAAGTTATGATGTTATGATGTTAAGATACCCATACTTTATGAGGTATACAAATTTCGGGACGAAATTTCTTTTAAGGGGGGTAGGATGTAATACCCCGCAGAATTAGATGCCCAATTACGGTATTTAAAACCCGTAAATTAGAAATTCGCTGAGATGATTCAATCCATAAGATATCGAATAATGATTTCGATTATTTACGAAGGAATGAATTCCTATTTTATATTCACGGAGAATTGTGAATTAAGAAATAAAAGTATATGAAGTATATCGACAGTATTATTTTAACGCCGATCACGATCGATAGTTAAAATTATGATATTTTCTAAGCAATTGCTTAGAATTAAATTCCATTATTAATGGAATAATGTAATAAAGTAATGACGACCATTTCGAGATGAGTCGATAATGAACGCTTTGCAACGCTTTCAAACGTTAACGCTTTGAGATGAAACGAAAAGCGCTTTAATCGATCAAGAAATTATAGGAATTAATTTCCTATGATTAGTAAATGTAATTACAGTATTATTAAGCATTAAATCAATGCTAGATCAACAAGAATTGAGAGTGACCAATTTTTCAAACGCTTGAAAACCCTAATTTTCGAACTCGATTTTTATCGCATAAAATGATGCCATTAATTTATCCTATGATATTACTTATCATCTAAACTATATGTGATAACATATATCAATGTTGGGCATGGAAAATAAAAATTTGACATATGGTTTATGTGTAATAGCCGAAAACCCTTGAAGGTGTAACAAAGTGTGTTGTTGATTTTTCCTATTGCATGTATCTACTATATGACAATGTGATTAATTATAACCTAACTAAGCAATTAAAATCAGATATATATGTGTGCATCGTATGTGAGTGTGTGTGAAGAGGTGTGCATGTGTGTTGTCCATATGATGAACCATGGGTGACAAATGTCACCCATAAACAACCACCCCACCCCTACACCATTTTCAGTCGCCCCTCCCTCTCCAAACTGAAGAAACTCAGCCCCAAATGTGAGATTTGCAGTCATCTTCCTTCCCACACCACTCTTTCTCGCCTCTCATCTCACTATCACTGCAATGCGAAGACATGGCCAAGGACCAGAGCTCACCCAAGCCACAAGCTTCAAGCATCCCCCGACCTCTGGCTAAAGTCATTCCTAAGGTAGACATCCATACATCTCAATTGTGTACCATGGCCAAATCATACATGCATGAGTAGCAAAACACTTATATTGTGTGTTTATATGATTGCATGTTGTTGATCTGGACGAACAGTGACTTTATAAAATTTATAGACTAAGTTACAGTGATCCGATGATTGTGAATTTTAATATGTTGAACTTATATGTGTCTAATATGCCTCTGTAAAATTTCAAGGCCATCCAACATGATTTGCTATTTTAATCGTATTTTTCGAAAGCATCGCGCAAATCTGTGAAATCGCCGTGTTCATCACCCATAATCCGTGGCTTTCGTTTTAAGTTTGGATAATGATAAAACTCTGAAATTTGGCAGAAACATAATTCAGCATGTCTAGAAGATGTATGTAAATTTTCAGAATTTTCTAAAAGTTTTACTATTTATTCCAGATTTTACAAGTTAACTGCACAAAACTGTCACGGGAGTGATAGCTTGTGGTAAAACATTTTTATCTCCCAATCTATTGTGAATCATTGAGTGAGGCTTTTTCTGGATAAAACTAGACTTAAGTGGCTTTTCAATATGATTGAATTCATTTCAGATTCCTTATAATGAACTCACGGTGAATTTTTAAAGTTGACGCATTTCAGTAAGCCTTTTGGACAAACTGCCTTAGAAAATTTCTATGTTAATAGGCTGTTCGAGTATGACTTTTACGTGAGGTGTTCAAGCCATTTGTAGTCCGATTTGGACTTGGGTTTCTTCATAAGAAATGTTCCTCACCATGTCTAGTTATGATCTGGAAAGTTTGATACCAAACCAAGTTTTATAGGTATACCTTTCATCGACCCAAAGTCACCTACTGGAAACTGTCCATTTTCAACTAGTCAACTTTGGACTTATGTATTTCTCGATGAGTTAGATATTTTCCAGTATGGTCTTCATGACATATGTAGTACTTGTTACAAGGTTTCTAAATTGGTAGCCTGCAGCCATTTTGGCATTGCGAGTCAAAAGTTACGAGCCTCGCAAAACCCCTCGTCGTTAAGCTAAAACTGAAAATTCTGAAAAATTTTCTAAGTATAGAAGTCAGTTTGAGTTGCCCACTTTGAGACCCTATATCTTCAGAACCACGACTCATTTGGATTTAATTCCTTCTTAGAACTTGTAGTACATGTTTAGAGGTTTCAGAATGTATCTTTGTGCGACCATACGTATTCTGAATCGAGAGTTATGGGTCGTCAAAGTACGTCACTTGGGTTGTTTCAAGCTGTTTTTGCTGAAATTAAAACACTTGAAATTTGACTAAGTGTTGGAAACCCCTATGTGAAGTATGCCTTATGTGACTAACATGCTATTAATCGATGCATTCATTATGTTATGTCGCAAGGTACGATAGAGCATTATAAGATGTACGAATTATGATAAAACATCATGATACGATATTTTCACGAAAGCATACCTTAACGTGAAATATTCGACTAGGTGCTACCACATTAAATTAATCGAGTGTATATCATACCATGATATACACTAAAGTAGAAATATGGGTTCTAAGACCCAATGGATTTTTCCACCCCAAAACCTCAAGTTCAAGAATAGATAGGTTAAAGCTAGGACTTACACCCAAGAAATGGGATTAAGGCAATCTACATACCAAAGTGGGCTTTACTCTACTCAAAATAAAATGCTTCAAATATTTATTTACGATGCTTATTTCAACTGTTGATAAAATGTTTACAAGATTACCGCCAAAATGTTTATGTTTTGTGTATGTATCCTATCCATGAGATATTATGAGATGTTATGAAATGTTATGAATGTTGTTGGGTCGCCCCAACTTATGAATGAAAATCGATATCGGATCCTATGCCGGAAGGACAATACCGCTAGATTAACGTGTACACCTAATGTGACCGTGTCAGTAAGGACACCACGGCGGTCACGGCGTCAGAGAGGAGGCCTCCTTCACGACGCTCAACTATGATGTTATGATGAATGATGATAAGGATATGGATCATACACACTAAGAAAATGCCCGCCAAAGCGATGATTTTGAGAAATGATAAAATGATTTTGTAAGCACAAGGCATTTTAACTAAAACCCTTGTGTCTTACCATGATGTGGCAAAGGTAATCTTCAAATGATAAAATATTTTCGCATGAGTCCACCGAGTGTATTCTTGTACTCACCGCATGTTTGTTTTAAATGTGCAAAGTTGAGCGATGATGGATGGAGCAAGGTTGAGCAATAGGATTATTGTCGCCGAAAAGTTTATACCTTGATAGTACATCGTCATATGTACTTATCACATGTTTTCCGCCGCAAGAACCTAAATTTATGTACTAAAGTCAAAGAATATACTGACATATGTTTTACGCTTCTCCTTTATAGTTATCCCTGCTAGAAATAGTCCTGTTAATCCGTACTTAGGATTGTGGGGCTGTGACAAATACATGTCAATTAAATAATTAAAACATCACCTAGCATAATGTTCGAAAATACCGTGAAAATTATAAAAATATAATTCATGCCACTTAATATTTTTCAAGCCATTTTCCAAATATACTCATATATATCATAACATATAGTTTAGATAATAAATAATAGCATAGGATAATTTAATAGTATCTAATATTCCATTAATATAGGAATTAATATGGAAATTAATTCCAACCTTCATTAGAAAATTTCATAAAATTCTGACGTTCGATACGCAATCGATGTTAAAATAATACTGTCGAATTTCTTCGCGACATTTTATTCCTTGATTCACGATCCTTAGTGAATATAAAAAGGAATTCGTTATTACGATACTGAATCGAAATCAATATTCGATGTCATTAAATAAAATACGGCAAAACCCTAGTTTACGGGTTTAAAATACCGTAATTAGACGTTCGTTTCTTCGGAATATTACATTCCACCCCCCTTAAAAGAAATTTCATCCCGAAATTTGCATACCTCTAGAAAAATAAGTCGGGGTATCGCTCTTTCATCGCTTCTTCAAGTTCCCACGTGGCTTCTTCTTGTCCGTGGTGTCTCCACAGCACTTTGACTAGCGGAATCGACTTGCTCCGTAGTTGCTGAACTTTGTAGTCGAGTATTGCTGCGGGTTCCTCTTCGTAGCTCATGTCTGGCTTGAGGATCACGTCGTCTTGATGGATCACGTGCTTTGGATCATGTACGTATTTTCGTAATTGTGACACGTGAAACACATTGTGAACATTCCCCAAATTTGGCGGAAGAGCCAACCTATAAGCTACTGGACCTATCCTCTCTAGGATCTCATATGGTCCTATAAAACGGGGTCTCAGCTTTCCTTTCAGGCCAAACCTGACAATCCTTTCGATGGAGAGACTTTAAGGAACACTTTGTCTCCATCTTCAAACTGCAGCTCGGATCTACGCGTATCAGCGTAAGACTTCTGTCTATCTTGAGCTTCTTTTATTCTTAGCCTAATTTGTCGGACGATTTCAATCATCTCGTTCACTGCTTCTGGCCCTATGACTTTCCTCTCACCTACTTCATCCCAATAAAGTGGTGATCTACATTTCTTGCTGTCACGCCCCAATTCCCGAGGGAAGGCACGGATGCCGGGGTATGATTAGGGGTGGGGGTTAAGAAGCGGGGAAGAAGGGGGAATACATATAACATACATGATAAGAAGATGTGACCATGATATCGGACAACATCTCCTCTATAACTAGGACATATCCTGAAGGGGAGGGGTGCACAAACAATCCACCAACAGAATAATATCGATACCATAACCTCAGAAACATGATCTTGGTTTATAACAAGTAATGCAAGAAAGCAAAATAGCATTACACCCTGTTGACTAGATCGGTCAACCACATAGCATGCTCGTATCGAGACTCACAACATAATACAACATAACAAATCTTGTTCCCAATCAGAAAGCAAAATAAGGGACAATAATACATCAATATCAGAGTACGTATATAACACAACATCGAGGAAGCATAGCATGAAGAACCCGCAGCTCCACCCCTCAGCGTCGCCCGTCCAGCCCTCCTCCATCTGTGAAAAGATTTGAAAAAGAGTTTGGGGTGAGTACTAGCGCACTCAGCTGGGGTTTTGTCATAAATCAAAAGAATCATGGTGCCTGTTCAGAGCACTTACCTAAGAAGGTTTTAAAACGTAAATCCACTTCTAAGTAAGCAAAATAGATTTTTGTTTTTCGATACACCGATCCGTTATTATCATTACTCCCATCATAGAACCAAGAACCACGGCTCGGGCGTATCCCGCCAGCCCATCACATCTCATTCATTCGCCCGAACATATCCAACCACCCATGCCCTAACGTATCCAAATAGGGTAACTCGGTGTGGACTTCAGGTCAAATCCGTCGTAACCATAACCACCTCATTACCATTTCCATGTGGACTTCCCGGTCTATCCCTTCGTAACCATAACCACGTGTTCGGGTCTATCCCTTCGATCAATACTCAAGATGGTGATCAACCCACCGAATAGAGATCCGTGCACAATCACAATATAACCATATCTCGGATCGTAGAACAAGAATAACTTCATCAAAACATTTTACGGCGCACATGTTTTATTTTGAAATATCGAGTAAATAACTCAAAATAAGCATATATAACCCAACCTCGAATGATTTAAAACGCCAATCGGAGATATCTACGGATCCGATGACTTCACCTATTGCACTGGTAGGTACCTCGTAACAAGACGGAAAAACTTTTGGGGTTACATCCCACAAAGCAAAGCAACCACGTGATCCAAACAAAGATCAAGCAAAACTAGGGTTTTGACTTTACAACCCATATTTGCACTCTCCGGTTTTCAAATCAACTCGATGCGTAAGGAAATATATTCAGGCATCAAGACCTATAATAGGGTACTTTCAAAATATGCATGCATGCAAGTTGACACAAATCTTAGCAATGAAGAAGCTTCAAAATCGATGCTATCCTCGATCTAGGATAAACCATCCAAAATCGATGCATGAAAATGGAAACATAAACAATATGTATAACGACAAACATGGAATGACAAACTATGTTGAAAATGGATAACCCGGCATGTACTTCCTTTAGAAAACTCAAGCAACGGAAAACATCCCGACATGCGTAAACACGAAAAAGTAAAACGGAATCAAGATTTTAGTAGAATGCATAGCCCGAACTCAAAACCTAAAGGACCAGAGCTGGCAAGGTGGCGATCGGCCACCAATCGGCGGCCAACAAGGCACGCGACGGCGGTGATTCGGCGGACCCTTGCCGGCCAAATTGGCGGCCCTCGGCTTTTCCGTCTCGTCCCTTTAGAATCCCGAGTTCTATTCTATACGATCTACTAAAAGGCGGAATCAAAAGAAGAAAAGGACAAAAACAGAAAAAACGGGTTGTCGGGAGTGGTTGATCGGCGGTGGTGGCTCGGCGACAACGCAATGGCGCCACACGAGCCTCCCGGCTCGATTCCCACTCCTCCAGCCTTCATGACGTGCACTGAGCTGCTCGGCTCTTCCGTAAACACAGAGAGACGAAGAAATGAACGTTGAAAATGAAGGCCCCAGCCTCCTATTTATAGGAAAGCGGGTGCTTGCATGCTTGCAAGCGACCCTTTTCGAAAACGCAAAACCGACGCAACTTTTGCAAACGGACTCAAATTTAGCAAACTTAGTATCCATGGACACGAAATAAAATACCGGAGACAACGACTATAAACAAGATATGCTTTTAAAAGATCCATGAAAAGTCCGGTTTTTCAATAACTTCCCCGGAGTGCCAAACCTTCATGGGTGGTCGAAAACCTGCATACTTAGTGTCTATGAATTCGTCATAAGACACTCTTCACAACGCCCGAGGTTTCGTGACGGTCGATCACCAAAATAAAAGTCAACCTTTCGACCTTTCTCAAAAACGCGCCATGCAAAATGTGAAGCTTAGAAAGGACGGGTATCACATCCTCCTCCTTAGAAAAATTTCGCCCCGAATTTCAAACACGTGGAGAAAACAACTCGTGGTACCGAGCCCACGAACTTGTCTTCCAACTCCCACGTAGCTTCATCTTCGCCATGGTGATTCCACAACACCTTCACCAAAGGAATCGCTTATTCCTCAACTTCTTCACTTCTTGTTCCAAGATAGCCACTGGCCTCTCCTCGTAACTCAGATCCTGAGCAAGAATCACCTGATCGTGCTTGATCACGTGTTTTGGGTCGAACACGTACTTTCTCAACTGAGAAACGTGAAACACGTCGTGCACATCTCCGATGCTAGGTGGGAAAGCTAACCTATAGGCAACGAGGCCTATTCTCTCAAGAACTTCGAAAGGTCCAACAAACCTCGGTCGCAACGTACCTCGTTTCCCAAAACGAACGACTCCTCTCGCCGGGAAACCTTATGAAAACGCGATCTCCGATCATGAATCAAGATCAGACGACGCTTGTCCGCATAGGACTTCGCTCGCCCCGAGCTTCCTTGATCCTTCGTTTGATCGATTGATAACCTCGACCGTCTGCTGAACCATCTCTGGTCCTAACATCTTCCTCTCGCCCACTTCGTCCCAATAAAGTGGCGATCGACACTTCCTTCCGTACAAAGCTTCATAGGGAGCCATTCCTATGGTGGCCTGATAACTGTTGTTATAGGCAAACTTCACCAAAGGTAGTATCTGTTTGGTATGATTTTGTGATGATTCTTGGTATTGTTTTACATGTCATTTTCGGTGGTTTGTCCTATTTATGCCGTTGGTTTGATTAATATTTATCGAGTCGGACTTACTGCTCGTCTCGATGTTTTGTAGGAAAACGGAAGAAAATAGGATGAATTGGATTTGCCAAGGATCAGATATAATTGAAGAGGCTTTTGATAGGAATTCATAGGCGCAAACGGATCGCACTTCGGAGTTTGGACGAGAGAGAACAGATCATTTCTTCAAAGTCGCGCAAGACGCACACGCCACGCGCCGCGTGCGCCGACACTGAACACTTCCAATAATTCTCCTGAATAATGGAGAAGGAATCAAGGATATTGTCCTTCAAAAGAAGTGAATTAAGTTGTGATAGGAGTCCGTAGGTGAAAACCGTGTACAAATCGGAGTTCGGACGAAGGAGAACGGGCAAACAACAATTTGCAAGCAGTTGTGTCGCCGCGCGCCAGCCGCACGCCCAGCGCCGGTTCAGCATCTTGAGCGTTAAGCCCTTTTCCCTCTTGAACGCCAGTTCTTTGTGAACGCTGGTTCACCATTTGGCCATCTTCGCACATACATCAATCTTGAACGCCGCTTTGGGAACGCCGCTCACTCTGCGCCGCCTTCCGTCTTGGCGCGTTCATCAATTGTGAACGCCGGTTCACTCCTTTCACCTGTTTTCAGCGCCATCTCCATCCAAGCGTCGTTCGCCCAATTCTCCCGCAAGCTCACACCGAGTCGGCGCCGCTTTTCTGAATGATTCTCAATGGCGTTCATTCCGGCCATGCTCATTTTTAGTCGAATGTTTTCTAAGCGTGAGCTCATTATGAACCGGCGCTCACCTTTATTTTATATATATATTCGCGCATTAGGTCAATAGGCGCCTCGGCCCGAGTTCTTTAGTTTTGGTTCTTTCAAGAACATGCTGCTTCTTCATCGATTCTTCCGTAGTTCTTCAACGATCGACACAAGCAAATAATCTTTAGATTTAATTCTGCTTTCTTATTTTCATCGAACGATTTAGTTAACCAATTTATGTTTTGGGATTTACATTCTTTCGGATTAATTTTATAGTTTTATCGCTTGATGGTTTTATCGATTCGATTCATAGTGACATGGATCGATTTCCATGTTCCGTTGATTTTCATTGCATAATGATTTCGCTTTCGTTTATGTGCAATTAGATTTAGATTAGGGATTGACAAACCCTATGAATAATAGAATTGCATATGCTTTTGTTTATCGCTTTGATTTATCTCTTTCATAGTTCAACTAGGGATTGACAACCCCTAGTTTAGATTTATCGCTTTATTAGTTTAGCTTGGGATCGACAACCCCACCAGATCGCTGCTTATTTTCTCGTATTTCAATTCTTGCATGTTCAACCCCGTTGTTATTAGTATGTTTAGATTTAATCGTTTTACATGCGCAACACAAACAATGGCCTGTTAAGTTTTCCTTGAGAGACGACTCGTGTTAACTTATCACGCCACGATTACCTCGCATTTATCATGAGTGAATTTGAGTGTGTTTTATAGCTTGAGAAAACGGACTAAGTAGTTCATGCGGTTTCGATTGATGAAGAGGATTGGGAAAGGAATTTGTTAGCATGCCCGCACCCACAATGGTATTGAAGGAACTACCGATGAAGTATGTGTTCGTGGAGGATGAGCAAGGAAGCCGATGATCTTTTCACCGAGCTTCTAATTTTTGGAGAAACGGAGTTGACCTCGGTGCTTATAGAGGTGGTGAAAGCGCTTTTACAAGTCTGGCGATAAAGGGGTGTTTATGCCCTATCTGGAGCAACACTTGGTATAGTCCCAGGGCACCGATGGAGCTCATGGCATCATGATTATGGCGGATTGCCACATTGACCACCACCGTTGTTCTAATAAACACGCCGAGCTAATGACGTTAAACAAGCGCCCCGTGGGAGGTAACCCACCTTTGGTTTTGTTTTCTTTTTTTTTTCTTTTATCTTTTATTTCTGTGTCATGTTTTTAATCTGTGTTTCGTCTTTGTCTGTGTGCAGGAGATGTCTTATGGAATAGGATATGTTGAGAATGGGCAAACCATTGGTTCAGCCAACTTCAGTGGAAGTTCTCGTCCCCTTATCATTTGCGCTTTTATTGTTTTGAGCACCGAGGATGTTCTCGAATTAAAATGTGGGGATGTTTACTCGCTTTGTGTGCATTTCATATATAGTTTTGTATGCTTAATGATGTGCCCTTGTGCTTATTTTGATTGTTTGGACGTAAGCTTTGTCTATGCGAATAAGTTAGATCTTGATTTGTGCAATCAACTCGTGGTATCGTCAAACCGATTGAATTTCCAAACTTTTGGTGATATATGATTTTAGTATAATGTGAATTGACGGACTGTGATTGATAGAAATGAATAGGGAAAATTGATGTGATTTGTCCGCTAATGTTAGGGGTAGTGTTAACATTGTGGTTGCCTATATACTTGTTTCATTTTATATATATAAAAAAAATGTGAAAAAGAAGAAGAAAATGAGGAGAATGAAAGCTCCAGTATTTTGTTGAGATTGTTGAAATGGAGGATGAGATTATGTCCCTCTTTCTCGTAATTTGAGAAATGGACATGGAAACCACGTTAGGAGACTCGAGTTCATCGAGAGTGCACCTTCGAATATTATTCCAAAATCATTAAAACATTCTTTATGCTTTATAAAAGAAACTTGTTGCTAAAGGTGACCACATTAGTTAGTTCACCCCTAACGGAGAGTTGGGTCTGAGCAGAGATTAACTCTTTATTTATTGGAAATCAATTGTCGATCTTGATTTATTTCACATTATCTTTGAATTCGTAAACACCAAGTGTGGGGGAAATGCAATAAGGTTTGATTGATTAGAATAAGGGTTAAGTTGCATGAGTTATCTTTCGACTTTTATTAGTATAGACTTTGCTTGAGGACAAGCAAATGGATAAGTGTGGGGGAGTTGTTTGGTATGATTTTGTGATGATTCTTGGTATTGTTTTACATGTCATTTTCAGTGGTTTGTCCTATTTATGCCGTTGGTTTGATTAATATTTATCGATTCGGACTTACTTGCTCGTCTCGATGTTTTGTAGGAAAACGGAAGAAAATAGGATGAATTGGATCTGCCAAGGATCAGATATAAATGAAGAGCCTTTTATAGGAATTAATAGGCTAAAAAGGATTGCAATTCGGAGTTCGGACGAGAGAACGGATCATTTCTTCAAAGTCGCAAGACGCACTCCACGCGCCGCCGCATCGGGCGCTGAACACTTCCAATGATTCTCATGAATAATGAAGAAAGAATCAAGGATTTTGTCCTTCATAATAAGTAAATTACGTTGCGATAGGAGTCCGTAGGCAAAAACCGTGCACAAATCGGAGTTCGAGACGAAGGAGAACGGACAAAACAAATTCTGCGCAAAGTGTGTCGCCCGCCACAAGGCCTGCGCTTCGCGCCCAGCGCCGGTTCAGATCTTGAGCGCGTTCAGCCCTTTTTCCCTCTTGAACGCCAGTTCTTTATGAACGCTGGTTCACCATTTGGCCATCTTCACGCACATACATCAATCTTGAACGCCAGCTCTTTGTGAAGGCCGGTTCACCTGCTGCCGGCTTCCATCTTGAGCGCGCGTTCATCAATTGTGAACGCCGGTTCTGTAACACCCCGACTTACGTAATCACGTAATTAAGGTGTTACGTGGATTAAGGAAGGAAGGAATTGGATAAAGACGAACGTCAATAGTCTGATATCCCAGGTTAAACTAATTTCTCAATGAATGTAAGAGCTCAAACATGCTTTCACCAAAATAAAATATGTGACTAACTAGGGTCGAAAGCATGACTCATCAATAACTTAGAAGCATTTTATACAATATAAGATCCAACAACCAATTCTGGTCATTCTAAAGAAATCCTTGTTCATAGAAGCAAGTCGAGATCATAACAGAGATGTCAAAATCTCAACAACGAAATGAAACTGACATCAGAGCAATTTAAAGCACAAAACAAACAAAGGCCAAAGTTCAGCAACAAGAAGTGTGGCTGAGAATCATGTATGATGACACAAGACTCTGGGCAAACTAAACATGACACCACAATTTAACAACATTGTCAGGAGACAAAACCTCTAGAGAAGCTTCTCTGCATAACATTCGATTCCAAAGATCCTCTCAAGCTCATCCCGCACATTTAGAAATATATGCGGGTGAGTACTAGATGCACTCGGTGGGTATATGCGAAAACATTTTAAAACATTGCTCTTAGAGCTATAAGATTGACTTGCCATAACATATGCAACACATGTGAGTTTTCGCTAAATAACCTGTGCATACTCCTGAAATAAACTTACTTGCTTTCATGCTCATGCATTCATAATGCAACATTCAACATGCGTCTGCAGACATAATCTCATTCATAAACCATATCTACGCACTCTTGTGTTGAGAAGTAGCTCTTCTCAAACACCGTGATCGGCCATTTAGCTCACGATCACTCTGTACACAAACCCACTTCGGCAACTCGTCCAAAGATAGGGCGATATCGTCCATCTCTCGTAGATAGGCAATATATATCATGCATCATGCTTAAAAACTTGGCAAGTCACCAACTTTACATAAAAATGCATATCATATCATCTTGTATGCAAAAGCATATCATTTCTCATTTTTAAGAAGGATTTTACCCACCTGGAGATCTGGCTTACTCGAGACTTTCTGCTTTTCCTTTCTTGATCTCTATCTCGCTTCCACTTGCTCCTTAAAAAGAGATAAGAGGAATAAATACGGGAAAGAGGAACTAAGAGTTTCTAACTCTTGAGCCTCTACTAAAACTCTCTCGATACTCTAAGGTTAAGCTAAGCTCTGCTAGGTCAATGCATCCAAAACTAAACTATTCAACTTATTAAGAAAGTATTTTATAAGAACTTGAATCTTTTCAACTCCTTATATATATATAAGGATACCATATCGATATAAGAAAATCTTTAACTTTCAAATCTTTTCATTTGAAAACTTCGATCAAGTAAGTCTTGATCAAGTTACAAAATCACGAGAATCTATACTTTGAATTAAATTTCCAAATATCAAACTATAATCACAAAGTCCTTTGAAAACGTGAACTAATCTAAATCTAAATTTTTCATATAAGCATAGAAAAATCTCAATAAATCAAAATAAGCTAATTTCATATACTAGATCATACTTTTGAAATCAAACTACCCAAATAAAATCAAACTAATAAGTTCTTGATATTCCATAAGCATACTAATTTAGGGTTTTTTTCGCATGAGTTGGTTTTAACTCCAAATCCTTTCACCAAACACAAGCATTTATGTATAATCACATATATACTAACTTATTTTAAACAAATCAAAACCAAATCATCTTGAAATCAAGGCCATAGTTTTCGGTCATGGCTAGAAAATTAGGGGTTTCGATTTTTGTTTCCGAAATCAACTCTAAACATGTCAAACGTCTCTAATTACATAGATACATGCTCAATTTGAGAAATCATCAACACATTCTCAAGATAAGAATTAGGGTTCTTAACTAAAGTTTGAGATTTTCTTGAAAATAGACATATTAACCCACAATTCAAGTATAAACACTAGATCTAGCATCAATTAAAACATATCATACAAGATCAACGTTTTTACCAATTTTCTTTAGAAAGGACCAAACTTATGAGGTTTAAAAGGGACTTTTCTTTGTTTTCTCAACATAATATCACTCCTAATAGGTAGATCTATGCATATATAAACTAAAAATCGAAGAACAAAACCCGTAAGAAAAAGGCCTAAATGGCCGACACATATGGGAGTTTGGGGGTGGGTTTTCATTTTGATCTTCTCTTCAAAACTTGAATAAAGTTAGTGATTTACCTTCTTAAGACGTCGATCTATCAACTTGAAAAGGATTGGAAGCTTGATTCTTGATCTTGGAAGAAGAAAATTTAAGTGTGTGTGTGTCTCTCGAAAATGAGAGCAAAAGAGAGAGAAATGGGTTGGAAGAAATAAAGTCCATTGAAAGCTAAACACACACATATATATAGGAGTCTTCTTTGATAAGCTAAAAAAAAAGGCTTCTTGAAGAAGCTACTAAGTTCTAGAGAATTCCATTAGCTTATTCCATAAGATATGGTCTCTTTAGCTTATTCTATAAGCTTTGATGATCATTGGGCTTATTTCTTCATTTTAATGCTAGGCCCAATTTATGAGAGACGTTATGTACCGCCTCAAAGATATAAATTTTAGAAAATAATTTAAGGATATAAAGTATCCTTTTAAAATCATTAACTCAAGATAATTCAAATATAATATTGAAATTATCGGTAAGTTGAAATCTTTATAATTACTCTTTCTAAAATAAACGCTGAACTAGAATAATAATCGAAAGACTTATCATTTAATCACCAATCAGAATTCTAAATTAAATCTTTGAGTTAAAACTTATGAAATCATATCCGAGGATGCATTGTTCTAGTCACTCACGTAATTAATTTCTAATTAATTACGTGCTAGCGCTTTAATCGAGCTATGAAAACTGGGGTTATTACAGTTCACTCCCTTTCACTTTTTTCGGTAGCCATCTCCATCCAAGCGCGTCCCAATTCTCCTCGTAAGCTCACATTGAGCCGCGCCGCTTTTTGAACGATTCCTCAATCATGCTCATTCCTACCAATGCTCATTTTTAGTCGAATGTTTTCTCGAGTGAGCTCATTATGAACCGGCGCACACCTTTATTTTATATATATATTCGCGCATTAGGTCAATAGGCCGCTCTCAGTTCGGAGTTCTTTAGTTTTTGGTTCTTTCAGCAGCCGCGGCGCTGCTCTTCACTGATTCTTCCAGAGTTCTTCAACAGATCGACACAAGCAGATAATCTTTAGATTTAATTCTTGTTTCTTATTTTCATCAAACGATATAGTTAACCAATTTATGTTTTGGGATTTACCTGTTCTTTCGGATTAATTTTATAGTTTTATCGTTTGATGGTTTTATTGGATTCGATTCATAGTGACGATGGATCGATTTCCATGTTCCGTTGATTTTCATTGCATAATGATTTCTGCTTTCGCTTATGTGCAATTAGATTTAGATTAGGATCGACAAACCCTATGAATAATAGAATTGCATATGCTTTTGTTTATCGCTTTGATTTATCGCTTATAGTTCAACTAGGGATTGATAACCCTAGTTTAGATTTATTACTTTATTAGTTTAGCTTGGGATTGACAACCCCACTTAGGATCGCTGTTTATTTTCTCGTATTTCAATTCTCGCATGTTCAACCCCGTTGTTATTAGTATGTTTAGATTTAATCGCTCAGGCGCAACACAAACAATGGCCCCGTTAAGTTTTCCTTGAGAGACGACTCGTGTTAACTTATCACGCCACGATTACCTCGCATTTATCATGCGAGTGAATTTGAGTGTGTTTATAGCTCGATCGAGATCTCTTCCCAATTTCCTCCTTTATCGGCCACGATCGCCGCAGATGTCTTCCAAAACCTGAATCGCTCTTTCCGATGATCGCTCGCTTGAGGATGGAAGGTTGTACTAAGATTCACTTGGTCCCCACGGCTTCCTCGCAGACTCCTCCAAAACCTCGACGTGAACCTCGGGTCACGATCCGACGTAATCGACATCGGCACACCATGTAACCGCATTTATCTCTAATGTAAAGTCGAGCAAGCTTATCTAACCCGTCGTCATCCGAATCGGTAAGAAATGAGCTGACTTTGCCAGTCTATCGACGACAACCCATATAGCGGTGTTTCCTCTCGCTGATCTTGGAAAACTCACCACAAAATCTATACCGATATGATCCCATTTCAACTCGATTGGTAGCGGTTGCAACAAACCCGACGGACGTTGGTGTACAATTTTCACTTGTCGACAAGCCAAACAACGCTCCACAAATGCGGTTACATCCTTTTTCATCCCTTCCCACCAAAAGTTCCTTTTAAGGTCTCTCAGACATTTGGTGCTTCCGGGATGAGTCAGATATGGTGCCTCATGAGCTTCACTCATGATCTTATCTCTCAATTCCTATCGAGTGGCACACATAACCTTCCTCGAATAGTAGCGCGTTGTCTTTCGCTTCCGTGAATCCCTTGCTATCTTCTAGCCTTGCTTTCAAACGCATCTTCTCTAGGAATTCGTCTCCTCGTTGCGCACTCACGATGGCTTCTCTCGTGTCCGGTTCACCACAAAGTCGCGATGAATCCTTGCACTGATTCCGGTGGGTGAATCACTTCCAGGCTTAGCTTCTCAAAATCTCGAATAAGCTCTTTCTCTTGCGTGAAGATATCCCAACTTCGCCTCGACTTGCGACTAAGAGCATCTGCTACAACATCGCTTTCCCTGGTGATAGGCGATAGAGCAATCATAATCCTTCACCAACTCTAGCCATCTCCTTTGCCTCATGTTCAGCTCCTTTGTTCAAAGAAGTACTTGAGGCTCTTGTGATCCGTGAAGATCTCACACTTAACTCCATAGAGATAGTGCCTCCAAATCTTCAACGCATGAACGATCTTTGCTAACTCTGTGCCGTGAGTTGGGTAGTTCAACTCGTGCGGTTTCAACTGACGAGAATCATAAGCTATAACCTTCCGCTCGCATAAGAACACAACCTAAACCAAGCTTGATGCATCGGTGTAGACCACAAACCCATCGTTCCTTCCCAGACAGCCTAACACCGAGCGTTGTTAGCTTCTTCTTCAACTCTTGAAACTTGTTTCACAAGCTTCGACCATGAAAACTTGATTCCTTTCCTGAGCTGTTGCATCATCGGCCTTGCCAACTTCGAAACCCTTCGATGAAACGTCTATAATATCCGCGGCTTAGAAAACTTCGAACCTCATTAGCATTAGTCGGAACCTTCCAGCTACTTACGCTTCAACCTTCACTGGTCGACTTTGATTCCTTCTCTGAGACACGATGTGTCCAAGGAACATCACCTCTTTGAGCCAAAACTCGCACTTACTATACTTGCATACAACCTCTCTGCGTCAGTAATGTTTCCGAGATGTTACGGAGGTGTTCTCTATGCAACTCTGCATTCTTGAATAGATGAGAATATCATCGATAAAAACAAGACGAAACTATCCAGACATCGATGGAAAACTCGATTCATCGATCCATGAAGATCGCGGCGCGTTGGTCAAACCAAACGGCATCACGATGAACTTGTAGTGCCCATACCTCATCCCGAACGCGGTCTTATAGCAACGCCCTCCTTCCCGATCTTCGCTTGATGGTAGCCTGACCTCAAATCGATCTTAGAGAAGACACTTGCTCCTTTGAGCTAGTCAAAAAGATCGTCGATTCTTGGAAGAGGATATCTGTTCTTGATCGTCAGCTTATTCAGCTCTCTGTAGTCAATGCACATCCGCATTGACCCATACTTCTTCTTGACGAACAGATCTTGCGCTCCCCACGGTGACACGCTAGGTCGGATAAAACCTAGATCCAACAACTCCTGCAACTGCGCTTTCAGTTCTTGCAATTCCTTAGGTGCCATTCTGTATGGTGCCTTTGATACTGGTGCTGCTCCTGGTTCCAGATCAATAGTGAATTCCACATATCTATCAGGCGGTAAACCTGGCAAGTCCTCGGAAAACACGTCCGGATATTCACACACCACTGGCTCCTCTTGCAATTGCTTGCGCTGTTCATCGTGCCCTGTCAAACTTACCAAGAAAGTTTGACAGCTTCCCTTCCTGATAATCCTCACTGCCTTCAGTGCTGAGATCATTGGCACGCAAACACCCATCCTTATGCCGTGGAAACAAACTTCCACTCCTTCGGCTGTTCGAAAAGCAACTTCTCTCGAGACAACGATAGTTGCCTCGTGCTTTTCCAACCAATCCATGCGAAAGATGACATCAAATCTTCCATTCCGATGACATGCAAATTGACAAAGACCTTCGCTCACGATTTCTACCTCCGGTTTGGGCATATCTCTTTTGCTTTTAGCACTTCCCGATGGGATGCTAATTTCGAGTACTACTGTGATTTCTTGGTACCAAACCCAACCTCTCACACGCGATTCTCGAACGAAAGAATGTGAGGTTCTCAGATCAAACAAAGCGAAAACGGGTATATCACTCATATGGATTATACCTGCAAGATTTCCGGGAGCTTGAGCTGCCTGCTGTTGATTCAAGGCGTACACCCTTGCTTGCTGCGGTGGCCTTTGGTTTGTCTTGGCCTAGGGTGATCTCCTCGCCCGTTGTTTGTCCTCGGCGAGCATGATTCTCGCCTGCGAGCTGGATCTTTGCTTCATCGGCGGCTGCACTGCTGGCCCTCCTAACGGACAATCTCGAGCGTAATGTCCAGACTTCTTACAACGATAGCACTCGGTGCTACCTTGCCTGCACTCGTCGAAATGATTCCTTTGGCATTTCTGGCACCAAGGTTTTTCCATACCCTGCCGCATGGGTTGGAAATTCCTTCCCCAAGGTTGCCTTTCTCTCACTTGAATGCCTTGATTCCTTGGAATCATCTTTGCCGCGTGGTTCCCTCGAACACCGATTGCCTTTCCTCGATCTTCCCATTTCCTCTTACTCTCTCCTCCGCCACCGGCTGTCCGGTGGCATTGTTCTTCCCGGGCAACATTGACTCAATGTTTAAAGCCGGTTCAGGATCGCGCCACGCCGATCTCCTCGACCGACGAGCGAAATTCGATCTCGGTGGAGTCCACTCAACTCGCTCGCCTGGCAGCCTCAGTGCCGACCAGGTACGTAGCATAACGCGATAGACGATTGAACGAGCGATCGTGCTCGGTGACCGCCCTTCTCCTCGACGAAGATTCTAGAACTTCGTTTTGCTTCTCTCTTGAGACGCCAGCACATACTTTTCCATGAGTTCTTCCTCGAAATCTTCCCACGTATACCTTGCCCACTGAACTGGTGTTAGGGTCCTCCTAACGGATTTCCACCAGAAATCAGCCTCATCGGTTAGCTGAGAGATCGCGCAATTCAGCTTTTCTGCTTCTTCGCAGCCGATGTATTCAAAGATCCTTTCGTGGATCGCATCCGCCTCTCGGCGTCGATCGGTTCGCCGAGACCGTCGAATGTAGGGATTACGCGCAAAACTCTCGATCGCATGCCGCTGAACCAAAGGTGGTTCTTGGGCTTCTTCCACGTTATTGTTTCTCTGGTTCCTTGTTCTCGGCATTCTGTACCGACGTTTGAAACATTAGAAACGCTTTCGCATAGATAACCGGGTATCATCGCATAACATATATCATCACCCATAACCACATATCATCACATATATCACATATCACGCACGATCACATATAATCATGCAATCCTGTCAACATATCATCGTTATGCATTTCACATAACATTATCATCACACATCACATAGATCATATATCATCATGGCATAGCTCACATCACATATAAGCATTAAACATAAACATCATGTCATAGACAGCGTTAGTATCAGTAATATTATGTTTTCATGAAGGACTGTCAAAATACAAGATCAAGGTATGTCAGTCCAAAAGGTCGATATGAGAAAAGAATCGACTCGGTTCTCGCCAAAAGATGCCGCTCATCCATGCTTCTAGCAGACTCTACGACTATCACTGCACACGACTACCTAGATCTCGCCCTCCATATCCGCCCACTACTCTCCGCTCGTCCCAGCGGTTCCATTCTCGCCTCCTCATCCTCTCTCTCTTCCTATCGGGCTTGAATTGGTGCCGCTTAAAAGCGATCCTGCGTGGAAGCAAGCCTCGTGGGTATGATCCCATCCAAGTCAGCTCGATTGCACGAGTATCAAGTGAAAGTCGTGCTCGAGTCCCTTTCTCGGCGCTTGCTCTTCCTCAACATGCCCGACCTCATCGTAGTCATCCGCTATCCGATCACCGCCCTCCGAGTCCTCACTGTCCTCCTCATCCTCCTCCGGTCTTCCTCCTCCTGAGTCTCCTCCTCGGATGCCAACCCGATACGGTTCGGTGGCCTAAAATTCGATCCCGGCCTTTTCCTACTACCGCCGGATGGACAATCTCTCGCCCGGGAGGTTCCCGCCTCAAAATCGCTCCGGTCCTTCGAAGGTAAGGATCGTCGATGGAGGTGTAGTGACCGCGATCTCGATGCATCGGTGATCGTCTCGAGCGATGGTCGCTTCCCAAAGGCTCTTCGGGAACATCATCCCTATCATCAACTGGATCGGTCCTCGAACATGCCTTGCTATCACATCCGCCCGGATGGTATGCTCGATGATCGGTCCACCGCCTCCATACTCGAGCAAATAACTCAATGAAATCCAAGGTAAGGTGTCCGTGATAGATCCCGACGAACATCACGCACCGCTTTCTTCTTACCCATGGTTGCCAACCCGCTCGGTAGCCTTTACGTCATCCGATAGTAAGCCTCGTGACTCGATACTTTCCCACTATCTCGGATCTTTCTCCATAATCCAACAAACCTCCCGTAAATACTCCCAACACCTCATGGACATTCCCGGTACATTCCCGAATTTACGGATATGCTCATCCATCCTGTGAGATCTTAACTAACGTTATCCGGGCCATCAATATCCATAAACCTACATGTTAGTTTATCAAAATAACAACAAATATTCACGCTCCTTTTTCGCCTCTAATATCCGGGTAATCATGTCTCAAACACATGTTCATTTCAACACATATCAATATCAATATCGATATTCATCATAATAATCACGTAAGCAAATAAGGATTCACTTACAGACACTCGTTTATCAAAATAAACAAGATTTTCAATCAACAATACATTTCTATGTAAACACATAGATTCACATCATCCATTTGTGATCATATCAATCACATTAATTCATACCACACCAATGGTTCCCATATTACAGCCACACAGGCCTTTTTGTTCCATCAACAACCACTTCCACATCCATATCACCATCCAACCACATCTCATCCACATCACGTTTACATCACGTAAACTCTTACCATGCCAAAGCACATGAAACCAAGATCATATCAAGCTCACATAGCCACATAAAGCACCAACAAATAAACACATACCTCATCCCCTTTTTGAAAGGAGGCGGACTGACGGTGAGCTGAGGGTAGCTGTACCTGATGAACAGTTTAGAAGGACAAGTTCTAAACACTCAATTTCAAGAACGCACATGATATAAAGCAAACAAACTGCTTTGATATCGGATAACTAGGTCAAAGCCAAGAACCATTGCTCTGATACCAAGTCGGTATCGATAACAAAGATAGATGTCGGGGCAAGAACACCGCCTCGATACCAAGTCATCACGCCCTAATTCCCGAGGAAGGCACGGATGTCGGGGTGTGATTAGGGTGGGGGTTAAGCGGCGGGAAGAAGGAAATACATATAACATACATGATAAGAAGATGTGACCATGATATCGGACATCATCTCCTCTATAACTAGGACATATCCCGAAGGGAGGGTGCACAAACAATCCACCAATGTAATAATATCGATACCATAACCTCGTAAACATGATCTTGGTTTATAACAAGTAATGCAAGAAAGCAAAATAGCATTACACCCCGCTGACTAGACCGTCAACCACATAGCATGCTCAGACGAGACTCACAACATAATATAATATAACAAATCTTGTTCCCAATCGTAAAGCAAAATAAGGGACAAGAATACATCAATATCGAGTACGATATAACACAACATCGCTGGAAGCATAGCATGAAGAACCCGCAGCTCCACCCCGCCGCCGCCTGCCCAACCCTCCTCCATCTCGTGAAAAGATTTGAAAAGAGTTTGGGGTAGTACTAGCGCACTCACCGGGTTTTGTCATAAATCAAAAGAATCATGGTGCCGTGTTCAGAGCACTTACCTTAGAAGGTTTTAAAACGTAAATCCACTTCTAAGTAAGCAAAATAGATTTTTGTTTTTTCGACACCGATCCGTTATTATCATACTCCCATCATAGAACCAAGAACCACGGCTCGGACGTATCCCGCCAGCCCATCACATCTCATTCATTCGGCCCGAACATATCCACCAAACCCATGCCCTAATGTATCCAAATGGGCTAACTCTGTGTGGACTTCAGGGTCAAATCCTCGTCGTAACCATAACCACCTCATTACCATTTCCGTGGACTTACGGGTCTATCCCTTCGTAACCATAACCACGTGTTCGGGTCTATCCCTTCACGATCAATACTCAAGATGGTGATCAACCCACCGAATAGAGATCCGCACAATCATAATATAACCATATCTCGGATCGAGAACAAGAATAACTTCATCAAAACATTTTACGGCGCATATGTTTTATTTTGAAATATCGAGTAAATAACTCAAAATAAGCATATATAACCCAACCTCGAATGTATCAAAACGCCAACCGGGAGATATCTACGGATCCGATGACTTCACCTATTGCACTGGTAGGTACCTGGTAACAAGACGGAACAACTTTTGGGGTTACATCCCACAAAGCAAAGCAACCACGTGATCCAAACGAAGATCAAGCAAAACTAGGTTTTCGACTTTCGAACCCATATTTGCACTCTCCGGTTTTCAAATCAACTCTATGCGTATGGAAATATATTCGGGCATCAAGACCTATAATAGGGTACTTTTAAAATATGCATGCATGCAAGTTGACTCAAATCTTAGCAACAAGAAGCTTCAAAAATCGATGCCTATCCTCGATCTAGATAAACCATCCAAAATCGATGCATGAAAATGGAAACATAAGCAATATGCATAACGACGAACATGGAATGACAAACTATGTTGAAAATGGATAACCCGGCATATACTTCCTTTAGAAAACTCAAGCAACGGAAAACATCCCATATGCGTAAACGCGAAAACATAAAACGGAATCGGTATTTTAGTAGAATACATAGCCCGAACTCAAAACCTAAAGGACCAGTAGCCAAAAGGTGGCCGTCGGCCAACAATCGCGGCCAACAAGGCACGGCGGCGGCGGGCGATTCGGCCCCTTGTCGGCTAAATTGGCGGCCTCCGCCGCTTTCCGCCTCGTCCCTTTAGAATCCCGAGTTCTATGCTATACGATCTACTAAAAGGCGGAATCAAAACAAGAAAAGAACAAAAAGAAAAAACGGGCTGTCGGGAGAGGTTGATCGGTGGTGGTGGCTCAAGAAGCAAGAAAGAATGCCGCCACCGAGCCTCCCTGCCGATTCCCACTCCTCCAGCTTCCACACAGCACTGAGCTGCTCGGCTCTTCCGTAAACACAGAGAGACGAAGGAAATGAACGTTGAAAATGAAGGCCCTAGCCTCCTATTTATAGGAAAGCGGGGTCAAGCAGTTGCATGCAAGCGGCCCTTTTTCGAAAACGCAAAAACCGACGCAACTTTTGCAAACGGACTCCAAATTTAGCAAACTTAGTACCCATGGACACAAAATAAAATACCGAACACAACGACTATAAACAAGATATGCTTTTAAAAGATCCATGAAAAGTCCGGTTTTTCGATAACTTCCTCGGAGTGCCAAACCTTAATGGGTGGTCGAAAACCTGCATACTTAGTGTCTATGAATTCGTCATAAGACACTCTTCACAACGCCTGAGGTTCGTGACGATCGCATCATCGAAACAAAAAGTCAACCTTTTGACCTTTTCTCGAAAAACGTGTCATGCAAAATAGAAGCTTAGAAAGGACGGGGTATCACACTTGCCATACAAGGCTTCGTATGGGGCCATACCAATCGTCGCTTGATAGCTGTTGTTGTAGGCAAACTCAATAAAGGGTAAAATGTCCTCCCACTTTGCACCTCGATCCAACACCACTGTTCTCAACATATCCTCTAGTGTTCGGATCGCTCTTTCCGATCGCCCATCACCTCAGGGTGAAATGCCATCATCGAAATTCAATTTCGCACTCAATTCTCTTTGTAAGCTAATCCAACTGGATGTGAACTTGGAGTCTCTATCGAGGTGATAGATTTTGCACTCCATGTAGTCGATAATTTCTCATGGCATACCGGGCTAACTTATCGATCCATAAGTGCTTTGAATCGGTAGAAAGTGAGCACTCTTTGTGAGTCTATCCACAATTACCCATATGGTTGTGTTTCCTCTTTTTGATTTGGGTAAATTCATAACGAAATCCATCATTATCTCGTCCCCATTTCCACTCGGGTATTTCTAACTACCAGAATTTTCCGTGACGCGTTGGTGTAACGCTTTCACTTGTCGGCAAACAAGACAATGCTTCACGAAAGAAGCTATGTCTCATTTCATGCCTTCCCACCAAAACTTTTCCTTCAGGTTCTGGTACATCTTAGTACTACCTGGGTGGGCGGTGTAGGGTGTATCGTGAGCCTCACTCATTATCTCATTTTGAAGCTCTGCGTCATCTGGAAAGCATATCCTTCCTTCAAATAATAGGGCGTTGTCTGATGCTTCCTGGAAGTTCTTAAATCCTCCAGATCTTACCCTTTCTCTGACCTTTTCTAACTTTTCCTCCATCCTTTGTTTCTCAACAATCCTTTTTCTTAGATCAGACGTCAGTGTGAGTGTAGCGATACAACTCATGATCGTCTCTGGTTGTTCGACCAATTCAATCCTCATTCTTCCAAACTCCTCAACGAGTTTCTCCTCTTGTATAAAGAGACATCCTAGCTTGGATTGGCTCTTACGACTTAAGGCGTCAGCTACTACATTCGCTTTGCCCGGGTGATAGTTAATACCACAATCGTAATCCTTCACTAGTTTGAGCCATCTTCTCTGTCTCATATTCAAATCTCTTTGCTCGAAGAAGTATTTCAAACTCTTATGATCCGTGAAGATCTCACATCTCACCCATAGAGATGGTGTTCCAAATTTTCGATGCATGAACCATCGCGCTAACTCCAAGTCGTGAGTCAGGTAGTTCACCATGGGTCCGAGTTGTCGGGATGCATATGCTATCACCTTTCCTCCTTGCATCAAGACACAACCCACCCAAAGATTAGAAGCATCCGTATAAACGACATATTCTTTGTCCGCTTCTGGAACTGCTAGTACTGGTGCACTTGTCAGTTTTTCCTTAAGTTTTTGAAAACTCTCTTCACATTCTTCAATCCAGTTGAACTTGATTCCTTTTCGGAGTAACTGGGTTATTGGCCTTGCAATCATGGAGAATCCTTCGATGAATCTCTGATAATAACCAGCTAGTCCTAGGAAACTCCTAATCTCATGCTGAGTCCGTGGCGATTTCCATCCTTGCACTGCCTCTACTTTAGCTGGATCCACCTTCATGCCTTCTGCAGACACGATGTGTCCAAGGAACATAACTTCCTTCAGCCAAAACTCGCATTTGCTAAACTTTGCAAAAAGTCTTTCATCTCTCAGGGTTTGCAACACCGTTTTTAGATGTTCCTTATGATCCTCTTCATTCTTTGAATAGACAAGGATATCGTCTATGACGACTAACACGAATTTATCAAAAAATGGATGAAATACTCTATTCATGAGGTCCATGAATACCGCTGGTGCATTGGTTAATCCGAACGGCATAACTATGAACTCATAGTGGCCATATCTGGTTCGGAATGCGCCTTGGTACATCCTTAGACCGTATTTTCAGCTGATGGTAACCTGACTTGAGATCAATTTTCGAGAATACACCTGCTCCTCGTAATTGATCAAACAAGTCGTCAATCCTTGGTAAAGGGTATTTGTTCTTGAGTGTCATCTTGTTTAGCTCCCGATAATCGATGCACATCCTCAAAGAACCATCCTTTTTTCTTGACGAACAAAACAGGCGCTCCCCAAGGTGAAACACTAGGCCTAATGAATTTGGATCTTCAGTTCCTCCAACTCCTTTGGGGCCATCCTCTAGGGCGCCTTCGACACTGGAGCCGATCCGGGTTCCAAGTCGATGGTGAACTCTAACTGTCTATCAGGAGGTAATCCCGATAGATCTTCGGGAAATACATCCGGAAATTCTCGAACAACTTCAATGTCTTCAACCCTCATTTCGGGTTTATCCTCCCCGTTCAGGTAGACAAGAAATGCATGGCATCCTTTCTGGTTCATCATCCTTCTCGCCTTTAGCGCCGAGACAATCGGGATTCTCCTTCCCATGCTGATTCCATGAAAATGCGTAGCCTCTTGTCCCGGAAAGTGAAACGAAATTTTCCTTTCCTTGCAAAGAATCGTGGAATGATTTCTAGCTAGCCAGTCCATTCCTAGGATTATGTCCACGTCACCCATGTGTATTATGTTTAGATCATTCGCCAGAACCTTAAGTGATCCTAAAGTCAACTCTAGGTTCGAGCAGATATGCGTAACAGTCATAATCCCTCCTATAGGTGAAGAGATTCTCATATCCTGATTTGCCTTTTCGGACCTAAGTCCCAACAATTCTACGCATGATTCGTCTATAAAAGAATACGAAGCACCCGTATCGAACAATATAATAACAGGTACGTTGAGAAAGACTCCCATACCGCCAGTTTCCCGATTTTGTTAGATGCTCGCCTCCGGTGTGGCGATGCTCTAGCCTAGGCCGGCCGAGGCCGACGGGTGCTTGCCTCTGCTGATTCTCTCGCTGTCCGCGTCCTTCTTCTTTGGCATGGTCGCGGTGGTCGACGCCTTGTTGCGGAGGTTGCCGCCACCGCTTCGCCGGAGTTGCTTTGTTGGGGTTGTTGTTGAGGTCAATGGAATTGTGGCGGAGGTTGGGGCTGGCCTTCAGATACCGAAAGCGGTCGGGCGTTGCGGGTTGATTGCCCTCACAATCATGTCCGGCGCACTGGGCAATTGTCATGCGTAGTGCCCTCTCGCCCGCACTTAAAGCAATTCACATTGCCTCGCCATGCACATTCCTTTGTGCATCCTATGGCATTTAGGGCATGGAGGATCCCTCATCTGCTCCTCGGCCTCTTGCCGGTGGAGCAAAGTCGCCTCTTCCAACCTCGCCTGGTTGGACCATATTTCCTTGCCATGGGCGTTTGTGAATTGCATCCCCATAGCTTCCTCTCACATTACTATTCCGCGACTTGGTTCCCACTTCCTTTCCTTTGTCCATTGCGTTATGCGTCTGAGCCGACATCGACTTATCTTCTGCATTGCGCCTCAATATCCAAAGCTCGCAAGAGCCCGGTGTAAGTCAGTCTCCATGGTCGGCGAGAGACATCTCAGATCTCCGGCCTTAGACCCGATCTGAATTTCTCCGACATCTTCAAGTCGGTGTCTACTTGTTCCGTGCATACCTCGACATATCGCAGAAGCGCGATCATAGTCGATTACTGAGACAGTTTCTTTGTTTCAAGATGAAGAATTCATGCTCCTTCCTCTTCTATAACTCTTGGGTATGTATTTGTCATACATCTCTCTTAAAGTCCTCCCACGAGAACTCTTCCAGCTTGTTCAAGAAGGAAGGTTTTCTTCCGCCTCCCACCGAAATCTGTGGGTCCGCTCACTGAAAGTTACATGCGATCGCCGCTCTTGCGTTGTGCACCTCGTAAAGTTGAAAATTCGCCAATGGTCCTCACCCATTGTTCACCTTCCTCCTGGACTTCCCTTTCCATTGAAGATGTGAGGGTTTTGCCTTAGGAACAGCCTCGATCCCGCGATCAAAGTTGAGGTTGAGGTGGTTGGGTATATCTCGCTTCTTGCTCGGGATCCTACCTCTTCCCTAGTTCTTCCTCGACCTCTGCCTCTAGGTGCATGTTCCGGGTTTCTTCTAGGAGGCATTCTTCTATATAAAACATATAATCATCAATCACTCATCTTTCTTAAGGCTTAACATACATAATATCATCATAACCTCCTTGCAAAACGAGTTGAAATAAAACATTTCGTCCTTTCCATTCAAAATTTCGCTGCAAAAGCCCACTCGGGGTCATATATATATAAATATCCAAAAGCTCTGCCATAGGCAGGATGTTCAAAACCAAAGGTCATAAAACAGAACAACATAAATACCGGCTCACACGGCCTTTCAAAACATCGAGTTTGTCTTTCCATCAATCCCATACAAAAAAAAGAAAGAAACAGCAAATGCTAATCATAACAAAATCTAATCAAGCTTCATCTAATGCCTTCACCAGGCTCTTTCCTACTCTTCATCCTCCTCGGGGTCCTCTTCCTCTTCGGTATCCTCTTCTTCATCAGAATCATCTTCGCTAGCACGTACCCTAGATGATCCTGCCGCGTCATCTCCTACCATCGGTATGTCGCGCATGGGGTTGAAGTCATCGTCGCCATATAGGTCGTAGTCATGGCGAATCGGACTATAGCCATCGAAAGCATCCGATACGCTCATCCGCGCTGTCCGGCGGAATGGCTCCACTGGAGGTGGTGGAGGTATCATCGGTGGTGTGGTAGTGGCGGATGTACGGGGTGTCCAAAAGCTAATGGAGGAAAAACGGGCTCTCCCAAAGCTCTCGGGCGTGCTGCTCTTTCCAAACGAGCGGGCCTGCCCTCATCAAACAGGTATGGAGGCACCATGGGTCAACTGTCTCGGACCTCAAGATACTACCACTCCGCAACTCGTCCCTCCAGTGTACTCGAGGAGAGAGATAAGGCCCCTCGGTGCGGGTTCAGATATATCAGATACGTAAGTCAGATGACTTACGAACCTGGGCAGATCTCCAACCAGATCATAACTGCCAACCGCCCGGTATATGTAATCCCCTGATATCTCCCGAGCATAGTCCTCCCAATCACAGGGGAGTATGGCTAAGAGACGTCTGATGCCGTCGTAATCAGTCGCGTCGTTGGCTTGGGCATTCCTCCATAATCGAAGGTAGTATGCCAGGAATTCGCCCAAGTCCTCGCCGCAGCACATCCAACTCTCACGATAGGTGCGCATCACCTCCTCGGGTGCGGCATGAGGTCCTATCCTCCTCCTAGCGATGTATCGCATCTCCTCCATCTGTCACGATCAAAACTAACATAAGTCAAACTAACGTCATCCGATAAGCAGATAAGGATATCTTAAGAACATCTGATAAGCAACTAGGTTAAACTAAACAATCTATAAGGTAGGTAAGCGTCATAAGGTACAGCACATATCATATCTTATATTCTATTTTACTTGGAAACGCATTATCTAAAAGCGTTCTAAGGTATAGGCTATGCTATGAGATCCTTGTTCTAAACAAACACTTGAACTAACGTTCAACAGACTCTACCGTATTTTGGAGACAGAATTAGGAATTCTGTTCTTCATAACAAATGAAGTTCAGAACGTTAGGAGTACGCAAGCGAAAACCACGCATAAATCGGAGTCCTAACGAAAGAGAACTGGATAAAACAAATTTACTGCACAGTGCAGAAAATTTGCACGATCGTGCTAAAATAACCTCGAGGCATATGTCGACGTAATACGACAATCATATCCACGTCTTCAAGTCGATGCTTGGCCTTCTGAAGTCAAAGTCAAAGTCCGCATCAACGGTCACACATGTCGAAGTTGTGATGTCATGCTGATGTCGTTCTTCCTAAGGTTGAAGTCGCCCTCATTCATCCTTTATGTTCGCTTTGTCGCTCGAAGTTCGAGGCTATCGCCACTTTCGCTCTTCATGTCATCCTTTGTTCTCGTAAGGAAAAGGAGTTCATATTTCTATGTTCTTTCACAATATGTGATCATGCTCCTTAGAGTCTATGTTCTTCTCGAGGTAACATATCCATATGTCTTCATAAGTCTCAAGATTTGAAAATACAATTTCAAAACAACATCATAACAAATTTTGAAATTTGGAAATAAGGCTTCAAAATGACAACATAGTCAACTCATACATGTATATCAATTTGAATTCAACCTTTCAACATTGATCGATCAACTCAGTTCAACCATATACTTTCATCTCAAAATTTGATCACTTGCATAACTTCTCGTTTGATTTCAAAATCAATATTTTTGAAAAAATTTCTTGCTCGTACTTTCATTCCCATCATCAAAACCTCGTAATGTCATATCATCATGATCATTCTTTCAAAAATACTTCCAACAATTCTTCCAAACTTGTTCATCATCCAAAACTCTTCATTTCATGAGTTTGAGAAAGGAAATCGCCACCTTTTTCCTGTTGAGCTCGATGTGATGGAGTGTCGAGAGTAGTCAAGAGAATTCTGAAGTCCAAAGGACTCAATCTAGACTTAGTTTTGAAAAGATTTGGGTTTCAATGAGCAGCAAGTTCTCGATACCACTGTTACGCCCCACTCCTGTAACCCGGACCGAGGGTGACTAATACTAGAATAGTATTTGGGGTTCACGGGCTAATATGGAGTACATATCAAAAGTAAACTAACATGCTCAATATAACATAAGGTGATATCAAACAAATTAGGTGGTTTAGCCATCTCACCCAAAGGTCAAGAATGGTCCGACGGGCCTCAACAAGGCTTAACATCATACATAACATAAATAAGTTCAGAGTTGCAGCGAAAGTGTGTGAATACATATATGACGATATGCATTCAAGGTAAAACCAATTCTTAACAAAACAGTCAAGGACACTGGACTCCTCAACACTCCTCCATCACAATCGTCAGAGCTCAACCTGCACATTTAAAACCAAACATGCAGGGCTGAGTACAAGTAATGCACTCAGTGGACTTATGCCGAAAACATTTTATCATAATTAAATTACACCGCCAATATCATGGTAAGACATAAGGTTTTAGTTGAAATGTCTCAGGCTTACTAAAACATTTTCGCTCAGAAAAGTCGCCGGCCGAGCATTTTCTTAGTGTGTATGATCCGTATCCCATAATCTCATCTCATCACGACATCAAAGTTCAAACGCCGTGAAGGAGGCCTCTCACGACGCCGACCGCCGTGAATTGTCCTTACAAAGACCCAATCACGCTCAGTGTACACGTTAATCCTAGCTGTGCATCGCCTTCCCAAGATAGACCCGATATCGATTTCATAACTGGGTTGGGCGACCCAACAAAATTCATCTCATTCATATCATTCATATCAATCATATCATTCACATCATTCATTCCGGATAGATCCATACACAAACGGAAACATTTTCGCGTGTAATATTGTAAACATTTATCAACAATTGAAAATAAGATTGTAAATAAATTCATTTGAAATAAATTTAAACGAGAAAGCTCATATTTTGTTTGAAAGAAAGCCCCACCGGACTATGGTTCGCCTTAAATTGAGTCCAAGGTTTGATTGCTCGTCAATGTCCGGTCGTCACGCTCAAGGCCCACACCTTTACGTAAAAGCGAGGGTTTAGTACGTCGTCACGCTTTCGAGACTTTCAAAGTCTAAGATAAACTTCGATATTCTATATCGATATAACCTGAATTGCTTAACGAATTCAATACGCTTTTCAATTACGTATTTCAATCGAATAGCTCTCGTCCTTCGAGATACTTTCAACTATTTCGCTTTAACCTTTCCGCTTTAACGCTCAACGATTCATACGCTTCTCGATATAAGGATTTCATTTATGAAATCTTTTCTTACTAAAGAGGTATCTTACCTAATTAGTACGTCTTACGCGTATTAGCGTATTTATCGAACGTATTTTCGTATGTTTGACTTTAAAAGTCAACAAAGTCAACAAAGTCAACAATTTTGACTATTCAAATAGTAATTTCTTACTAGTTCGTAATATAAATCGATTTTCAATCGATTTCTTTCGTAAAGTCCTAATTCTCGATTTGTCACGTAAATCGAACGACTTATTAATATTTTTCTCAAATATTAATCTTTTTAATCATTAAACAAATATTTTCCTTTATAACGTTATTAAATATAACGTTTCATCTCAAACATAGTAATCTATGTTTATAAAATTTTATAAAAACCAAATATGTCTAAAATAATATTTAGACATATAATATATTATTAAACTAGATTAAAAAGGATTTAAAATCCTTATAATTTTTATAAAAACTTACGGTAATTATAGAATAATTACCAAATGGTTTTCAAAAAAATTTCTAAATTCGTATAGTGTATTATTATACACTATGGTCATTATTATGTATTAATATCATCCAAATGATATTCCATTATCACTATTTTATTTTATTAAGGTCTCGGTAATTTCAAATAATTATGGAATAATTGTCCAAAAATTCCCAAAATTTTTATACACTTAGAACAATGTCCCAACATTAATATATGTCACAATTATAACCTATAGTCCATCATAAATAATTATTCATCAAGGAATTTATCCTTTAAGCTCACGGTAATTACCAAATAATTGCCAAACAATTTCATAAAAATTCCAACAAATCATATCATGCTCAAACATTATAGTATAGCAATATAAAATCATAACATTAACCAAAATCATTTGAATCATCACCTTATGGAGCATAGATGCTCACGGTTTTTTTGATTCTTATAGGTTTTTGGTTTTCAAAAATTCTAACAATTATACACTATGCTTATACACTATAATACAACAATATAACATTATAACATTCATCAAAAACCAATTAAATCATCACCATACTTAAGCATAAGCTCTTCGGTTTTTTTGATTTAATTTGGTATTTGATTTCCAAAAATTCTAACAAAATCAAGTAACACATAATCAATATACTAGATCATCAATATACCATTGCATGTTCAAAATAAAAATCATACACCAACATATATCATTATATAGCTCACGGTATTTTTCAAGAAAATATGTATTTGATTTTCAAAAATTCTAATAAATTCATAGAACATATAATCAAGGTCCTAGAGCATTAATATGTCATTGCATGTTTAAAATAAAAATTATACACCAAGGTACATAATTATAATGCTCACGGTAATTATAAAAATTAGGCCTAGGGTTTTTTCAAAAATTCTAAATAAATTACTATGGACTCTAACCATATCATAGATCAATAATCCATCCTCAAAATAATTTTCAAAAGCATTCGGTCATTACTTAAATATTTTTAACATTTTTGAAATAAATATTAAATAAGATCTAAGGTTCAAACATCATATATATATATGCTAGATCCTTTCAAATATTTCATATGCAATATCATATGTCCATCTAAACATATATCCTCATATTTTTGTAAATAAAACATCAAGAACATATATGTACACATACATCTCATACTTAAGAACACAAAAAAAAACACATACATATATACATAGAATATGCTCGACTATTTTGAACAAATGGAAAGAAAAATCAAGCTCGCCCATTTCTTACCTTCAAAATAGTATGTGTTCACAAGAACAATGTAGTGTATAAAGGTTTGGGTAATCGAGATGGAAGAGAAGAAAAATTTGAGAGAAATGGAGAGGAGATTGTAACCCGCCTTTCCAAAGTACGGATTAGACGGGACAGTTACCAACTAAGCAGGGATTAAGAACATAATGACCAACAACCTTTCAAAACTTCAAACTTTGATAGATAAACACACAACGATTTCATACAACTAGACCAATGCACCATTAACAAAAGGATTTAATCGATCCGAGGTAACGTAAGTAATATCCAAAATAGTATAATAAAGTGTTTTGAACAGCGGAAAGCATGTGAATACATATATGACGATATACATCCAAGGTGAACTATTATCGACAAAAACTCCGACTGCTCAACACTTGTCCATCCTATCACAGCCAACTCGCACATTTAAAACAAACATGCGGGCTAAGTACAAGATTGCACTTAGTGGACTCATGCCAAAATAGTTTCATTTAATTACACTGCCCAGAAGTATAACACGAGGATTTTAGTTGAAACAACTCGTGAATACCAAAATACTTTATCATTTCTCAAAAGATTCGCCTGCGCAGGCATTTTTCCGTTACGTATGATCCATATCATCCACATAATAATTCATAACTCATCTCATAAACTGATCTCACGTCTGTAGAAGTAGGCCTCCTCCTACCGACGCCGTGATCGGCCGAAGATGTTGCTAACGGCTCCCAATCACATAGTCGTGATTCTCGATCCGACTAGATCCACGACCGCCGATGATGTTGCTAACGCTCACAATCACAAAATCGTGTACACGTTAATCTTAGCCGTGAATTCGCCTCGACTTAAGATCCGATATCGATTTAAAATAAATTGGGAGCGACCCAATAATCGATTCACAAACATCGTTGGCTCGCCCAACAACATGATAGATCCATACGTTAAAACATAAATATTTTGGGCATGTAATCGAATAACGGTTCATAATCATTTTCAACCGAAGCTTTGTAAATAAATACTTTTCAAGAAAGCATTGTAAATAAAGGGTTTTGGTAAAGCCCACCTCGCATACGTAGGTCTTTATACTAGATCTCTTTTCCTACGCCAATGTCCCGCCCACGTATCACCTTTACGTAAGAATCATTTTAGTACGTCGGTCACGTTCGATAGAAACGAACATAGTTTATAACGTTCTACGTATCAAATAAGGCTAACGTTGGACTTATTTTGACGTTTCCTAATCGATTGATGTCGATTATGAAGTTCCTTAACATAAAAAGGGTATTCTACCTTTTTAGAATATAATGTACGTTTTAATGTACTTACGTAACGTAAGTAGCATTGTTACTAAACGTACTACGTCACATTGATCACGCATTATCGAATTGCATGCCCGTTGACCTTGGTCAACGATTTTGGTCAACTATTTTGACCAAGTCAACCAAAAGTCAACAATTTTGACTTTGGTCAACGAAAAGTCAACATTTTGACTTTTTCAACTATTTATGAAATTTTATCATTTTATGTGCAATTCTTGTTCCAAAATTTTATAAAATCATACTATGTCTAAAACATTATTTTAGATCATAATATGTAATTATACTTGATAAAATAAATTTATAACATTAATGCACATAATATATAGTTTTCGTCACTATTAATTAAATAGCTTAGACTTGTGCAATAATTCTTATAAATTCACATGTTACACTATTTTATCATGTGATTAATAATATGTAATTACCTTGGTCAAATAAAATTTATACACCATGGTCTTTTAACCTATAGTTTTCGGTATTTCATAAATAACCCATCAAATGATTTTTAAAATTCCAATAAAATCATATCTCAATTAATCACCCTCAATTATGCTTACTACAACATAATTGTTATTTATTGTGACTTATTGAATAAAATTTACCTAAGTCATATTTGAAAATTTCAACTTAGGTCCAAATAATATTTATAACTTTCAATAAATTTCCACAACCATATATTATGAATCTACACACTTAATATGCTATTATATTACTTAAATATGAATTATTTCACAACATCATAACATATGCTTATATTTTCGGTATTCATCAAATTATAGGCTATAGTTTTCCAAAAATTCTACATAAATTCATATAAGCATAATTAATACCCTAGATCATGATTTCATACTTAAATCAACAATTAAAATCAAAATCATCAACATATGTAACCCTAAGTTTTCAATCAAATGAATAAATTTAATAGATGCTTAATTTCATGATATAATTAATATACATGCTTAATAACATCATATAAACATAATATCTAAACATTTTAACATATGATATGAAATTTTCAAAATCATATATATACTAAGATCATAACATAAATTTAACGATCTAAATTGAAAATTCTAGCACGTAATCGAAACTCGTAAAATTTCTAACCTTTAATCGGTTTTGATTTTGATCGGCAACGCTTATATGATCTAAGTTTGGGATTAAATATGATGAACTCTCTCAATTTTCTCTAAGGTTTCAAAATGGGGTGCTAAAATGGATTAGTGGAGAGCATATGTTATATTTATAGATGTTAGCAACTTGCACACTAATTATTACATGAAAACTATCTACTACAACTTGCTAATTGAAGTCAAAATTGGCGGCACCTCCTTAGCTTCAAGACAAAGATTTTAATCTTTATCTTATACACCTCATGATATCTCTTATCCCTTAATGCAACTTGTAGTATATTAGTTGGCAATTAATTAATCAAACATATATATTAATATGTGTGTGCGTTGCAACCATTAGATAATTAGATTTGATTTTTATTTGTTTTATTTACTATATTATATATATTATTATTATATTATAATTTAATTGTTAGTTTATATCACAATTAAAAGAATTATCACCTTATATCTCCTTCTTTGATATTTACGCCAATCTCCCATTATTTAAGCTAGGATTTTATTTTATTTCCTAGTATATATTATAACATTATCATATTGTAATTATAGTATAAAGTGAAGTTTGAAAAGTCAATTATTTCAACTATACAAATGTCACTATTATATAGTATGAAATTAAGAATTTTTCAAACTATTTTTCCAACATTTCGGCTCTCACATTAATGAGCATGAGATTACTTGTTTTAATTGTCTACTATCACTACTTTACACTTAGAATATGATAGGATCCAACTCATATTTATTTATTAATTATAAGATAATAATATTACATAAAATCATACTAAAATCCTAAGAATTTTCGCCACTTTCATGCAAGTGTGCTCTCACACTTGTGCAAATTGTATTACACCTCATTTAGTCCTTAATGACATCATAATAATATAGTAATTATCATATATCATTAATTAGATAAGAATAAAATATTAAATCATACTTTAAAACTCACAATTTTCTAAAATCATTAAGATATTCCCAAACATTTTATTTCCTTGTATAAAATAGCTACTACACATTTATGTGACATATTATATGTCTTAGATAATAAATTTAATCATAGGAAGTATTTAAAATAATTTAGGATCATAAAATCCTAATTTAAATATTTAGGTTTTCAAACCCATTAAATAAGGTACATTGCATTCTTAAATTTTCTAGCATTATTTTATGATAAATAATGCTCTTTAATGATAAAATAATTATAGGAATTTGAATTTATAATTCCGAGATCGCTTACAAAGTTATCGCACTATTCTAAACGTAGACGTTTGAAACGCCTCTAAATTCTCATAGTCGAATTATCTCTAAAATGTTCAAAATAAAGTTTGTTACAACTTTATTTATTCCTATAATAATAGAATTTTGAAATTAAGCTTGATCGCTTAATAATACCGTAAGACGTAACTATCGAATTTATTCGACGTTAGAAAATTACGCTCAAGGAATATTGAAAATTATATTCCTTAATTCACTAAGTCTCGATGAATCTTATACGAAATTATCCAATTATATTTGGTCAAAGTCAAGAGTCGACTAATTAAGATTTTAATTATTGAATTAATAATACTAATTACGGAATTTATCATCGTAATTCAGTATTAAAATTACGGGATATTACATTCTACCCCCCTTAAAATAAATTTCGCCCTCGAAATTTGTATACCTCAAAAGAGTTCGGGTATCGCTCTTTCATGGCGCCCCGAGTTCCCACGTAGCTTCTTCGTCGTGTGGTGTCTCCATAGACTTTTACTAACGGATTGATTTATTTCTCAACTGTTGAACCTTATGGTCCAAAATAGCCACAGGTTCCTCTCCGTAACTCATATCAGGATTTAAGACCACGTCATCATGATGTATTACGTGTTTCGGATCATACACGTATTTCCTTAATTGTGACACGTGAAACACATTATGGACATTACCCAAACTCGGTGGTAATGCTAATCTATAGGCTACTGGCCTATCATCTCTAGGATCTCGTAAGGTCCTAGAAAAATGTGATTCTAACTTACATCTTACTCGACTTTTAATTCCTCTTGATAAAGAGATTTTAAGAAAACTTTATTTACGCGTATCTGCGTAAGACTTTTGCTCTCATGAGCTTCGCTATCGCTTATCCGCTTCCACGCATAATCTCAATCATTTTACTCAGGGTGTTAGACCCTGGAACTTTCCTCTTACCTACCTCATCATAATAAAGAAGTGATCGACACTTTCTTTCGTACAATATCTTATATGGCCCATTTTGACCATTTCTCGACAGCTACTGTCGTAGGTGATGCTACATCAGTGGAAAAACTTGTTTCCAACTCGTACTTCGATTTGACACTAATGTCTTTAACATTTCTTAAAACGTTTGTGTTATCTTCGATCGTCCATCTATCTCATGAGCGAAAATTATGCTCTAGTTTAATCTCGTCCCCAATTCTTTCGTTAACTAATCCAATTTTGGAACTTGGAATCTCTATCAAATATGATAGATTTTTGGTATTCTATGTAAACGTACGATTTCTTTTATGTCTTACTAGCTTATCGGATTCATAAGTAATCTGTTACGAATTTCATTACGATGTCATTCCACTCCCATGGGGTATCTCCAAAGGCTATAACTTTCTATAAGTTTGTGAATGTCACGCTTCCACTTTTTGGCAATTAAGATGGCACTTTGTGAACGAGACTACATCTCGCTTCAACTCTTCCTATTGAAACTTTTCTCATAAGTCGTGATACATCTTAATACTGTCTGGATGGGTGGTATAAGGAGTATCACGAGCTTCACTTATGATTTCATTCCTTAACTCATTATCGTTGGGAACACGTGTCCTTTCTTAAAGAATATAACATTAGTATGTGTTTCTCAAGCTCTTTCGCCTTTATTCTTTAGCAAGTTTCTCTTTTCTTGCTAAGAGACATCCTTGCTTGATTGACTTTTACAATTCAAGACCTCGGCTACTACGTGTGCCTCTCTTGGGTTATATTTTATACTACGATCGTAATCTTTACTAATTTGAGCTTATCTCTTTTTTCCATGTTCAAACCCTTTGCTCTGAGAAGTATTTCAAGCTTTTATGATTGACTTAAAATTTTACACATCATTTCTTAGAGGTGATATCTCCAAAACTTAACCTGCAGACATCATCGTTGATAGTTCTAAGTTGTGAGAAGGTAATTCTATTCTTGCACTGCTTCAATCTTAACCAAATCTATTTTAGCTTCTTCTAAAGACACCACGTGTCCAAGGACCATCACTTGTTTAGGCCAAACTTCTTGTTTACCAAACTTGGCAAGAATTGTTCAATTCTTAAAGTTTGTAAGACATACCTCAAGGGTTACTTATGTCATCCTTTCCTCTTTGAATAAATGAGAATATCATCTTATGAAGACTTGAGACAAATTGTCAAGTAAGGACGGAACACTCGATTTTGAGGTTCAAGAATATGGCTAGTACATCCGTTAGTCCGAACGGCATAACTTATAAGCTCATAGTGGTCATGACTTGTTTGCAAGCCATTTTGGGTACATTGTCGACATGCCTTCACCGATGACATCTTTATTTAAGATCGATTTTGAGGATAATTTCACTTCTTTCAACTAATCGAGCAATCGCTCAACTTTGATGGTGTATGCTTGTTCTTAAGCATCACTTGGTTTAATTCTTGATAGTCAATGCGTATTCTTAAACAACCATCATTTTCTCGATAAACAAGCGGGTGTTTTTCCAGGTGATATACTAGGTTCGATAAAACTTAAATCTTATAATTTTAGATTTACTCCTTTGTTCTTCCAACTTCCTTGAAGCCATTCATTACACGTGCTTTTGATACGGGCTAATCGGGGTTCTAGATTCATAGATAATCTCTAGTCGCCTATCGGGTAGTTCTTGGTAAATTGCTAGTGGAACGTTTGTAAATTCTTAAAATTTCCATATCCTTGATCTTTATCTCGCTTTCCTCATTTGGTTGGATAACCAAGGAATGGTCGACATTCTTCCTTATTCATCATTCTCTTTAGAGATTGTGTGGTATTATTGGAATTTTCGCCCATGTCGATTCCATGGGACTCATAATTCCTCGACCGGGAAAATGGAACTAAATTTACCTTTCCTTATGCGGATCGCAGAATGGTTTTCACTAACCAATCCATTCTTAGGATTATATCTACGCCTCACATAGGTACTATGTTAATTTTTATTTTATTTTATTTTATTTTTATTATTATTAATTTTTTTTTTATTTTTTTTTTTTTTTTTTTTTTTGTCTTAAGTGATTCTAGGTTCGATTCTAAGTTCGAGTAAATACGTGTGGCGACCATGATCCTTCCTATAAGTAAAGAAATTCTCATCCCTTGATTTGCTTATTCTGATTTGAGTTCTAACGTGTTCACGCATTACTATTCTCGTGATAACAGATGTGATGCACTTGTCTCGAACAAAGTAGTTTAGGTATACTGAGAAGTTTTCTCGTACCTACCAAGCTTTCCTGCTTTTATTCGTCCCATCATTATCATACTTTCTAATTAGTATGAATGATTCAGCTTCCTTTCTCTTCTTTATCGCTCTTAAGAATATATCTTCCATATATTCTTTCTTTTAAAATCCTTTCAAGAAGAATCCCTATATTAGCATTTACTATGCTATTATACGTAATATCCTTTTTGGGTATACGTTCTTTCTCTTAATCTTCATTGGTTTAACTAGATGGTTTCGCATAATTTAAAAGCCCTTGTTCGCTGAGAACGCATCATACTTTTACCTTGACGTCATATATATATCTTTACTATCTTCTCGACATTCTATGTTTACTTCATTTCAATGCTGAGGTACCCAATATTTCACTTTATTAGTCACTGCATAAGTATGAGGAATAACCTTCCCATTTAGATTCACCTTAAGGTCCTTCCTTGAATCCTTTTTAACAATTGTTAAGCTAAATCGAACGTATTTCCTTCTAACTTAGATATGTCTTTAACAATTATCTTGCTTAATAATTACTAAATCGTGCATGAGATAAGTGTTTTGTCTCTATCTAACTTAGAATATGAAAGTCATATTACTTTTATTATACTTTGATTCTCACTTTTAGGATTAAGACCGTCATCATTCTAATATATACGGGTAAGGTAGTACGTTTGTACACCATAACTTAGAATCCAAGTACCAATGTTCTATTACCAAATCTCAACTTCGGGGCATCTTCCCCATTCTTGGTTTAAATACTAGGAATATCCTATTTATTCACACATCTCATTATTTGATCCATCGATCATACTATTATTGGTTTAACCAAAGTCTCAAATACTTGAGAACGATTTTTCTTAGACATAATCTTTATCAATTCATGGATAACGCGGAAAACTTGATACTGAAGTACTATCGTTCCTTTATATCCATCAACTGAGTTTTATTCCTCTCCATACTTTTAAACACGTCCAACCTACTAACGAGGTTTTAGGGACAATCAACTATCTTACAGATAAGTTGTATTCTTTCTCATTACGACATAATAAGAGGATGGTATATTCCAAGGATCTCATACACTTTTCTTTACTCTATTCCAGCACTAAATGCTAAAGGGTATTTCGTTCATAACTTAGTTATTATATACTCGCGTGGAGGTATAACCGTATTGTCATCAGTATTTGGGAAAACCCATCAAGGGTCAATCCACCTATGTATATCATAAAAGCATATACCTCGTCTCATTGAGAACTTCTTTACATCAGATCTTAATGTCTATCACTTTATTGATCTGAAATTTTTTTTTTTAGGTGATAAGGTACGCCAACCTATGTCATACTTATTGGTTTCAAGGATTGAAGAAAATTTGTCATGACAACTTGCAAGAGATCTGGTTTCACAATTCAAGATAACAACTCTGGAGGTTTTGAAACAACACGTTCTTTGAACTGAATAATTTGGGAGATAGGGTCCGAAGACCGAATAATGATTCTTGAGATTTCTTTGGTCATATGGGTCGGCGGACCGTCACAAATATTTTCTCACCACTCAAGGGTTTGGTTTCAAAATTATGTCATAAGAAATTTTCGGTTGTAATCTCTTTCAAAAGAAGTGAGAATTTGAATAATATCTCAATTTCAACTAGATCATAGAGTTAAACTCAATGACAGAATCTTGGGAAAAGGGTATAATTCGAAATTCCATATAATAGGTCATCATTACTTGTCAGGGTTATCAACGTATCACGATACTTTTCCAACTCTACTCATACTACTAAAATTCAAGTTCTCAATTTGTCTTACAATTTTCTACCACATTGTGGTCTCTCATTCTGTATCAATCACAATACTAAAGTCAATTAATTCTCTAATCCCATTTCTATTTCGTTGCTAACGAAAGTCATAGTTAGTTTGGTTTCCAGACGTGAACATCCAAACAACGACTATACTCATGTCACTGTGGTTTAGTGACATTCATCATTTCTGCCCTTTGATTTTCTTCTCTTTGTTCTCGTTGTTCTCATTATTCAACTCGAAATTCTCATTTCTTTCCTAAAGTTCTTGTTCAAAGCAAATTTTGAGGACTAACTTTAACAGTTTCTCACGAATTCGGGAGAAAGATTCAGGATTTCTATCCTTCATATGAAATGAAGTTTGTTGCGATAAGAGTACGTGAGCGAAAACCGTCTGCAAAACGGAGTTCAAACGAATAAGAACGAGTCAAAACAAAAATACTGCGCAGTGCAGTTTTCTGTCTGCGCGCCCGTGCGCCGGGAATCACTCCTTTCCGGTCGATTACGAGCTCATGCTCCGCTTCGTACGAGTTTCCTTTCAAGATTTGTTCAGCTTTCTATGGTCCATATCGAACCCATGCGTTTTGCACCTTTGATCTCTTCTTTTGCTTTTGTCAGCCTTTCGTTGAAACTCGAGTTTGTTTTCAATTGACTTTTCGTTTGTTCGAAAATCAATACTTCGCTATTGTTCTCGTAAAAGGGATTAAGCTCCTATAACTCATACTTCTATGTTCAAGAGGTGAGCATGCTTCTTAGAGCATCTATGTTCTTTTGGGAATAACATACCCATTTTCGTAATAAACAGATAACTTCGAATAAATATTTCAAAAATCATATCATAACTTCTGTACTCATGCTTTTAATAATTCAAGCATCACTTTTGACATTACTCTGTCAACTGATTCTTATTCTCTGTAAACTCTGTCTCATCTCACTGATGACTCATTATCATATCACTTTTGACATAAAATTGTCAATTTTTTTTCACATAACACTGAAAAATCCTTTTTCTTTTTTTTTTTGAATACATTCCAAAACTTTCATAACTTTCACTGCTTTCAAAATATAAGTTCAATTTCATTCTCAAACTTTCAAGTTCAACTGTTTCAATTTTCAACTTTCAATATCAGAATTGAGAAAATAATTTACCTCTTTCTTGGTTGAGCTTGATGTGATGGAGTGTTGAGCACGGTCACCGATCTCTGAAGTCTCAGTGACTCGATCTAGACTTGACTTTTGAAAGAAGGTTTTAGGGTTCAAAGGACGACCGCTCGATACCAATCGTAATGTACCGCCTTTCCAAAGTACGGATTAGACGGGATCATACCAACTAAGGTGGATTAAGAACATAATGACCAACAACCTTTCAAAACTTCAAACTTTGATAGATAAACACACAACGATTTCATACAACTAGACCAATGCACCATTAACAAAAGGATTTAAGCGATCCGAGGTAACGTAAGTAATATCCAAAATAGTATAATAAAGTGTTTTGAGCAGTGGAAAGCATGTGAATGCATATATGACGATATACATCCAGGTGAACTATTATCGACAAAAACTCCGATTGCTCAACACTTGTCCATCCTATCGTATTCAACTCGCACATTTAAAAACAAACATGCGGCTAAGTACAAGATTGCACTTAGTGGACTCATGCCAAAATAGTTTCATTTAATTACCTTTGAAGTATAACACGAGGATTTTAGTTGAAACAACTCGTGAATACCAAAATACTTTATCATTTCTCAAAAGATTACGCTGCAGCATTTTCCGTTACGTATGATCCATATCATCCACATAATAATTCATAACTCATCTCATAACCGATCTCACGTGCAGAAGTAGGCCTCCTCCTGCCGACGCCGTGATCGGCAAGATGTTGCTAACGGCTCCCAATCACATAGTCGTGATTACGATCCGACTAGATCCATGACCGCCGATGATGTTGCTAACGGCTCACGATACAAAACGGTGTACACGTTAATCTTAGCGTGAATTACGCCTCGACTTAAGATCCGATATCGATTTAAAATAAATTGGGAGCGACCCAATAATCGATTCTCAAACATCGTTGGCTCGCCCAACAACATGATAGGATCCATACGTTAAAACATAAATATTTTGGGCATGTAATCGAATAACGGTTCATAATCATTTTCAACCGAAAGCTTTGTAAATAAATACTTTTCAAGAAAGCATTGTAAATAAAGGGTTTTCGGTAAAGCCCACCTCGCATAACGTAGGTCTTTATACTAGATCTCTTTTCCTCGTCAATGTCCCGTCCACGTATCACCTTTACGTAAGAATCATTTTAGATGCGTCGGTCGCGTTCGATAGAAGCGAACATAGTCTATAACGTTCTACGTGTCAAATAAGGCTAACGTTGGACTTATTTTGGACGCTTCCTAATCGATTGATGTCGATTATGAGTTCATAACATAAAAGGGTATTCTACCTTTTAGAATATAATGTGCGTTTTAATGTACTTACGTAACGTAAGTAGCATTGTTACTAAACGTCTTCGTCACATTGATCACGCGTTATCGATTGCATGCCCGTTGACCTTGGTCAACGATTTTGGTCAACTATTTTGACCAAGTCAACCAAAAGTCAACAATTTTGACTTTGGTCAACGAAAAGTCAACATTTTGACTTTTTCAACTATTTATGAAATTCTTATCATTTTATGTGCAATTCTTGTTCCAAAAATTCTTATAAAATCATACTATGTCTAAAACATTATTTTAGATCATAATATGTAATTATACTTGATAAAATAAATTTATAACATTAATGCACATAATATATAGTTTTCGGTCACTATTAATTAAATAGCTTAGACTTGTGCAATAATTCTTATAAATTCACATGTTACACTATTTTATCATGTGATTAATAATATGTAATTACCTTGGTCAAATAAAATTTATACACCATGGTCTTTTAACCTATAGTTTTCGGTATTTCATAAATAACCCATCAAATGATTTTTAAAAATTCCAATAAAATCATATCTCAATTAATCACCCTCAATTATGCTTACTACAACATAATTGTTATTTATTGTGACTTATTGAATAAAATTTACCTAAGTCATATTTGAAAATTTCAACTTAGGTCGAAATAATATTTATAACTTCGATAAATTTCCACAACCATATATTATGAATCTACACACTTAATATGCTATTATATTACTTAAATATGAATTATTTCACAACATCATAACATATGCTTATATTTTCGGTATTCATCAAATTATAGGCTATAGTTTTCCAAAAATTCTACATAAATTCATATAAGCATAATTAATACCCTAGATCATGATTTCATACTTAAATCAACAATTAAAAATCAAAATCATCAACATATGTAACCCCTAAGTTTTCGGTCAAATGAATAAATTTAATAGCATGCTTAATTTCATGATATAATTAATATACATGCTTAATAACATCATATAAACATAATATCTAAACATTTTAACATATGATATGAAATTTTCGAAAATCATATATATATACTAAGATCATAACATAAATTCTAACGGACGAAATTCGAAAATTCTAGCACGTAATCGAAACTCGTAAAATTTCTAACCTTTTAATCGGTTTTGATTTTGATCGGCAACGTTTATATGATCTAAGTTTGGGATTAAATATGATGAACTCTCTCTCAATTTTCTCTCTAAGGTTTCGAAAATGGGGGTGCTAAAATGGATTAGTGGAGAGCATATGTTATATTTATAGATGTTAGCAACTTGCACACTAATTATTACATGAAAACTATCTACTACAACTTGCTAATTGAAGTCAAAATTGGCGGCACCTCCTTAGCTTCAAGACAAAGATTTTAATCTTTATCTTATACACCTCATGATATCTCTTATCCCTTAATGCAACTTGTAGTATATTAGTTGGCAATTAATTAATCAAACATATATATTAATATGTGTGTGTGCGTTGCCAACCATTAGATAATTAGGATTTGATTTTTATTTGTTTTATTTACTATATTATATATATTATTATTATATTATAATTTAATTGTTAGTTTATATCACAATTAAAAGAATTATCACCTTATATCTCCTTCTTTGATATTTACGCCAATCTCCCATTATTTAAGCTAGGATTTTATTTTATTTCCTAGTATATATTATAACATTATCATATTGTAATTATAGTATAAAGTGAAGTTTGAAAAGTCAATTATTTCAACTATACAAATGTCACTATTATATAGTATGAAATTAAGAATTTTTCAAACTATTTTTCCAACATTTCGGCTCTCACATTAATGAGCATGAGATTACTTGTTTTAATTGTCTACTATCACTACTTTACACTTAGAATATGATAGGATCCAACTCATATTTATTTATTAATTATAAGATAATAATATTACATAAAATCATACTAAAATCCTAAGAATTTTCGCCACTTTCATGCAAGTGTGCTCTCACACTTGTGCAAATTGTATTACACCTCATTTAGTCCTTAATGACATCATAATAATATAGTAATTATCATATATCATTAATTAGATAAGAATAAAATATTAAATCATACTTTAAAACTCACAATTTTCGAAAATCATTAAGATATTCCCAAACATTTTATTTCCTTGTATAAAATAGCTACTACACATTTATGTGACATATTATATGTCTTAGATAATAAATTTAATCATAGGAAGTATTTAAAATAATTTAGGATCATAAAATCCTAATTTAAATATTTAGGGTTTTCGAAACCCATTAAATAAGGTACATTGCATTCTTAAATTTTCTAGCATTATTTTATGATAAATAATGCTCTTTAATGATAAAATAATTATAGGAATTTGAATTCTATAATTCCGAGATCGTTTGCTAAAGTTATCGCACTATCTCTAAACGTAGACGTTTGAAACGTCTCTAAATTCTCATAGTCGAATTATCTCTAAAATGTTCAAAATAAAGTTTGTTACAACTTTATTTATTCCTATAATAATAGGAATTTTGAAATTAAGCTTGACTGCTTAATAATACTGTAAGACGTAACTATCGAATTTATTCGACGTTAGAAAATTACGTTCGAAGGAATATTGAAAATTATATTCCTTAATTCACTAAGTCTCAGTGAATCTTATACAGAAATTATCCAATTATATTTGGTCAAAGTCAAGAGTTGACTAATTAAGATTTTAATTATTGAATTAATAATACTAATTACGGAATTTATCATCGTAATTCAGTATTAAAATTACGGGATATTACAGAGATACACGGCTGTTTTCTGAAAATGGGGAGGGAGAAGAGAGTGTTTGTGAGTTCTAAAGTGATGGAATGTGGGTAATGAGTGAATGGGGTGAATGGGAAGAGTCCCTCCCCCTCTATACCTCTCTCTCTCTCGGCCCTCTCCCTAAAAATATAAAACAAAATGGCAGCCTCTTGGTAGTGGGATAGATGATGATTTGCTAGGCTAAAAAGGGGCTCCATGCATTGGGCAATCAAAAAGGTAGAAATCATGCTTAATGGGGTAAGCATGGCCGACGGCTAGGGGGGGTTTAAGGGTGGATTTTTATTTTATTTGATCCTTAATAAAATATACTAATCAAGATATAAATCATAGATATATAATACATGTCAATTAAATAATTAAAACATCACATAGCATAATGTTCGAAAATACCGTGAAAATGCAATAAAAATATAATTCATGCCACTTAATATTTTTCAAGCCATTTTCGTATCAAATATACTCATATATATCATAACATATAGTTTAGATAATAAATAATAGCATAGGATAATTTAATGGTATCATTTTATGTGAGAAAACCCTAGTTTTTAAAGTTAGGGTTTTCAAAAATTACATATTGTAATTATCGAGTTCCATAGCTTTAATATTGATTTTAATGCTTAATAATACTTTAATTATATAAAATAATAATAGGAAATTAATTATAATAATTTCCGGGTCATTAAACCCATTTTTCAAAACGTCTCTAGACGTTGACGTTCAAAACGTCTCAAAACGTTCATAATCGACTCATCTCAAAATGGTCGTAGTAAGTTCGTACTTACTTTATAAATAATATTCCATTAATATAGGAATTAATATGGAAATTAATTCCAAGCTTCGCTGCTTAGAAAATTTCATAAAATTCTGACGTTCGATACGCAATCGACGTTAAAATAATACTGTCGAATTTCTTCGCGACATTTTATTCATTGATTCACAATCCTTAGTGAATATAAAAAGGAATTCGTTATTACGATACTGAATCGAAGTCAATATTCTATGTCATTAAATAAAATACGGCAAAACCCTAGTTTACGGGTTTAAAATACCGTAATTAGACGTTCGTTTCTTCGGAATATTACAATTGAACACTTATGTTCAATAAATCATTATTACCAAAAATTTAAGCTATTTTAACTCATGGTTTAAAATTTTATTTGATGATATTGAATTGGTAATTAAATTCTATAGCATGATAGCAGCATAACATGATTTTATTGGAATTTATTGGTTACTTATGCTAATTATTGTTAATTATCGAAAATATAGCAAAATGGTTAAGTATGAGTTTGATTTTAATTATAAATGATGCAATGATAGTAATCTATAAGTTTAGAATGAATGGTATGTGATTATGATGAATGAATGGAACACTAATGCACACATACACATACACAATGGTTGTGTATTATGTTAGAAATTAGGGTTTTCTAATGCTTTATTATAGTATATGTTGTGTATGGTGTTGAATGATATTGTATAGTTTATTTATGTTATGCCGACAAACAAAACCTCAAACGTAAACAACATAGTATTTTATGTACGAGAATCCAAAATAAATCGACAAATTTCGATAACTTAAGAATGAATTAATGAGAATCGAAGTTAGACACAAATTAAGGTTTTCTATTAATAATAGGATACTCATACGTGAGTTCCTAAGTTAAAGAAACCAAAAGCTGACTTACAACGTAAATACTCAACAACGACAACCTAATATGATATTATATTGAGCGTTAAGACAACTCGAAACGAATAGCAATTATATAACTTACATAATGTAATATTCCAAAAGAACGAACGTCTAATTACGGTATTTTAAACCCGTGAATTAGGGTTTTGCCGTATATTATTTCTGTATGACATCGAATATTGATTTCGATTCAGTATCGTTATAACGAATTCCTTATTTTATTCACTAAGGATTGTGAATTAAGGATTTAGAATGTCGCGAAATAACTCGACAATATATTTTAACGTCGATTGCGTATCGAACGTCAGCATTTTATGAAATTTTCTAAGCAGCGAAGCTTGGAATTAATTTCCATATTAATTCCTATATTAATAGGAATATTATTTATAAAGTAAGTACGAGCTTACTACGACCATTTTGAGATGAGTCGATTATTGACGTCTTGAGACGTTTTGAACGTCAACGTCGAGAGACGTTTTGAAAAATGGGTTTAATGCTCAGGAAATTATCATAATTAATTTCCTATTATTATTTTATATAATTACTGTATTATTAAGCATTAAAATCAGTTTTTAAAGCATAAGAACTCGATAGTGAATATTTATAAATTTCGAAAACCCTAATTTCTAAAACTAGGGTTTTTCACATAAAATGATACCATTAAATTATCCTATGCTATTATTTATTATCTAAATCATATATTATGATATATGTGAGGATATTTAACACGGTAATGACATGAGTATCAATAATAGGTGTGATTTATATTTTTATTTCATTTTTCACGGTAATTTCGTGTTTTATGCTTTGTGATGATTTAATTATTTTAATGGCATGTATTATATATCTATGATCTATACATTAATTAATATATTGTATTAAGGATCAAATAAAATAAAATCACCCCTCCTAATACACATAAGCGCCGGCTACACCCATTAAAAACAAAGCATGCACTTCTTTTTCAATTGGCAAATGCATGAAGAGCCTTTTTGGCACATACTCATCATCACAACCCACTAATCTATTTTGGCTGCATTTTTTTTTATTGAGTGATGTGTGTGCCGTGTTTGAGAGAGAGATATAGGGGGGAGGGACTCTTCCCCTTCTCCCCATTTTCATTATACCTCCTTCCTCTCCATTTCAAACATTCTAGGACACCCAAAACTCTCTCCTCTCCATTGCTGCAGAAAAGTCGAGAGCGCCTCCTCCCCCATTTCTAAATTTTTCTCTTATTCTCCTCTTCTCCATTCACAACCTTGGTACCCTACATTGTTCTTTGATTCCATAAGCTATTTTCAAAGGTAAAACAAAGGACCCTAGTACCGATTTCATCTCCATTTTTACAATAAAAATCGAGAGCATGCTTATATATATTTATGTATGTTTTTAATGTTCTTGTGGATGAACTATGGTTATATATATGTTGCTTGATGTTTGTATTTTTAAAAATATGTGAATGTATGTTTAGATGAGCATAGGTGGTTAAAAATGAAATGTATGAATGGATCTAGCATATATGTGTGATTTTCGAACCCTAACCATGTTTTAAAATAATTTCAAAAAATGTATAAAATGTTTGTATGATGACCGATTGTTTTAAAATATTTTTAAGGATGGATTATTGATATATGATGTGTTTAGAGTTCATAGTAATTTATTTAAAATTTTTTAAAAACCCTAGCCTAATTTTTTATGAAGGCCAAGAGCTATATGGTTCATACCTTGGTGTATGATTTTATTTTTAAGCATACAATGGCATATTAATGCTTTAGGACTTTGATTACATGTTCTATGAAATTATTAGAATTTTTGAAAACCAAATGCTTGATTTTTGAAAAAGGACCGAGAGCTATGTGATGTTATATGTTGGTGTATGATTTTTATTTTGAACATGCAATGATATATTATTGATCTAGTATATTGATTATGTGTTGTATGATTTTGTTGGAATTTTTGGAAATCAAATACTATTTTAAATCAAAAAAACCGAAGGCCTTGTGCTAAGTATGGTGATGATTTAATTAGTTTTGATTAATGTTATAATGTTATATTGTTATACTATAGTGTATAAGCATAGTGTATAATTGTTAGAATTTTTGGAAATCAAATGCCCCTTCGAAATCAAATAAACCGTGAGCTATTGCTCTTTAAAGTGATGATTCAATTGGTTTTTGATGAATGTATGATATTATATGGTTGTATTATAGTATATAAGCATAGTATATAATTGTTGGAATTTTTGAAAACCAATTACACATTAAGAATCAAAAAAACCGTGAGCTTCTATGCTCCATAAGGTGATGATTCAAATGGTTTTGGTTGATGTTATGATGTTACAATGTTATAAAATAATGTTTGATCATGTTATAATTTTATTAGAATTTTTAAGAATTGTTTGATAATTATTTGGTAATTGTTTGAATATTACCGATTGCATATTGAATTTATTCCTTGATGTATGAATTTTTTATGATGGACTATAGGTTATAATTGTGACACATATTAATTTTTGGGACACTATACTAAGTGTATAACAATTTTGGGAATTTGTGGACAATTATTTCATTAATTATGAAATTACCGTGACTATATATATATATATAAATAAGTAATGATCAAATATCATATGGATGATATTAATACTTATTAATGACCATAATGTATAATAATACACTATATGAATTTAGGAAATTTTTCAAAAATCATTTGGTAATTATTCAAATTACCGTAAGTTTTTAAACAAATATAAGGATTTTTAAATCCTTTTTAATCAAGTTTAATAATAAATTATATGTCTAATAATTATTCTAGACATATTTGGTTTTTATAAAATTTTATAAACATAGATTACTATGATTGAGACAAACGTTATATTTAATAACGTTATTAATCAAAATATACGGTTTAAATATTAAAAAGATTAATATTTGCGAAAAATATTAATATGTCCTTTGATTTTTACGACAAATCGAGAAATAGGACTTTACGTTTTGAAATCAAATGAAAATCGATTTATAAAATGAAATAGTAAGAAATTACTATTTTAAAGGTCAAAATTTTCGACTTTGTGGACCTGCGTTGACTTCGTTGACTTTTAAGGTCAACCATACGAAAATACGTTTGATAAATACGCTAATACGCGTAAGACGTACTAATTGAGTAAGATACCTCATTAGTAAGAAAAGATTTCATAAATGAAATCCTTTATCGAGAAACGTATTCATATACGTTGAACGTTTGAACCGGAAAGGTTAAAACGAAATAATTGAACATATCTCGAAGGATGAGAACTATTCAATTGAAATACGTATTTGAAAATGGATTGAATTCGTTAAGGAATTCAGTTTACATCGATATTAAATATCGAAGTTTATCTTAGACTTTAAGAGTCTCGAGAAACATGAACGACGTACTAAAATATCGCTTTTACGTAAAGGTGTGGACACGAACGGGACGACCGGACATTGACAAGCAATCAAACCTAGGACTCAAATTTAAGACGAACCATAGTCCAGGTGGGCTTTCTCTTCAAACAAAACGTGACTTTGCTGTTCTTTCCAAAGTGAATTTATTTACAATGCTTACTCTTCAACTGTTGATAAAGGTTTACAATATTACCTGCCAAAAATATTCTTGTTTTGTGTATGGATCCTATCCGTTATGAATGGTGTGAAGGTTGGAATGATATGATATGAAATGCATGAATGGTGTGAAGGTTGGATGACATGATATGAAATATCTTTTGTTGGGTCACGCCCAACCTTTTTATGAAATCGATATCGGATCCTATCTTGGGAAGACTATGCACGCTAGGTTAACGATACACCGAGCAGGACCGTGAGTCGTAAGGAAATTCACGGCGGTCCCGCATCGTTGAGGAGGCCTCGCCCGCGACTATTGATCTTTGATGTTATGATGAGAATGTGGGATACGGATCATACACACCAAGAAAAATGCTTGGCCAAACGACTTTTACGAACTGAAAATGTTTTAGTAAGCACAAGGCATTTCAACTAAAACCCTTGTGACTTACCATGATATTGGTAGTGTAATTCAATTTCGATAAAAATGTTTTCGGCATGAGTCCACTGAGTGCTTTTCTCGTACTCAACCCCGCATGTTTGTTTTTAAATGTGCAGGTTGAGCTCTGATGATGGTGATGGAGGAAGTGTTGAGGAGTCCAGTGTCTTTGACCCTTTTGTTAAGAATTTGGTTTCACCTTGAATACATATCGTCACATATGTATTCACACACTTTCCGATGCAATCTCTGAACTCTTTTATGTTATGTCTACTGTTATGAACTATTGAGGTCCATCGGATCATTGTTAAGTCTTTGGGTCTGATGGCCTAAACCCTTGAATTGTTATGATATCATCTTATGTTACGTTCAAACATGCTAGATTATTGTTAATATGTACCTTTATCTTAGCCCTTGTAACCCTAAAATACTATTCCTAGTATTAGTCACCCTCCAGTCCGGGTTATCCGGAGTGGGGTCGTGACACATAATCTCCGACGAGTTAAGAGAAACAAACAATGTCGAAAAGTGTAAGCTAAGATTCGAACATAAGATGTCGATCCTTATGTCTCAAGGTCGAGTTAGTATTCACAAAGAACTTCATTTATTTCTATGTATTTACTTACGTGATAGTATGGGATCACTTGAATCATAAGTCAAGACTCACATTTATTCGTCGTGTTAATACGACAAGCCGTCAAGCATAACCTACTAGGATGTAACTATAATTGTTAAGTCTAGATTAGTGGCTTGAGAATATCCTAATATACCAATCATAACTTGAATACTAACAATCTATAACGTAAAAACGTTTAGAAGAACACTAAGGTTAGAGTCGAGGTTAGACTCGGAGTATATGACTCATAAGTTGAGGTTCGTCAATGAAAGATGAAGGAATATAGTTTGGTAATTAAGAATGTATGATAATAGAAATTATCTTAAAATCATCACAAGAAATCACAAAGAAACCCTAAATTGGGAACGTTAAGTCGTAATTTATAAACGACCCTCGACCAATAGACGGAATCTAAGAAATGTTATTTTCTTATGAACGGCCTATTCGTACGTAGTTGCCGAGGAAGGACAATCACACCCTGCTTCGCTTAGAACTTATAGCTTCGGACTAGCAGGTGGGCTCTCTTGAAAAAAATGATATGCATACCTCAAAGCATGATTTACAAAAGCTTTATGAAATATTATTGCATGAATTGTTATTGACTGCCAAATATTTATGTTTTGTTGTGATCCTATCTGAGATTGGTACATCCAATGTGGTATGTGAATGTGTTGTTCCACCAACGCTAAAAAATGGTAACAATCGGATCTGACTTAGTTAAGGACTAACTCGGATTGTGTACACGTGTGACTGTGTGTTAAGGTTAGCTACCTCTATCAGTCACGGCGACTATGTATAGGTGGCCACCCATAGTTTGCAAATGAATGAAAGAATGAATGATCAGATATGGAACAACGTGGATTAAATAGTCCGACCGGACACTTTTGGTAAAAAGATAAAATATTTGATAGGCATGAGTCTTTTCAACTAAAATCCTCATGCGCTATTGTGGGCAGTTTAATAACTTTACAAAGAAAATGTTTTCGGCAATGGTCCACTGAGTACTTTTGTACTTAGCCCTGTATCTCATTTTTGATGTGCAGGTTGAGCAGGGATTGATGATGAGTGCGAGGTGGTGCAGGGAGGCAAGTGTTTTGTTACTATATTAGAAAGGATTTCTAGAACCTTAGGCATGCATCGTCATATATATATCCACAAGTTTATTGCTACCAAACTCTGATATTGTTTTGGTGGCTTTTGATTATAACTGCTATTTACTTTCGTATTGAACTTGAGGTCGTACCTCGTTCCTTGAATTGCACCCTAATTGGATTATATTTGGATATTGAACCTTTTGACAAGTCCTTCTGTGACTTGGGTTTGTATTGAAATAGCTTATTCCTTTCAGTTCATGCATTTATGAATAGATCAATGGTTAATTGTATTGGTTAGTTATGTATATATTCACTGCATTATCATACCAGTGACGATCCATTTGATCCGTACTTTCTTGAGAAGTCGGGTCGTTACACTTGAACACATCACATCTCACTCTTAGTTTGACCTAAATCTAAGATTTAGGTTAGGCTATTGCATCCCTTCATAACTCATATCTTATCACATCAAATGCCTCTATGAGGACTTTCATTAGTGTTTTTAAGATCTACAAAAGACCAGATGCAGAGTATGATGCCTAAAAACAAATATCAGCATCACCCGTGTACCTAGTCATGGTGCGTACAAAAATCTAAACACTACCGTGGACATCATAATAAGGGTTCATGTCGAACGATTCATCGTTTCCGCCTGTGTCAGAGTCAGGACAGGAAGTATGGGAAATATCTACTCCTTCCATCTCATCGTCAGCTGACAGGTCCTCCTCCGGGTCTTCCTTCTCAGCATCGATTGCGGAGCCATGGGCACTCGGATTCTGACGACCCCTACTTCTTCCATAGCAGCCAGGTCTCGATAGATCTCGGCCATGACCTCCTCAAAAGCAGTGGCTGGGAACGGACCAGTAGCCAGACAGGCACAAGCTCCTCTCACGGTGCCTGCAGCTAGGCCACGTGGATCCTCAATCTCCATAGAATCGTGGTACAAAGATGCATGCGGGGGTGGGGGTGGCTAGATTAGGGGAGAGCCAGCAGGTAGAGGTGGGTGCTGGCATGGCATGATCGACAGTGATGGTCTGGGCGGGCAATGACGAGGGTGGCAGTGGCTGGACTGGGAGAGAGCCGGCGTGGTACAAAGGTTCAATAACCTTTTGACAAGTCCTTCTGTGACTTGGGTTTGTATTGAAACAGTTTATTCCTTTAGTTCATGCATTTATGAGTAGTTCAATGGTTAATTGTATTGGTTAGTTATGTATATATCCGCTGCATTATCATACCAGTGACGATCCATTTGATCCGTATTTCCTTGAGAAGTCGGTTCGTTACACTTGAACACATCACATCTCACTCTTAGTTTTACTTAAATCTAAGATTTAGGTTAGGCTATTGCATCCTTTCATAACTCATTTCTTAGTAAACTTTAATTTTAGGAAGTTATATAAAATTCTTTAATTAAAAGAATTTAAATAGTTTATACTTAGGTTTTTATCAATCGATATCATCTTAAACCTTAACTTAAGACAACAAGTAAATCAATCTCACTTATATACTTATCATGAACTTACTAACTTAATTCTCAAAACATTTGACCATATATTATACTATATAAAATTTCAACATATTATGTTATCGACAATCGGCAAATCATTCCCAATTCATCCAAACTTATTCAAAATCCACCCAAATCAATTCCATATGCCTAAATATATATATAGAAGCTTAAAATAAGCTCAAACTCATCCATTTACACCATAGTTATACTATGCCCTTCAGCCACAATATTATGCAATTAAATGAATTTTTCAATCCACAATCACTTTAATTCAAAACAACTCATATTCATGTTTATTTATCATCAATGATCACAAATCCATAACCATTTGCAAGTCTTCTCCAACCCATCATATAAATCTTTCAACTTAGACTAAACTTACCAAATTTAATTTTCAACATTTAAGTTCATAAAATCCCATAAATTAAATTTAAGCATTATTTATATCCTAAATCTCAAAAATCATATCAAATAAGTCAAATAAAATCAAGAACTCAAAGATCCTTCAACCCCATTATTTTTGAAAATTATGATGTTATATATATGTATTCAATTTATTCCAATCTTCTACTTAATCATATTTATTTTCACTTAATCACACATATATAAGCTCAATTGAATCAAATCATAACAAATAATCAACATGCAAAATTAAGGTTTATACCTCCCTACTTGTCACACCCCAATTTTCGAGAGATAAAGAAATGGGTTACGTGACAATATTATTAGCCTTTCTTTAATAAATAGATGACGTGCCCTTAGAGTTGGGCAACACATTCTTGACAAAAAGATACGCCATGATTGTACATAACAAATATGATCAGAATAATATTTATATTATCTCCATGACAGGATCAAGTTCGAATGTCTGAGACCCAAAATGATATTTCATACTAAGCATATATTATATATAAATAACAATCGCTATAAAAGTGATGACAAAAGGAATTCGTGATTAAATAGCTTATAAATATTAATATAGTCATAAGATAGCCTTCAACATGTGAAGATAAGACAGCGGAAGTAAACTAAGACATTCTTTGGAGAAGCATCAACAACCCTTCCTCAGCCTCGCACGTCACCACTAGCTGCTCAATCTGCAAAGGGTTTTGAAAGCAATTGCAGGGCTGAGTACTAATATACTCAGTGGGTTTAGCCATTTGAAAACATTTTTAGAAACCATTTGTAAAAAGAATAATCCATGCTTTGAACAGTATAACATAGAAATATTTAAAAGCATTATATGCATACGTAAAAACAGTTATGGATCCGTTTTTAGTCTCTCATCTATTGGTGCTTAGCCTATCAATGTGAACATGGGGGAGCAGCCCACAGAGATCTACTACCATGCATGTTTCAGAAATGGGAGGATCCCAAGTCTGACAGTCTGAGATAAGTGGGAGCAGCCCACAATACCCCCTTATGTGTACACTAACCCTGACCAGGGCGATCCAATCGCTACGCTGATCAAGATCCGATCGTTAAACAACAGGAGTACTTTACACGATAGAGAGTTAAAACATTTATAACATGGATATTCATTTCCATTTCGCATAAACATTTAGAGTTCAATAACTCATAACATACTTTGAAAAATAAAAACCCACCTTTATTGCTGCAAATCCGAGCAACTGAAAAAGATTGGTAGGATCCTAAGTATCCTCTTCTGTAGGGCCTACAAGATAAGTTCTCAACTTAAAATATAGTCCTAAAAACCAACCTTAACATCTATCATAATTGTCATCATGTTCCTAACTAGATTCGCTACACCCGGGTTTTCAGAATTTCAAATTAAACCTTGAAATTCAATTTCTCGGCTAAAGGCACCAACAATACCCTTGCTCGATTTTGACTTTGAAAGCTTAATTTGATTTTGAAAAATCAAATTATCAAAATACTTTTTATTACGAAAGTATAAAAACTTTAGTTTATCTCGAATAAATCATTTCATGCTCAGACAACATATATACTTAATATATATACAAGTAATAGGACTTATTATGTAATTCATTAAAATTTACACACCAAGCAATTAATATCATGGAATAGAAAATTCGACAAGTATGATATCACTTATGAAATTACCATAACTAAGATAATCACATCATAACATGGTATAAATCCACAAATTGTAAGCACTTACTTAGCAAAATTTACTTATTATGTTAATAAACCACATGTCATCAATTAAGGTTCAAATTAAGAATCTTAATAAAATCTTGAAGGAAAACCCATCTCTTGATCAAGCCCAAAATCGAAACCCAAAACTTAATTAATCAAGGCTAGATAAAAGCCCAAGAATATCATTGTAATATCCCAAAGTTTAAAGCTTAATTACGATAATAAAAAAATTGTAAATTAGGGTTTCGTCTCGATAATCGAATTAGTAATTTATCCTATATTGATTTCGATCATTTATGATATAATGGATTCTTATATCATACTCACTAACGATTAGTGAATCAAGGAATATAGTTATATAATTCTTTCGGCAGTAATATTTTAACGTCGATTGAATATCGAAAGTTAATATTACGTGAATTTTTCTAAGTGACGAAGCTTAGAATTAAATTTCATTATTAATGAAATGAATTAATAAAGTGATTACGACTTTATTATGACCATTTTGAGATGGGTCGATTATGAACGTTTTGAGACGTTTCAAACGTCAACGTTTAGAGACGATTAGAAAATTAAGTCTAATGATCAAGGAATTATAATATTTAAATTCCTATGATTATTTTATGTAATAAGAGTATCATTTAGCATTAAAATAATGCTAGAGAATTAAGGAATGAATATTGAATAAAGATAGCTATTTTCGAAAACACTAATTTTCTAAATTAGGGTTTTGACACATGAATCATCTTAATTATTTTTCCTATGATTTAATATATTATCTAAGACATATATTATGTTATATATCTATAAATTACAAGAAAAATCAAATGTTAGCACTTGAACCATGAAATTGCCGTGAACTTGTAACAATAGGCTTTAATAGATTGAAATTGCTATCTTCCAATATGTTATATATTAGTGTGGGATAATTACACACTAACCAAGACATTTATTTGATGAATCAAGTGGATGTGTGTTGGCAATGATATAGGCGTGCAAGTGGTTTCAATTGAAGGTAAGAAGAAATTTGTGAACTCTTTGGATTGATTGCTTGCATTTGGTAAGTGTAAGATATTTGTACATGTAGTATAAGACAAGAAAAATTTAAAAGCTCATCCCTTTTTAATGAAGAATGACCGACGCATATTGAAGAATTAAAGTGGAAGATAATTGTTCCATTTAATTAGTTGATGATGATAAATTAATTGTGTAGCATGACATTGTTGACTCAAGAAGAAGAAGGAATATTACAACTCTTGGGCGGTGATGGCTTGGGTATAGTTAATACCTAGGATATCTATATGTGTGGTATAAGACAAAATAAAACTCATTCCTTTGTGCAAATGGAAAGGTGGCGACGCATGCTAGGTGATAAAGGATGAGGATTTTATTTTTGTTTCATTCAATGTGTAAGGTGTATTTACTAAGTTGTAAGAGATGACATAGCCTTGAGTGAGTCATCAAATTAGTCTTGCTTGAATTATTGTGAGCATGGCCGAGAGTGTTAGGCTTTGAATCAAGTGTGTTAGTTGATTTTATTCATTTAGTTTATTTATTAAAGGATAGGTACATCAAACAAAACATCATTCCCTTTTCAAACACAAATTACCCGTGAGATATAGGCTAAGGAATTAAGTGTATTATGTTTAGTATGAATTTGTGCTGATTTTTGGTATTGTTTTGTGTGTCAGTTTCAGTGGTTTGTCCTATTTAAGTCGTTGGGTTGATTAGTATTTATCGAATTGGACTTATTTGGTTTATCTCGATGTTTTGTAGAAAAACGGCATAAAATGGGATGAATTGTATCTACCAAGAATCAACTTTATTGAAGAGCATCTCGACAGGAGTCCGTAGGCGAAAACCGTGCGTAAATCGGAGTTCAGACGAAGGAGAACGGGCCAAAGCAACGAAGTCGCGCACGTGCGTGCACACCAGCCCGTCGCCCACGCACGCCCGAGCGCCCGCGCAAGGCCAGTGCCCGTTCAGCGCGCGTGCCATCCGCGCTGGGTCTCCAGCACCCGTTGCCCCGTTCCAGCGCTGCCGCCGCGCCCGCCGCCCCACCTGCACGTCCGTCCGCTGGCGCCGCGCCGCCCGCCGCCTCGCCCATGCACGCCGCTCCGTCCGGCCGGAAGCGCAGCCGCGCCCATCGTCCAGCGCTCCGCCGCGCTCCCGTCCGGCGCTGCGGCATGCCGTTCGCCTCTCGCCCACATCACTCACGCGTCCGTATTATCTCCACAACCGGCGGCATGTCGTCTAGTAACCTCACGCGTCCCGCGCTGGCTCCGCCCGGGGTCTCCGAGGCTGATCGCCTAGAAACTCCTCTGCGTCCGTCCGCTAGGCATAAAATTTAAATCTGCTATAAATCTTGTTTTAACGCCTTGAAAACCCTAGTTCCTCATTTTATCTTTTATTTTCTTTAAATGCGAGAGGCGCGTTTCTTTTTCTTTCCCTTTCCTTTTAATTCTTGTACTTTGGATTACCAATTGGGATTGCACGATTCCGGATTTCGGAAGATGAATTTATCTATGAATGGTTGTAAGTTTTCCTTATTTTGATTATGTCTATGTAATTGGGATTTGAATTATTTCTACCATGAGATGAATTATGAATTGTTGGGAAATATATGTTTAATCGTTCTTTATCTTGAATTGTGATTATTGAATTGATATTTGCGATTCCTTCATCCGTATAAATTGTTTTTTTTATGATCTTCATGCATGGTGTTCGAAAGAATAGTGTAGGTTGATTGTATGCTTATGTTTGATTATAAAGATATGCGAGAGCAGATTTATATTAAATATAAGTTTGACAATGAAAGTGATCGAGAGATTGGTTTGTTGTTGAATGAATGATATATGTGGTTAGGGTTTTTGCTATCTTGTGCCTTGCAATAAAATATCCTTCGTAGTTGATGGTTGGTTGATTGAGAGATCCCCTATCATTAAGTTCGTGTCTAACGTTGACGTAATCAAGAGATTAGTTAGTGTTGACCGTTTGGTGAGGCGTGGGTGTTTTATGCATTGTGTACCGGTCCTTGATTTATTAATTGTGAGGATAGATTCTAACCCTAGAACACCATCTCCAATTCCGTATCTCATCAATTCCTATTGTTGTCCAAGTGCATCCGTTTTCCTGCTTTATTTCTTTCCACCTTTCGTCCTTTCCGTGACGCCCCTTATGTTAGGGCGTTAGTTTTCTTTTACATACGTGTTTGACATAGAACCGTAGCCTATTAAGCCTTCCTCGAGAGATTCGACTTGGTCGACCTTACCGCTCTATAAGGACCTCGTACTATTGCGAAGCGATCGAAAAGAACAATTTGGTCGGAACAAATTTTGGCGCCGTTGCGGGAAGGCTTTAGGCTTTGGGTTTTGTGTCGTTTGTTTTTCTGCTTTCTTCCCGTCTTCTTCTTTTTATTTCTTTCTTTTCTTTTCTTTGTTCTATTTTCTTCCCATGTGATCTTGTTTTTGTAGTTGGTGTCTCATTAATGCGGGGTTACCGGCGATACGAATATGGTCATACAGGCCTGGAGGAGGAAAGCTCGTCGTATTGGGCAAATTCTTCCTATGAAGAAGGAGCCCAATTCGACTATTTTGAGGGATACCCGTCAGGCTGTGAGCATCAAGCCTATGATCCCTCTTGGAGGCATCCTCGAGTTCTTCATATAGTCGGGACTTCTTCCAACAACAAATACCGATGAAGCCGACATTGGAGGATTCATTGCAAGCATTCATTCAGGCGAGTCAGCCGATGAAGCAGCCGGTGAAGCCGACATTGGAGGAGTCATTGCAAGCGTTCATTCAAGCGAGTCAGCCGGTGAAGCCACAAAGGTTTGAGATTTTGGAAATATCTATCGAGCGTTTAGAGACTCAAGTCAGTCGGTTAGCCGGGATAGTGGAAGAATTGGTCCACAACCAAAGTGTGGAGGAGATGCCGAGACAATTGGAGCAAACTTCTTCTATCATAGTCTATGAAGATGATGAAGTTGAGGGGAGAATCATGGAAGTTGATGAAAGTGAAGAGTCGAGGATTCATCAAGCCGAGACTAAGTGTGAACAAATGAGATATCTTCCGATCCAAATTGAAGGATGAAGAGAGGACATACGATCGGTAGCATCTATAATTTTCAACATCCTTATTCTCCAAAGTATTGTGCTTTTGGAGTTGAAGTTATCTATTTTCTTTGGAGAATAAGATGTTTGATTTGAACTTAATTAATTCATTATTTGCTACCTTAAGCGCCCTTTGTGCTTACCTTGTTACTCCGATGCTCGGTTGAGATGGTATTCCTGCGGTGAAGGACTATGGATAGTCCGTTTTTGATTAGTGGAGCTCGTGCCATTGAAGCGAGTGCTACGTGGGAGCAACCCATGAGTTTTCTTGTTTCTGTTTTGTTCTTGTTTTGTTGGTTTTGCTTGTGTTTTGTTTTCGTCTTTGTTTTGGTTTTACGTAGTGCGAGGTTTGGTGTTTATCATTTTGAGTTAGGGACTTTCTAATCGTGTGGTGAAGCCGTGATGCTCCAACTCTACAAAAGCACACTCGTCTATTATCAGGGAAGTATCATCCTCTATGGTCTTTTTGTATTATTAATGTTTGGAGCACTGGGGACAATGCTCGGATTAAGTGTGGGGGATGATTATTCAGTTTTGTGTGCGTACCTTATCTATTTGTATGCTTGGTGATGTGCATCTATGCTTATTTTGATTTCTTAGAATCAAGTATTGTATATGCGAGTAAGTTAGGATTTTGATTTGTTCAACTATGCTTTGTGGTATTGGTCAAACTGTTTTTAATTTCCGAAACTTTTGGTGGTATATGATTCGAGTGTAATGTGAATTGACGAGATTGTGATTGATAGAAAATGAATAATAGAAAATGAATAGAGGAGAATTGATGTGATTTGTCCGGCTAATGTTAGGGGGAGTGTTAACATTGTGGTTACCTATATACTTGTTTCATCTTATTGATTAAAAAAAAAATGTGTGAAAAAGAGTAGAAAATGAGATTGTCGAAATGGAGGATGGGATTATGTCCCTCTTTCTCGTAATTTGAGAAATGGACATGGTAAACCACGATAGGAAACTCGAGTTCATCGAGGGTTCACCTTTCGAACATTGTTCCAAAATCTGTTAAAACATTCTATGTGCTAAAAAAAAATGTGTAATAAAAAAAAAAAAACTTGTTGTTAAAGGTGACCACATTAGTTAGTTCACCCCTAACGGAGAGTCGGGTCTGAGCAAAGATTACCCTTTTATTTATTGGAAATCAATTGCCGTCTTAGATTTATTTAATATTATCTTTGAATACGTAAACACCAAGTGTGGGGGAAAGCAATAAGGTTTGATTGATTTGACTAAGAGTGAAGTTGCATGAGTTATCTTCCATATTCTTACTAGTATAGACTTTGCTTGAGGATAAGCAAATGGATAAGTGTGGGGGAGTTGTTTAGTATGAATTTGTGCTGATTTTTGGTATTGTTTTGTGTGTCATTTTCAGTGGTTTGTCCTATTTATGTCGTTGGGTTAATTAGTATTTATCGAATTGGACTTATTTGGTTTGTCTCGATGTTTTGTAGAAAAACGGCATAAAATGGGATGAATTATATCTACCAAGAATCATCTTTATTGAAGAGCATCTCGACAGGAGTCCGTAGGCGAAAACCGTGCGTAAATCGGAGTTCGAGCGAAGGAGAGCGGGCCAGCAACGAAGTCGCGCGTGTGCGTGCACGCCAGCCGTGTCCCGCGCCGCCCGGCGCCAGCGCAAAGGCAGCGCCCGCTCGGCGCGTCGCTATCCGGCGCTGGGTCTCCGCGCCCATTGCCCCGCGCTTCAGCGCCTTCGCCCGCCCGCCGCGCCACGCCCTTACGTCCGTCCGTGCTGCGCCGCCGCCTTCTCTCACCCATGCATGCCACTCCGTCCGTGGCTGGAAGCGGCGCTTATGCGCGTCCGCGCTCCGCGCGCTCCGTCCGACACTGCGGCGCGCCGCCGTTGCGCCTCGCCACATCACTCACGCGTCGGCGCTGTCTCCACAACCGGCGCTGGCGTGTCGTCCAGTAACCTCACGCGTCCGGCGCTGCTGGCTCCGTCCGTATTTGGGGTGCCGAGGCCGATCGATCAGAAACTCCTCGCGTCCGTCGCTGCGCTCCGTCTGGCGTTGGGCGTGAAATTTCGCTCGCTATAAATCCTGTTTTAACGCCGGAAAACCCTAGTTCCTCATTTTTATCTTTTATTTTCTTTAAATACGTGAGACGCGTTTCTTTCCTTTTCTTTTCTTTCCTTTCCTTTTAATTCTTGTACTTTGGATTAACAATTGGGATTGCGGATTCGGATTTCGAAGGCAATTTATCTATGAATGGTTGTAAGTTTTCCGATTTTGATTATGTCTATGTAATTGGGATTTGAATTATATCTACCATGAGATGAATTATGAATTGTTGGGAAATATATGTTTAATCGTTCTTATCTCGAATTGTGATTATTGAATTGATGATTTGCGATTTCTTCATCCGTATAAATTGTTTTTTTTATGATCTTCATGCATGGTGTTCGAAAGAATAGTGTAGGTTGATTGTATGCTTATGTTTGATTATAAAGATATCGAGAGCGATTTATATTAAATATAAGTTTGACAATGAAAGTGATCGAGAGATTGGTTTGTTGTTGAATGAATGATATATGTGGTTAGGGTTTTTGCTATCGTGTGCCTTGCAATAAAATATCCTTCGTAGTTGATGGTTGGTTGATTGAGAGATCCCCTATCATTAAGTTCGAGTCTAACGTTAACGTAAACGAGAGATTAGTTAGTGTTGACCGTTTGGTGAGAGGCGTGGGTGTTTTATGCATTGTGTACCGGTCCTTGATTTATTAATTGTGATGATAGATTCGAACCTAGAACACCGTCTCCAATTCCGTGTCTCATCAATTCCTATTGTTGTCCAAGTGCATCCGTTTTCCTGCTTTATTTCTTTTCACCTTTCGTCCTTTCGTGACAGCCCCTTATGTTAGGATGTTAGTTTTCTTTTACATACGTGTTTGACATAGAACCGTAGCTCTGTTAAGCCTTCCCGAGAGATTCGACTTGGGTGACCTTACCATTCTATAAGGACCTCGTACTATTGCGAGCGACTGAAAAGAACAATTTGGTCGGAACATATTACTTACTTATTCCTTTAGTTTCACACTTAAGTAATGAGATAAAAAGAAACAAAGCATCACTTCTTCCAAAACCTCACCACTACCATGAGCTTTTCATGAGAGGAAAATAGTGAGTTCATCATTTTTATCTTCACCAAACCTTGAGATAAAATCCTTGCATCAAAAATCAAAGTCGGTAAAGAGGTTAGGAATCGAACAAGCTTTGTTTATAAGTTAAAAATTTCGATCTCCAACCGTTAAATTTTAATATGTATACTTATGTTCTTAATGTTACAAAAATAAGGAATTATATTATCATGATTAGTTGTTCACTAATTATGTTTATATTGTTGAGTATGATCATGTGTTATGAATTAATTAAAAGTTAAGCATGCTTTGAATTTATTGGTAGTGATCGAAAATTTCTAGAGTTGATTTGTTGATGGATTAGTGATGTATATTGATAATGGAGTTCATGGTGAATTATTAGAAATTTTTGGGAAATCATATGGTAATTATATATAATTACTGAAAATACTTGAAGATTAAATGTTGATGTACAAATTATGCTTAAGTGATATTATAGCATTTTAATGTTCTAGAGCCTTGATTAAGTGCTATATGAATTTACTAGATTTTTAGAAAATATATGTTTATATATTTGAGAATGGCCGAGAGCTAGTTGAGTTGGGTACATGATATGTGAGTTGAAATTGTTGAATATTATGATGTATTAGTGTTACATGATGATGATTAGGCATTGTGAGAATTTATAAGAATTTTAGAAAAATGGTTGCTATATAGTATGAAAACCGTGAGCTTTAAAGAATAGGAAAATAATGTCCAATTTTCCTATAGCTAATGTTAATACATATTAATGATCCTATGATAATATAGAGTGATATGTGATTTTATAAGAATTTTTTTGGAAGAGTTTTGTGAATTAAAGTATAAGGGCCGAAAGCTAAGTATGAGTAATTAAGAGTATTAAATTCATTTTATCAAGAAAATCATATATTATATGATTAGAATATATTTTAGACCTATTAAGAATTTATGGGATTTTAGAAACATAGTATACTATGTTTATGAAGAAACGTTATATTAAATAATGTTAGATGTGAAAAATAATATATAATGAACAAATTAGATCATACTTGAGTAAAGTATTGATCATGTCTATTGATTAACGTGAAAAATCGAGATTTAAGATTTTATGATAAGAAATCGATTGAAAATCGATTTAGATGAAAATTGGTTAACAAATACGTGAGTAATTCGAAAAGTATGTTAAGAAAAGTAAAAACATTGACTTAAGTCTACACGTATGATATACGTTGAATAAATACACTAATACGTGTAAAACGTATTAAAATTATAAGAATATCTCATTGGTGAGAAAAGATTTCATAGTTGAAATCATTTATCGAAAAACGTTGGTATTAGTTCAACGTTTAACCTAAATGGTTAATATGAGATCATAGATCATATTACGTCTCTATCGAAGTACGAGAAATTATTAGTTAAGGTATGCGATGAAACGACGTACTATTTTAGTTGAAAAATGCGAAGCATTATATTAGAAAGTTAGCAAAGTTTATTAAACTTTGAAAATCTCGAAATACGTGACCGATGTACTAAATTAGCTTCTTACGTAAAGGTGGAAGCGGACGTGATCGTTGGCGTAGAAAGAAAACGAATTAAGAAAGCTTACGTATCAGGTGGGCTTCTTTTCTTATCCTCAAGGATAAAATGCTTTATGATGCTTTCTTGAAGCGAAAAGTATTTATCTACAATGCTTATCTCAAGAAATGATGATGAAATGTTTATTTAATTACCCCCCAAATATTTATGTTTTTATGTATGTATCCTATCCATGAATGTTGATGAATGATGATAATGTTGTTGGGTCGCTCCCAACTTATGAATGAAAATCGATATCGGATCTATCTGGGAAGGACAATACAGCTAGGATTAACGTGTACACAATAATGGTGATTTGGGGTTGTAAGGACAATGCGGCGGTCACGATGGCGTAGAGGAGGCCTCCTTCTACGGCGTTAATGATGATGTTATTTGAGAAATGAAAGGAAGGGATATGGATCATACATACAAGGAAAATGCTTGTGAACAGCGTTTATGAAAATGATGAATTGTTTTAGTAAGCACGGGCCTTTCAAATAAAACCCTTGTGTCTTACCATGATGGAGCAGTGTAATTTGAAGATGAGAAAATGTTTTTGGCATAAGTCCACTGAGTGCATTCTTGTACTCAGCCCTGCATATTTATTTTTAAATGTGCAGATTGAGCTGGTGATGCGATGGAGCAGTGTTGAGCAATAGGAATGTTTGTCGCTGAAAGTTATACCTTGATTGTACATCGTCATATGTACATATCACATGTTTTCCGCTGCAAGAACTTAAGTTATGTATTAAAGTCCAAAAACATGCTTGATATATGTATCACAGTTTAATGTTAAATGGTCTCTCTGTTATTCATCCCTGTTTAGAGTAATAATCCCTGCTAAATCGTACTTAGATTAAGGGGCTGTTACAAAGTGGTATCAGAGCGGTTCGCTCTTTGAATCCAAAATCTCCTTTAAGGTTAAGTCTAGATTGAGTCACTAGACTTCTATAGATTAGCCGACAATGATTAACACTCCATCACATCAAGCTCAACTGGAATAAGGTAAATGATTCAGTTTCAAAAGTTTTGAAAGTGAAAAAGGATGGAAATGATTTTTCTTCACAAAAGTTTTGAAATAAGAGAGATTCCCACAATATGCAGGTATGGGACTGCATATTTAAGGAAAGCTCAAAGGATTCCAACAATATGCAGGAATGGGACTGCATATTTAAGGAAAACTTAAAGGATTTGATATATGCTAGATAAATGATTTTCTCGTTTTTGAAAACGAAAAGTTTGAAAGTGGAAAATGATTTTTCAAGAGAAATGAAAGTTATGAGAATTGATTGAAGGTGGAAGTTATTGCAAATGTTGCAAATGAAGTTTATGTTGTGAAGAGAATAGTGATGAAATGATATTGAAAGTTGTTGGTTCACTACCAACATATGATAATATGATAATGTTATATGAGAAGGATGTTGAGATGATAAGGAAAGTTCTTGGTTCGCTACCAACGTATGATAATGTATGATGATGACATACGAGAAAGTATTGACAAAGATATGTCAAAGATGAAATGTTTGAATTCATGAGATTCAATAAAGATTTATTGTTATTAATGTATGAAAATGCTCAAAAATGGACATTTATATGTCAAATATGATATGTTGAATTCTTGAAATTCAAAGAAGTACATAAGTACAAATGAGCTACGTTATGAATAATTGAAATTTTATTTCAAATCTTAAAGTTGTTTATGATGATGTGTATGTTATCCCAAAGGAACGTAGACTGTTTAAGATGCATGACCCCTTTTGCAAAAGAACATAGAAGGATGAATTATTAGAATTTTATTCCATCCTAAGAACAAAAGCGAGATCAAAATGAGAATCTCGAAATGAATGATGAGAAGAAATTTTGCGAGCAGGAATGGAAATGATGTCAAGATGATAAATGTCACTATGCGATAAGTGACATGAGTATAGTCTTTCTATTTGGACGTTCACGCGTGACGGAACTCCAAATCGACTATAACTTTTCGTTAGAAACGAAATAGAAATATGATCAAAGAATGAATTGATGCAAATATAGTGAATTTTTATAAAAGAAGAGACCACGATGTGGTAGAAATTTTTGATAAGATAAATCGAAAAGCTAGTTCAATGATGTGAGTAAAGTTACAGTCGAGATCTAAAGAAAAAAAGATGGATACGGGAACGAACGCAAAGATTAAACGAAAACAATGTGAGTTTTCAAAACAAGAATGAATTCGGCGCTGGTTTTTTTCTGCACTACGCAGTGTTTTTGTTTTGACCCGTTCTCCTTCGTTTGAACTCCGAATTACACATGGTATTCGCCTACGTACTCCTAACGCAATGTACTTTATTTCTTATGAAGGACAAAATCCCTGGTTCCTTTTCCAGAATTTACGAGAATCAGTTGAAGTTAGATTATGGTTTATGTAGAATGAGAACTTTACAGTATGATAAGAATCTTAGAAAGTTACTAGAAGGTGAGACTCCCAGTAGTACAAGTCGAGCTATGACATACATGAAAAACCTTTGATGATGACCTAAAACGAGTATATGAGGTTTCAAATTCTATTCATTACCCAATTTTGTCATTGAGTTTAACTCATGACCTAGTTCAATTGAAAATCACTTGAATTTCTAACTTTTTTCTCAAGAAAATTTTCAACCGAAAATTTATAAAAATTCTCTAAACCAAACCCTTGTGTGAGAGAAAATAACTTTGTGGTGCAGCCACCCATATGACGAAAGAAATCTCGAGAGTCGTCATTACGGTCTTGGACCCTAGATCCCAATTATTCGATATCTGTAACATATGGATTCAAATTGTAAAATTTGTTATTTTGGATTATGAATCCATATCTCTTGTAAGTTCACACGATGAATTTTCTTTGATCTTTGAAACCAATGAGTATGATGAAGGTTAACTTACGTTGTCTCCTGAGTTTCGAGTTAGTAAGTGATAAACATCAAGGAGGGTGTAGGTTGACTTTTTAGTCACCTAAAAGTTTCAGATCAGTAAAGTGATAGATATCAAGAAGTTATGATGTAAATAAGATCTCGATGAGACGAGATATTTTCCCTATGATACACATGGATGTGATGACCTTTGATGGGCTTTTCAAAGATTGATAACAGTGAAGTTATATCTTCAGGTGACTGTGATAATAATGGAAGTTATGAATAAGATACTCTTTAGCATTGAATGCAAGAGTAGAAGTAAAGAAAAGCATATGATATCCGTGGGATATAATTTCCCCTTATTATGTCATAATGAGATAGATTACAACTTATCTTTAAGATAGTTGATTGTCCCTAAAACCTCGTTAGTAGGTTGTGTTGGATTTGTATACTGAAAGTAGTATGGTTGAGCATGTATACAATGTTTCCTGTTACCACTATTACAATCTCATATCCGAATGAATACTTGATTGCATATATCGAGTCTCCTTATCTCATATATAAGTTCGATCATACGATGTGTAGAAGATCACGATCCGTATGATTGGTCGAAGCTTAATGAGATATAAAAGTTTCACGGTGAGACAACTTGAGGACGAGTTGTCGGTATAAACTGCTTGATATAGATAAGAAGTGACTTGACTTGGTTGCTTGTCTGTCTTTGATGCGTCTTTGGCGTATTGATGGATCACGATGAGATGAGTTCTTCTATCGACCGTCGTGAAGAACCAAGATCTCGGTGACTTACGAAGATCTAAACCTCGATAAGTTATTAGGTGAGTATGGTGGTGACCATCACTTTGACTTGTTATGGATGAGGGTTACATGTTCTAACCCAATATTCTCCGAATCTTGGGTGGTGGAAATCTTGTATGTCATACTAGTTATCTCATGTCAGTCACCGTATCCTTTTAGGATGATGGCGTCCCTTAAGGAGCTCAAAGGTTTATTGTACTAAACCTGCGCAGTTGAGTTAGCTCAAGTACAATAATAAGGTTGAGTGGTACTACTTAAGGAATTAAAGATATTAATTATTTTAAGCGATCGAATGCTCTAAATAATTAATGGACGTGTGATATCTTAAATACGGGGATTCGTAATGTCTAAGTGCAAGCCCGACTCACCTTCGGTAATAAAGGGGTAAGTCAGCATTTATTCTCTAGTGGCATGAATGAATGTTTTATAAATTAATTTATGTTCTGGGCTGGACATAAGATAATTAATTTATTTGAGGCCCATCTTTATTCCTTGCATTTGATCCCTGGGCTGGCCCATCCAGGCCCGTAGCTACTGGTGAAAATCGCGCCGCATATCTCTCTAAGGATGATGATTTGATTCTCTTTATCCATAAGGATATTATTATATTTATGGGATATGCATGGATCCTTTCCTAATGGGATTATGGTAATGCATTATAAATATAAGGTAAGAGATAAGATCAAGGTTAATCCTCAATCTTTATCCTTGGCAATTTTCGAGAATCACCATAGTTCCTTGGTGAGAGATTTTCGAAAATCATAGAGAAAAGGAGGAGATTTTACGTGGCATTCTCCATAGATCGTCCTCACTCGGCGTTGGAGATTGGGTAACCGTGATCGATCCGGAAGATCAAAGCACGAGTTTCGATCCGTTCATCCCGATCATCCCGATGCAGTTCAAAGGTAAACACGAGAAAACCCCTACGTGTTGCAATTAATTATATAGGCGCATGCTAGGAATATAATCAATGTATGGTGAATTAAACATCCAAGATAGATCCTGGGAGAGGTTAAAATCAGATTTCCTACAATAAGTATCGAGCACAGGATCGATTATCTTGGCTCATTGGATTAATTCACGTTTGATTATTACGTGCGCAATTAATTAATTGTTGAATACATCGTTCATCGTGGCTCGGTTTTGTTTTTGTCGGATTTTGTTTTTCACCACAAGAAAATTTGTGGTTAGATTAGATTTTTTACGTAAATCTTATACGTAAAGAAGAACGAAGCAAAGCACGAAGAATGAGGCAGCGAAGGTGCGTTGGAAAAGCGGGCGCACAACGGACGTGCGGGCGGCGGCGCACGCCGGCGTGCGTGGCGCTCGCGATCACGCCGCCTAGCGTGTGCGTGTTTTCTCGGCAGCTCGGCGGTCGAGGTATCGCGGGCGGGCGGGTCATGCGTGGCGTGCGGCGTGCGCCGCAGGCGGCGCGGGTGCATGTTTTTCGTGCGGATGCCCGGCGGCGCTCGGCGCGGTGGCCGCGGATCGCGCGAAACCTCGTGTCGTCCTCGGCATCGCGCAGGCGACCTCGGTGAGTCGACCTCGGCAGCGTGCAGGCGACCTCGATGAGTCGACCTCGACAGCGCTAGGCGACCTCAGCAGGTCGTGCTCGGTAGCTCGGTAGCTCGACAACTCGGCACGTCGGCGGCATGGCGCGCGCGCGTGGCGACGGGCGCACGTTTGTCGCGCGAGATCTCGGTGCTTGCGGCGGGCTCGCGGTCGCGAGGTCGATCGCGAGGCAGCGCATGGCAAGCGCAGCGTGCGCGAAGCGCAGCGCGCACGCGTGCTCGTCGGTCGCGGTCGCCCGCGACCGCGAGGCAGCCCGCGAGGCAGCGCGGCGGCGCGCAAGGCGGCGGCGCATGGGCTGCCCTGGCCTGCCCCGCCCATTTGGGCGGATCCGGCCGGACCCGTTTTCGGCCCGAATCCGTTTTGACGAATCCGGTCCGTGCCGTGCACGCGAGACCCGTTTTCAAGTTGAAGATCCGTACTTTGCAATTCTATGTAATAGATTAGGCGAAAGTCTTTGGTTCCACGAGTGGGCCACGATGAGCGTTTTATTTTATTTTAATCGTTCATTGCATGTCGTGGATGTTTTAGATAATCTGAAGCATGCTATGTATGTTTAAATTACGTGAGACTAACATATTTTATGTTTTCGTGATTGGATCGCATAGTAAGCATGCTAGGTTTATCGCGTTTTCAAGCATATTTTAGAATTACTGCAGCATGTTTTACATGTTGAGTTCGATAGAAAAGCATGCTAGGATTACGTGATGCGATGGACAAACCTTTTGAACAAAAGACTAAGCAAGTAACCCGACATATTAATTTTCAAATTAAATTGTCAAGACCTCCACTTTTGATCTCTATACAAAGTGAGGCCTTGTGAGTGAACGTCCACACGCATTGGCTTGCTTGCTTGCATTTTTATCATAAGTTTGTTAGATGAGATTTCTAAATAAAACATTTTAAATCTATTGAGAAGTGGGAGTTTCATGTGTAAACGCGTCACACGCGTGGCTTGCATGTGCGATTTTCATAAGTTCTCTAGAGATATTTTTAAAATGAGATAACAAAGGAATTTGAATTGGGCGGTATGGTCTAGTGAGTATGCCAATTCTAAAATTCATTTTCTTTGTTAAAATTGTGGTCATTGCTTAGACATCACCTCGAGTACAACTTCCATGAAGTCCCTTCATGCGATAGTGATGTGGTCTAGTAAGGTCCAATCATTAATTTCATTTGTCGTAAGGATAAGTTGACATGGATTGAAATTAAGCGACTAAAATGTATATTTTAGTGCAGTCGAGGGGTTCGTGTGTAAACGCCCACACGCGTGGCTTGCATGTGGGATTCCTTGGGCGATTGGAGGTTTCAATCAATATTGTTTTATCAAAAGGTTACAATATTGTTGTTACGAATTATGTGCGATCGTATGCTTATGTGTTTACATTATCTTTTCGAGATATGTCTCTTACAGATTATCAATATGCTCGCACAAAATCCATATCGGTCCGAATTTTATTGAGTGGAAGCGAAACATGGAATATTTTCTTATCATTGAAGAACACATGTTTGTTCTCACTACTCCTAAACCCGATGCCCTTACCGACGATCGACTAATGAGTAGCGAGTCAAGCGATTTTGGCATAAGTCGAACAATATGGCCAAGTGTTATATGATGACTACAATGTCGAAAGGCTTGCAGCAAAGATCGATCGATGGTGACGCGGTCGAAATATGGTCAAGTCTCGAGAGTAAGTTTGGGCGATCGGATCGGACGATCCGCTTCCACACAATGAGAGAAATCTTGGCGTGTAAGATGGAAGAAGGAAGTTCGGTCCATGAACATGTCTCCCACATGACTCATCTCATGGATAGTCTTGATCAGTTGGGAGGAGGTATTGACGGTGAAGCCAAGGTCGATATCATCCTCAACACACTGCCCAAGTCTTTTGAGAACTTTCGCATGAATGCGATCATGAGCAAGACCGAGTATACACTTAGTCAGTTGCTTAATGATCTCGTGGCGCGGAAGGAGTTATGGGAAAAGAGCACATGCTCTTGCTAGCACATCTAAGGGCCCAAATTTTCCGTTGCAAAATGGAAAAGAAAAGGGGCACCAAAGGTGGTAGAGGCAAGGGAACTAGTGGGAGTAGTAGGAGCAAGAACATGACTGCCACCGGAGGCTCGAAGAAGTCGAAGGAGAGGCGAAGTGCTTGAGTGCGGTGGGCCCGGGCATTGGAAGGCCAAGTGCCCTATGCTCGAGGCTCAGTGCGCCATTTGCTTTAGAAGCGGAAACATGTTTAGCGACTTGTTCTACCCATTCTTGGGTAGTAGACACGGGTGCGACTGATCATGTTTGATACACCTTGCAGGGGTTCCTACGGACAAGGGAGCTGAGTGATGGCGAGATAACGATCTCCATGGGCAACGCGGCGAAAGTCGAGGCCGTTGCAGTCGGAGATGTTTCTTTATGTTTTGATAGAACAGTTTTAGTATTAAAGGACGTTTTGTATGTGCCGGAGTTTCGGCGAAACCTTGTTTCAGTTTCGAAACTATTTATTCATGGATATTCTGTTATTTTTGATAGTGGTGTTTCTATCATAAGAAATGACGAAGTTATACGTGTTGGCACATTATATAATTAACTTTATACTATTTACGCAAAACATAATACCTATAACTATGTTGCATCTACATCAAACCTTAAAAGAAAGTTTTCTTAGCAAGATGACACCACATTTCTCGGCATCTTAGATTAGGTCACATCAATCTAAATAGGATCCAAAGCGGGCTAAGAATGGGCGTTGGGTGATCTCACGGTTATTCCGTTCCCGATCTGCGAATCTGTATAGAAGGAAAGATGTCGACCAGACCGTTCAAGCGAAGGGTTATAGAGCCAAAGAAGTGTTGGAGCTAGTCCATTCGACTGTGTGGACCGATGTCCACACAAGCTCGTGGAGGGTACGAGTATTTCGTCACTTTCATTAACCACAAGTCTGAATGCTTTGAGAAATTCAAAGAGTTTAAGGCGGAAGTGGAGACGAAGCTTGGTAAGAATGTCAAGTCACTGTGGTGCGATCGTGGTGGCGAATACCTCGATGTGAGTTTATGGACTATCTAGTGAAGTGTGAGATTACCTCCAACACTACACACCGGGCACACCACAAAGAAATGGTGTGTCGGGCGAAGAAATAGGACTCTTTTGGAAATGGTTAGATAAATGATGAGTTATGCGGCATTACCTATTTCGATTACGGGGTATGCCTTAGAAGCGGACATACTTGCTAAATCTAGTACCGTCTAAGTCGATCGAAAAGACCCTTTCGAGTTGTGGTTTGGCGCAAGCCTAGTTTAAGCCACAAAGGATATGGGGCAATCCGACACATGTCTTTGAATAAGAAGGCGACAAGTTGGAGGCTAGATCCGGCGCAAGGCTGTTTATTGGCTATCTAGAGGGACGAAGGTGGTTTATTCTATAGTCCTAAGATCGAGAAGGTCACATTACACTAATGCCCGATTCTTAGAAGAGGATTATAGACAAACCATAAATCCAAAGTTGAAATCATTTTCGGGAATTAGAAGATGATCATTCCACCACCGATTAGGCCAAAGGCGAGATGTCGAGTCTAGTGGGAGGATCGACACCATACTTCAAGAAATTGAAGTGGGTCGAGTTCCACGAGATACCGACCGCAAGTGGTACCTACCCAGAAGTTGTGCAAGATAGAGAACCACGAGTTACCGCACCCACCGCTGTTGGCCGCAGCGCCATCGTAGTGGGAGGGTTGTTCGTCAACCCGAACGATTTATGTTCGTGGGTGAATCTTGGATTTAGTCCGAAACGAACAGCAATACACCCATGGACGACAATGAGGCGACAGACATTGATGCAAGATCATGGCACACCGCTATGGACTTAGAAATGAGTCCATAACAGCTATGGATGATATGAAAAGACACCTCACTGCAGGAAAGCCGTAGGTAGTAAGGGTACAGAGGAAAGAGATTCAGATGAGAGGTTTCGCTTTTAAAGCCGCTTGTGGCAAAGGGTACACTGCATTGAGGGCATCGATTTTGATGAGACCTTTTCACGTAGCAATGCTCAAGTCCATCGAATTCTTCGCCATAGCACCACTGAACCTTGAGGTTTGGCAAGGATGAAAACCGCTTAAACTCTACCTTGAGGTAGAGATCTATATGCGAACCCAAGGTTATTGGTGAAGGTGAAGAGCATCTAGTATGAAGCTTAAGAAGTCCATTTATGGGCTTCGCAGCTCACGATCCGAACTTACGCTTTGACGAGGTGGTGAAATCCATGGATTTACCCGTACCAGCGGAGTTGTGTGTATCGCTTAGATGTCAACGGTGATGTGGTATTTCTTGCACTTTATGTAGATGACATTCTTCTGTTGGCAACAATGTGAAGTTGTTATCGACAAGAGTTGGTTATCCGATCGCTCAAATGAAAGACTTAGGAGATGCAGCGTATTCTGATCAAGGTTTACCGAGATCGCAAGAGGAAAATGTTGAGCTTATCTCGGCTCTTACATTGATCCGTGATTACTGTTTTAGTATGCGCACCGCCAAGAAAGGATTGCTACCTTCGAATGGCGTCTCTTTATTCAGGAGCACCCATGACGCAAGGAGATAGAGGAATGAGACAAGTTCTTACGCTCACGTAGGAAGTCTCATGTACGAATGCTATGTACGAGGCCCGATATCGCTATGCGGTAGCATAGTATAGATATCGCCTAACCCGACAAGCTCATTGGATCGCAGAAAGCATATACTCAAGACCGAAAAGGACTAAGGATTATAGTGGTTTACCATGAGATAGTCTAATGTCCGGTTATACTGACTCGGATTTCCAAGGACCGAATGAGAAAAAGTCTACCTCAGTGTGTTTACCTTGGGAGGTGGAGCCGATCTCGGAGTGCAAAGCCGATGCATTGGACTCATGGAAGTTAATATGTAGCCGCTGAGGTCAAGTGAGGTGGTTCAAGAACTACCTCATGGATCTAGGTTGGTACCTGGTTTGCCCAAGAGTATCATAGTTTATCGTGATAACTCGCAGTGGCAAACTCGAAGGAACCACGGATCCCAGGCGACCAAACACATGGAGAAAACCATGTCATACGAGAAATCTGAGATGAGGGGCGATATGAAAAGATTGAACGACGGATAACCTAGCGGATCCATTCAAAAGAGCTCGCCAAAAGTCTAGGGACGTCGAGGACTGATTGCGCTTGATGGCACCCACTTAGAAAGAAACTTTGTATAAGTGGGAGAAGCAAAGTGATGGTTTTGTTTGTAATAGCTAGAGAGACACATTGTATACTAAAAGTTTGTTTAGTATAAGTGGAGATTGTTGATTTGTATCGAAAGCTATGGTTGAGCTTGTATACAATGTTTCATGTTACCACTATTACAATCTCCTATATGAATAATACTTGATTGCATATATCGAGTCCCCTTATCTCATATATAAGTTAGATCAACAGGTGTAGAAGATCACGTAAGTCCTATGATTGGTCAAGCTTAATGAGATATAAAAGTTTCACCGAGACAACTTGAGGACGAGTTGTCGGTATAATGTATAGATAAGAAGTGACTTGACTTGGTTGCTTGTCTATGCGGTACGCCTTCGACGATGGATCATCAGAGAGAGTTCTTCTATCGACGTCGTGAAGAACCAAGATCTCGGTGACTTACGAAGATCTAAACCTCGATAAGGTATTAGGTGAGTATGGTGGATGACCATCACTTTGACTTGTTATGGGTGAGGTTATATGTTCTAACCCAATATTCTCCGATCTTGGGGTGACAAGGTTGTATGTCATGCTAGTTATCCGACGAGTCACCGTATCCGCTAGGAGATGACGTCCCTTAAGGAGCTCAAAGGTTTATTGTACTAAACCCGCAGTTGAGTAGCTCAAGTACAATAATAAGGTTGAGTGGTACTACTTAAGGAATTAAAATATTAATTATTTTAAGCGTAATGCTTAAATAATTAATGGACGCAATATCTTAAATACGGGATTCGAATGTCAAGTGCAAGTCCGACTCAACTCGAATAAAGGGTAAGTCAGCATTTATTCTCTAGTGGCATGAATAATGGTTATAAATTAATTTATGTTCAATGAACATAAGATAATTAATTTATTTGAGGCCCATCTTTATTCCTCTGCATTTGATCCTGGTGGCCCATCCAGTCCGAGCTACCGTGAAAATCGCGCCATATCTCTAAGGATGATGATTTGATTCTCTTTATCCATAAGGATATTATTATATTTATGGGATATGCATGGATCCTTTCTAATGGGATTATGGTAATGCATATAAATATAAGGTAAGAGATAAGATCAAGGTTAATCCTCAATCTTTATCCTGTAATTTCAGAATCACCATAGTTCCTTGGTGAGAGATTTTCAAAATCATAGAGAAAAGGAGGAGATTTTTCAGAGCATTCTCCATAGATCGCCTCACTCGACGCGTGGAGATTGGGCAACCGGGATAGTACCGGAAGATCAAAGCACGAAGTTTCGATCCGCTCATCCCGATCATCCCAGATTCAAAGTAAACACGAGAAAACCCACGTGTTGCAATTAATTATATAGCGCATGCTAGGAATATAATCAATGTATGGTGAATTAAACATCAAGATAGATCCTGAGTGGGTTAAAATCGATTTCCTCTGGTTGGACATGTTAAAGAATGAAGATGCACAATATTCTTTTCAAAATATAATATAAGAAATGATAGCATCTCGGATAATAAATCTCTCCTTATATCTCAATCAATAAGATTATGCTTAAGAGAATTGATTCCAAATATAGATGTGTGAAAAGCTAGGATAGCTAGTGTCAGACCCAACTATTTAATTACTTATTTAACTAAATAATCAAGCGAAGGTTTAATTAACGATAATCTTCCAACAATTAGTGATTTAGAGAATTAAGTTTTGAAACAAATAGACAGATAACGTTTGAAAATGGAATAAGCCAACCTGCCGAAAATTTCCAACAACGCAATAATCCCAAACGAGATCACACCGAAAATACATACGTAGAAATTTTTGAAATATTTACAAAGTTTATCAAAAGACGGTTTCACAACTTAAAGTTTTGGCTGAAGAGTAATGAATATCATGTGTGAAGACATGATATTCGACATCATCTAAAGTAAGAAAGCAAAACGCAAATTCACCAATTCCATGCCACATCTTCTTCTTCGCTCAACTCGCATCAATAAACATTTTATGGCGTGAGTACCGTAGTACTCGATGGATAATGCCAGATAATATTCAAAACTTATCGATTTTATTTAATAACATTTCTTTCAAATTAGTTATTAAATCAATTTACTTGATGGATCATAAGAAACTTTTCTCATAATAACATATCATCACACTTTGTTTTTGAAACATACCGGCATAACATACCGAGTTGGTCTCGAAGGATCACAACACGGTCATACCCTATCTACGCTACACGGTAGAAGTAGGCCTCCCCAGCACTCATGGCCGGCTATGCAAGCTCACACCATCTACCGCATGATATAACATTTTTCACCGTAGATAGGTACATCGTCATACCCACAATGTGGTAAAACATTCATTTTAACATAATCGACATGTGTTGATTAAAATGTTTTCATAACAAAACAAACTCATAAATGTCATAGGTTTTGCTTCAAAATAAATTTTGGAACGACACCCACCGGACGCAATCCAACAGTTCGTTTCTTCGTCTTTACTTCCGATTTCCTTGCTTGATCCTTATAACATAAGATTATTATTGAATTTAGTAATCTTCCTTACTAATTTAAATATATATATATCATTAGTGATCAATTAAAATCTAAAACATCTTATAAATATCAAACACCGAAATTTCAGAGTAACATCTCGTAATATGTATAGCCAAATACACCAAACTACTCCAATACTATCCCAAACTCCCAATATTATCATTACATGCTCAAACATACATTTAAGAACCTTAAACATGATTAATATTATTCCTTTCACGATAATCGCCTAAGGCCCTTTTTCTAACTATATATATACATTTCAACATTTTAATATCTACAACTCATTACATATTAAATATCTTATAATTATACTCAATTAACATCAATGATCATGAATTTATGATCCATTCAATCATAGATCAAGTATAGCACATATAAGTATAACTTTGGTCTAAACTTTAATTTTTCTAACTTTTGATACCTATGTTCAAAATTTTCCATAAATTCTTTTAAGCCTTATTTTTATCCAGATCTCAAATATCATATCAAATACATCAAATAAAATCAAGAAATCAAAGTTTAATACATACCCTTCATTTTGAAAATTTGGGCATTTAGTATATAGTTGAATTAAATTCTATAAATTCATATTATGTATTATTTATATCCTAAGCATAATTATCATGTCAAATAGATTAAATAAAATCAAAATCATCAAGTTCATGTTACTTGAAGTTTTCGAAAATTTCAAGAATTAAGCAAACATGATTTAATTTTATTTTCTTTGATCATGTGATGTTTATATTCATTCCTAAACATATATTTTAACTCAATTGAACTAAATCATAACATATGCTCCATATATAAAAATTAGAGTTTAGGTATAATTCTTGAATTTTTAATCTTTATGAATTTAAACAAATTAAAACCATGGTATATGTTAATCAAGCTTCATAAACATAATTAAATCAATAAATATAACAAAATTTAACAAATAAATCATAATCCATGCTTCATAATTTTCGAAAACTCTAAGGTGTCCAAACATAATATTCATCAATTTAAACAATGAAAACTTTGGTTAAATGAAGTAATTACCTTGCTAGGAGTGATTATCCTTTAATTTCACCCTTGATTATGGATTAAAATTGAAATTAAAATTTTTAGTGTTGTGTGTGAGTGCGAAAATTGGGAGAGAAATGAGGTGGAAGAAGATATATTATGTGTATTATATTTCTAGAATGTTTATGTATATTTCATGTGTATTTATTCAAAATTTCAAGATACTTAAGCACTAATTTCAAAATATTATAATTGCACCTCAAATTTTACTAATTCCATACTTTAGTATAATTTAATTAATAGGATTATATCTCTAATAAATTGTAAAATCTAATACAATTTATATTCATAATTTAATTTAGATTCATATAGCATAATTTAAATCCTTTCATATTTTAAAAATTCACTAATTATAGCATTTTCATTCACACATATCATAATAATTCATTTATTTCACAAAATTCACTTTTATCACAAATAAACTCATTTCTAATAAATCTCTACACTTTCTAATCTCATATTTTCAAATCTTAAACTAATTGAATTCATGCGATTAATATATCATTATATTGAATTTTATAAATTCTTAGGCTTAAATAGCTTTTAAGCCCTTAATTATACCTAATTAAGCTTTAATAATTACTAAAAGATTTTGAGCTACTACACTGGCATGTAAATCAAGTATGGAGAAAATATCTCCAAAATCGAGACATGGTAATGAGGCGTTTATGCTTGGAATTTAAGTTATGGTGTCGAATGTACTACTTACCAAGCTATATAATAATAATGACGGTTCTAGTCACGAAGTGAGACAAGTATAATGAAAGTAAGATTACTTTAGGATACCATTCTCGAAAAAGGGACAAAAGTCGAAAATAGCAAAAGAAATTATGAGCTATCAATTATGAGATAGCCTGATATGTTATAAGTTTTAGAAACAATATGACTTGATAAGTGAGGTAATTCCTTGAAGTAAAGAAGCGGATTAAAGTAGATTCATTATTTGAAATGAATCTTAGTTACTCTAAGTGATCTAGACACAAAAGCGCTTGATCAATCAATAAAGATTAATAAGAAATGACGTATATCAAAAGGATATTACAAGCGATAGCGCTAAATGTTAGTATAAGGTTTCTCGGTAAAGAGTTTAAAGTAAGGATATATGAAGATATATTCCTAAGATCGATAAAGTGAAAAGGAAATTGAATCATTCATACTGGATCGGGAATGAATGATAGTGATAGAACATCACGATCTCTACGATAAGATTTAGTTATCGGGTATCATATCAAGATAGGTTGATATAGACCTAACCACGAATGCTATTGATAAGAGCATAATTGTCGATACCGAAAAGGATATGGTGAGCGGGTAAGAAGGCCATGGCGGTCATAATGTCCCAAAGCAGGCATGATATATGAAATAGATGTTTACTTGAATGAGCGGAACACCAGTACAGAGCTATATGCAGCAACAGACAACAAAACCGAAGACGATGGGTATGAGAAAAACTTCTCGACATACCTATAATATATTGTTCGATATAGGTGCTTCACTTTCTAACACCAGAAGTATGTGTGGAAGCGATAGAACCCAATTCAGAATAAAAGAATCAGAAATGAAAATTTCTTCACCTATATGAAATTATGGCCGCGGTGTTGCTCAAACTTAGAATTGGACCAAACCGCTTAACGTTCTATCAATGATTTGGATCACAATATCTATGTGGAGCGTAAATATAATTAGAAAGGGAGCTTGAACGAAGGTCACTCACGTGATTAGAGACATGGGCATAGTCTCTTCATTTGAGATTCTACGCACGGAAATTTGGATCCACTATTGCTTCCACGAATTAATTAAGAGCAATATCGAGTTGTGTTGAAAAGGGAGTATTACGGGTGAAGTTAACCACAAGGCCTACAAGCATAGAACTCACAGCGTATCGGCTCTTTTATTATAAAGGGCATGGATTTAGGACCGTTTTGGAGGAATTTACGCACCTTTGGAAGGATGCTCGTAAATATGGAGTGACGGATGAGGATGGTATCCAACAACTTATCATCGTTTGCCAACAGATTAGGGGGTTTTGCAAAAAGTATCGAGAATATATTCTCCATGTAGAAAATTCAAGGTTTGGGCGACTTACTAGGATTTGTCAACCGGCTTAAGTATACATACAAGTGTATGACGGCACCTATGAGCACTTGTCCGGTCCCGGCAGTTACACGTATGATATAAAGGAATGGTTGTACCGATGTTACGGCCTCCCGTCTGTGCGTTAATTATACGAAAGGGACTTAAATGTAGATAGTGGGTTATGTTGAAAATGGTTTTATAGAATGGTATTTGATGTCGAACGAATTTTCGAATAAGATGTGGTTACTATGAGATTATAGTCATGCCATTCGGACTAACTAATGTACCACCTGTACATGAACCTCAAAATCGAGTGTTCCACGTCTTAGACATTTTGTCTAAATCTTTGATGATGTTCTTATCTATTTGGAGAAGCGAGAAGAACATAAAGAACATCGGAGGACTTTCTTGCGGACATTTAAAGCGAACAAATTTTGTCGAGTTTAGTATTGTGAATTTTGGCTTAAAGTAATATTCCATACATGGTGTCTTGAGGAATCAAATTTACATGGACAAATGAAAGTAAAGCCATGTATTAAAGTGAGAAAGATGATAGTCACCCACCACGATAACTTAGACTACATGAATGGAATTACCCAACTCAGAGGAGATTGCGAATAGTTTATGTACAAAGTTTTGGAGCGCACCTATAAGGAATAAATTGTAAGATCTTCACGGACCACAAAGTGTGGATTATTTCTTGAGCAAGAGACTTAAACATGAGATAGAAAAGATGGCTCGAATCAGAAAGATTACAATTGTGATATAGATGTAATATTCAAGAAACGAAGCCTTACCAATTTAAACCTCGAATTAGGGTTTTGCCGTTTATTATTTTGGAAAGACATCGAATATTGATTCGATTCAGTACGAGTAGAATTCCTTTTATATTCACTAAAATTGTGAATTAAGGAATAGAATATTATGAAGTAGTTCGGCGTATAATTTTAACGTCGACGTATCGACGTCATAATTTTATGAAATTTTCTAAGCAGTAAGCTTGGAATTAAATTCCTATATTAATGAAATATTATTTATAAAGTAAGTCGAACTTACTACGACCATTTTGAGATGAGTCGATTATTAACGTTTGAGGCGTTTTGAGCGTTAACGTCTGAGCGATTTGAAAAATGGGTTTAATGATGGAAATTATATTATTTAATTTCCTATGATTATTTATATAATTAGAGTATTATTAAGCATTAAAATCAATGCTAAAGCATGAAAACTCGATAATGCCAACTTATTAATTTTGAAACCCTAATTTGCAAACTAGGGTTTTCACTGATATGATACCATTAAATTATCCTATGCTATAATTTATTATCTAAACCATATGTTATGACATATTATACATATATATGAAAATAACCTATATACCCTTATGGAATCGAGTAGACGTGACTTACGTATGATGGCCAAATTACGCCATTTGCTATGTACTTTGCTATGTGATGATTTTAATTAATTAAATGACATGTATTTTATATCTATGATTTATACCATGATTAATACATAGTATTAAGGTATAAGAAATTAAAATCACACCTTTGGATCCCTTATGGCACGCATCACTCTCCTTTTGAAGCTTTATTTAATCCATGCCCAATACAATGAGAGCTTTAAGCACTACTAATCATCACTAACCCACTACTAAAATGGCTGCCATTATTTTATTGTTTTTGTGAGCATGGCCGTGTGAGAGAGAGAGTGATATAGGAGGACTCTTCCTTCACTTCATTCTACTCATTCCACATATTTCAAACACTCCAGACACTCAACACTCTCCACTCTCCCCAGTTTTTCGCAAACCATGAGCCCCCATTGAAAAATATTTTGTTCTTCATACCTTATTCTCCATTCACAAATCTTGATACCTCATACATTGTTCTTGAAACCCATACCATTTCAAAGGTAATAGTCGACCATGGCTTCGATTTTCTCCTATTTTACAAAAATTTGAAAGCTTGTTCATAGTGTATGCATATGTTCTTAATATTCTTGTTTATGAGATATTGTTTATATATATGTTCTTGATGATTTTTTGTATATAAAATAAGAAAATGCATGTTAGGATGGATCTAAGTTATGCATGTGTATTATTTGTTTAGATCTAGCAAAGTATGTTAAGATTGAGGTTTGGATCTTGTTTAAAATTTTATTCGAAAATGTTATAAAATTTTAGTGATGTTCGAATGTTTTAAGAATGATTTTGAGGTTGGATTATTGATCTATGATATGATAAGAGTTCATAGTGATTTATTGGAATTTTAGAAAATCTAGCTATTTTTCAAAATAGCCGTGAGCCTTTAAAATTCATATCTTGGTGTATGATTTTATTTTGAACATCATGGTATATGGATGATCTAGGACCTTGATTGTGTTACATGATTTTATTGAAATTTTGGAAATCATTTGCTCTATTTTCTTCAAAATGCCGTGACTCCCAAACCCTATATGATGAGGATTTAATTGTTTTGATGAATGTCATGATGTTATATTGTTATACCTTGGTATATAAACATGGTGTATATTTATTAGAATTTTGGAGATCAATTACTCATTTGAAATCAAATAAGCCGTGAGCCTACGTCAAATATGGTGATGATTGAATGGTTTTGATGAATATTATGATGATATATTGTTATACTTAGTATATAAACATAGTGTATATTATTAGAATTTTGGAAACCAAATACCCAATGAAATCAAAAGGCCGAGAGCTTAGCTCCATATGGTGATGATTCAAATGGTTTTGGTGAATGTTATGATGTTATATTGTTATACTATAGTATTTGAGTATGGTATAATTTTGTTGGAATTTTTACAAAGTGTTTGGTATTTTATTTGGTATTACCGTGAGCATTAAGAGTATAATCCTTGATGAAGAAATTGTTTATGATGGACTATAGGTTATAAATATGTTATATATTAATGTTGGAACCTTGTACTAATTGTATAAAATTTTTGAGAATTGTTGGACAATTATTTTCAAAAATACCATAGCCTTTGAAAATTAATAAGGTGATGATCGATTGTTATTTGGTTAATATTAATACATATTAATGACCATAGTGTATAATAATACACTATATGAATTTAGAAAAAATTTGAAATCATTTGGTAATTTTCCAAAATTACCGAGAGCTATATTGAAATTATAAGGATTTTAAATCCTTTTTAATTAAGTTTAATAATATATTATATGTTTAAATATTATTTTAGACATATTTGGATTTTATAAGATTTTATAAACATAGATTACTATGTTTGTAAACGTTATATTTAATAACGTTATAAAAGAATATAATGTTTAATGATTAAATGGATTAATATTTGAGAAAAATATTATTAAAGTTCATCGATTTACGTGACAAATCGAGAATTAAGACTTTGAAAAGAAATCGATTGGAAATCGATTTAGTATATAATTAGTAAGAACTTACTAAAGAAAGTCAAAATTTTGACTTTTAAAGTCAGCGTATGAAATACGTTCGATAAACGCTAATACGCTGCGTAAGGCGTACTAATTAGGTAAGAAACCTCATTAGTAAGGAAAGGTTTCGTAATTGAAATCCTTATATCGAGAAGCGATAATACGTTGAGCGTTTAACGGAAAGGTTAAAGCGATATGGTTGAGCGTGTCTCAAGAAGCGAGAACTATTCGATTGAAATACGTAATTGAAAAGCGTATTGAATTGTTAAGGAATTGGTTTATATCGATATAGAATATCAAGTTTATTCTAGACATTGAGAGTCTCGAAACGAGCGAGTACTAAAACATCGCTTTTACGTAGGTATGGACGACGCGATGGCGAAAGTTGACGAAATCGATTAAAATTGATTAAGGCGAACCATAGTCAGTGGGCTTTACTTACCTCAAAATGTGACTTGCTTATACTTTCCAAATGAATTTATTACGATGCTTATTTATTTGTTGATAAATTGTTTACAAGATTACCGCAAAATGTTTATGTTTTGTATGTATCATATCCATGAAATGTTATGAATGTTGTGGGTAGTTCCCAACTTATGAATGAAATCGATATCGGATCCTATCTGGGAAGGATAATACCAGCAGGATTACGTACATCTAAGGTAGTTGTGCGTAAGGACACACGGGGTCATGTGGCGTCGTGGAGGCTCTTCACGTTCGAACTATGATGAAAGGATAAGGGATATGGATCATACCAGTAAAATGCTTGGGCGACTTTTATGAGCGATGAAAATATTTTAGTAAGCACAGGCATTTCAACTAAAACCCTGTGTCTTACCATGATGTTGGCGATGTAATTCAAATATGATAAAATATTTTCGATGAGTCACGAGTGCATTCTTGTACTACGCCTACATGTTTGTTTTAAATGTGCGGTTGAGCTCGATGATGATGATGGAGGAGTGTTGAGAAGTCCATGTCCTTGATGTTTTGATAAAATTGTTAACCTTGAATACATATCGCTATATGTATTCACACACTTTCTGCAACTCTGAATTTATTCTATGTTATGTATGATGATAAGATGATAGATGACGAAGTCCTTGATCATTAATATCCTTTTGGATCTGTTGGAGAATGCGACATACGCTGTTGAGGTCCGTCGGACCATTGTTAATCTTGATGCGATGGTGCAACCACCTGATTTGATATGTTATCAATGTATGTTATGTTCAAAGCATGTTAGTTTACATTTGATATGCATCTTTATAATAGCCTTTGTGAACCTAAATACTATTCCTAGTATTAGTCCGCCATCCGGGTTATCGGGTGGAAGTAACAGTGGTATCGAGCGCGGTTGCTCTTTGAAACCAAATTCTTTCCAAAATAAGTCTAGATTGAGTCTCTGGACTTCTAGAAATCCTGACTATTCTCAACACTCCATCACATCAGCTCAAGGAAAAAGGTAACAATTTATTTCTCAAACTCGTGAAATGAAGAGTTTTGAATGATGAACAAGTTGGAAGGATTTTTGAAGGAAAAGGAAGAAAGGTTATGATGTTATGAGGTTATGATGATGGAAATTAAAGTATGAGCAAGAAAATTTTTCAAAAACTTTGATTTTGAAATCAATAAGTGATGATGTGATTTAGTTGAGATGAATGTTTTGAAATGAACCGGAATGGTTAATGATGAAGTATGAAATCAAGTTGATATGTGAAGTAAAAACAAGTTATGATGTTATTTTGAAATTATATTTTCAAATCTTGAGATTTATGATGAGCGAGATGTTATCACAAGAAGAACATAGACTCTAAGGAGCATGCTCACGTATAGTAGAAGAACACGAGTACTGAACTTCTTTTCCTTACAAGAACAAAAGAGCGATAGGAAGCGAAAGTAGCATTAGCTTGAGCTCGAGCGGCAAAAGAGAGCGTGAAGATAAGCGAGGGCGACTTCGACTTTGAAATGAACAACATCGGCATTGCATCATAACCGCGGGGTGACCTGACTGACTTTGACCTTGACTTTGACATTGACCGAGGCCAAGCATCGATTTGAAGGCGTGGATATGGTAGTCGTATCTACGGCATTTGCCTCGAGTTTATTTTGGCGATCGCGCAAATTTCTGCTCCAGTAAATTTGTTTTACCGTCTCTCGTTAGGATTCCGATTCGTGGTCTTCACTGCGTACTCTAACACCCTGAACTTCATTTGTTATGAAGAAAATTCAACTCTGTCTCGAATACGCTAGAGTCTGTTGAACATTAGTTCAGTTTTCGTTTAGAACAAGGATCTCATAGCATAGCCTATACCTTAGACGCTTTTGGATAATGAGTTTTGAAAGAGTAAGATAAGATATGATGTGCACGGTACCTTATGATGTTTATCTACCTTATAGATTGTTTAGTTTGACCTAGTTGCTTATCGGATGTTCTTAAGTTATCCTTATTCGCTTATCGGATGGCGTTAGTTGACTTATGATAATTTTGATCGTGACGGATGGAGGAGATGCGTTACATCGCTAGGAGGAGGATAGGACCTCATGCCGCACCGAGGAGGTGATGCGCACCTATCGTGAGTGTTGGATGTGTCGGCGAGATTTGGGCGAATTCACGACTCTACCTTCGACTTTGGAGGAATGCCGAGACTATGGTGCGACGGACTATGAGTATTAGGCTCTCAACCATACCCCGTACTTGGGAGGACTATGCAGAGATATTGGGGACTACATTTACCGTCGGTTGGCGATTCTGATCGGTCGGGACTTACCAGGTTTGTGAGTCACCGATATCGTACAACATCTATGGAGCCGCACGAGGGACCTTATCTCCTCCACGAGTATACAGGCGTGATGAATCCCGGAATGGTCGATACCAGGTCCCAAGAGATTGACCGAGTACCCCATTCTGTTGAGCGGGCACCTCTTCTTTGGATAGAGGCGCAGAGCATAGGAGAACTGTTTTCCTCCATTGGCTTTTGGATCCGACGTCCGCCACTACCACCTCTACCACCTATGACACCCACTACTCAGTAGAGCCATTCCGAGTAGCGGATGAAAGACGGATGCTTTTGAGGGCTATAGTCCGATTGCAATGACTACGACCTTTTGGTGACGACGCCCGCGCGACATACCGATGGTAGGAGATGACGGGCGGGACCATCTAGTCGTGTCGCGAGGATGATTACGAGGGAGGAAGATCCAAGAGGAAGAGGACCAGGAGGATGAGAGGAGAAGATGCCGATGAAAGCATTAGATGAAGGCTTAAGTAGATTTTATTATGATTAGCAGTATGCTTGTTTCTTTTTATGTGGGACCGATGGAAAGAAAAACTTGATGTTTTGTAGCCATGAGGGGATGTATGTTTTGTTTTTAATGAGTTGGTTTTGAACATCCACCTACGCAAAGTTTTCAAGATATATATATATATGACCGAAGGGCTTTTGACAAAATTGTTTATGTTAGACGACTTGTTTTGTTAAAGTCGTTTCGATGAGCTATGATGATATCTTATAGAAAGTAATGAGTGATTGATGATTATATGTTTTATATAGAATGCCTCCTAGAAGAGATCCGAACAAGGAACTAGAGGAGGACGAGGAAGACCTAGGGACGAGGTAGAATCCTCGAACAAGAAGTTGAGGATATACCACAACCACCTCCACCCCCCGAGCGCAGGATAAGAAGCTGTCTGCAAAACCCTCATGTCTTCAATGGGAAAGGAAATCGAGGAGGCGAACAATGGAGCGACGATGGAGCATTTTCAACTGAGGTGTACACGAGAGCGTTTGTCATGCATAACGCGGTGAGTGGACCGCGACTTAGGTGGGAAGCGAAAGAAGACTTTCACAGGAACAACGGAAGAGTTTCGTGGGAGGACTTTAAGAAAGAGGTGTATGATAAGTACATACCCAAGAGTTATAGGAAAAAGAAGGAACACGAATTCTTCGTGTTAAAGCGAAGAAGATGTCCGAATCGACTATGATCGCACTTTTGACATGTCAAGATACGCACCGGATCAAGTAGACACAACTTGAAGATATCGGAGAAATTCAGGTCGGTCTAAGGCCGAGATACGGATGTCTCTCGCCATCCATGGAACGACCTACACGGGCTTACGAGCTTTGGATATTGAGGCGAATGCCAAGACAAATCATGTCACCCACGAAAACACAGATGGATAAAGGTAAAATGGGAAGGAAACCAGGAAATAGCAACAAGGGCAACTTTGAGAATGCAGTCACAAGCGACCACGCAAGGAAACATGGATGCAGCCAAGGGGTTGGAAGAGGCAGCTTTGCTTCTCCGAAGAGGCTACAAGAGCAGGTGAGGCTTTCCATGCCTAAATGCGAGAATGCACAAGGAATGTCGGCGTGCGAATTGCTTGGCAAGGAATGAGAGGGCACTATGCCAACAATTGCCGTGGTAGCCGAAATGATGTAGGCGAATCAACTCGGCAATGCCCACCGCTGTGCTATACACACCCCAACCTCCGCAACAATCCCCCAACCCAACAAGAATAAATCGCGGGCAGAACCTCAACAACCAAGGCGGCCACCACCGCGACAACGCCCGGCACACGTGCAGCAGCCACGAACCAGAAGGCAAGCACCCGTCGGCCTCCCGGCCCAGTAGGCGTATGCCTTACACCGGAGGTAACAAGAATCGTGGAAACTGGCGGTATGAGTTCTTCTCAACGCTTTGTTATAATATTGTTCGATCTGGTGCTTCGCATTCCTTTATAGCCAAATCATGAGAAATGTTGGAACTTAGCCTAAAAGGCAAATCGGATATGAGAATCTTGTAAACCCTGGTTTTAAAAGCCTAACTACGGTATTTAAAACCCATTCGTTGATTTAGAGATAATCAAATCGACGAGATCGAACATGGATTCGATTATTTTATAAAGGAATGAATTCTGTTTATATTCACCGAAAATCGTGAATTTAAGAATCGAAGGTTATAACGTTTATCTCAGTATATTTTAACGTCATTCGATCGATCGTTGAAATTTAATAAAATTTTCTAAGAAATCAAGCTTAAAATTTTATTCCTTCATTAATGATATATATTAGTAAAATGATTAGAATTTATTTCGACCTTTTCAAGATGAGTCGATCGTAACGCTTTGAAGCGTTAACATTTAGAGATAAAGCGAAGATGGTTTTAATGATCAAGAAATATAGGAATTTATTTCCTATGATTATTTTATGTAATTACAGTACTATTAAGCATTAAAACAATGCTAGAACATTAAAATTATTATTAAGCATTTTGAAAATTCGAAACCTAACTATTCAAACTAGGTTTTCACATAAAATCATGCCATTTAATTATCCTATGATATTAATTATCATCTAAATCATATACCATGATGTATATATCTATGACTAACATGAAATAAATTTTATCCTATAGTTTGGCCTAATGGCAGAACTATAAATATATATATATACAAATTGTAATTGTTTTATGTTTTCCCACTCTTGCATGTATATCTCTTTTATTTCAGTTTTATATCATTAAATCCCACTAATAATATATTTTAGCTATTTTCAAGAGATTTATGTAAGACACTCAGACTAACCCACTAGTGGGATAAAATATTATTAAGACTTGAAGGGTCTCTGTGTGTGAGGGAGAGAGAGTTGAGTGTATTGGGGGGATATTAGATTTTTCATTTCCTCTCACACTCAACACTTGAACACCCATCTCTCTCTCAAACTCTTTCTTCTTCCCAAAATCCCCATGCGAGACCTCCTCTCCTCCAAGCTTTGATTTTTCTTCTTCTCTTATACCTAGCTTGAACCTTAAACATTGTTCCATTAATCCATATCACAAAGGTAGGTGGCGATCAAGAGCTTGTTTGTTCTTGAAATTTTCAAGAAATGGTCTAGTTCATGCATGTGTTCTAGATAATCTTTGTTGGTAATATCTTGTTAATGCATGTGTATTTATGATAAGAAGTATGTTAGATATATGTTCTTGTTCTTAAAAGGTATGCATGTATGATTTAATCTCAAAATCCTATGAATCTATGGTTAAGTTATGTAGGAATAATCAGAGCATAATGTTTTAAAGCATGATGTATGTTAGAAATTTTAATTAAACATAATCGAAAATTCTTAGTGATGAAAGCTTGCTAAAATTATTTGAGCTTAATTTATGATCTATGATGTTTTATGTGTCCATGGTATTTATTTGAAAATTTTAGAAAAATCTATGCCATTTTTTTAGAACCGGGACATATAAAATTTATATGTGGTGTAAGATTTTATTTTACACATGCAATGACATATTCTTGATTTATGATGTATTGAGAGTGCATAGCAATTTATTTGAAAATTTTGAAAGTCTATGCCATTTTTTCCCAAAATAGCCGAGTTATGTATGATTATATGTTAATTAATGATTTTTATTTGAGACATGCAATGACATATAATTAATCTATGATGTTATAAAAGTCATAGTGATTTAATTAGAAATTTTGGAAAAATCCTATCTATTTTCTTAAAGGACCGAGACATGTATATGTATAGGTTGGTGTGTGATTTTTATTTGATACATGCAATGTTATATTATGGCTCAGGATATTATTTATGCATCTTATGATTTTGTTAGAATTTTTGAAAATCAATTACAAATTTTATTCAAATAAACCAAAGCTTGAGCTCAATTTGATGATGAATAAATTGTTTTTGATGTATGTTATGATGTAGTGTTGTTACACTATAGTTTATGAGCATGTTATGATTTTGGATTTTTATAAAATGTTGGTACATGTTTGAGAAAGGACCGAGAGCACCCTCATGGATTTATATGGTATAGAAATGTTATATCATGGATTATATATTATAAATATGATATATATTAATGTTTTAACCTTGTATTAATTTATTGGAATTTTAGAAAATTGTTGGACATTTTTCTCAAAATGCGTGACCTTATAATATTAATAGGGTGATGTTCGAATGTTGATTGGTTGATATTAATACTTATTAATGACCATAGTGTATAATAATACACTATATAAAATTAGAAAAAATTTGGAAACCATTTGGTAATTTCCAATAATTACGAGAATTATTAAGGATTTTAAATCATTTTTAATTAAGATTAATAATAAATGATATGTCTAAATATTATCTTAGACATATTTGGAATTTATAAGAAATTTTTGGAAAATATTTGAGTAAAAGAAGTTAAATAGCTGAGCTATTTTTAGATTTGAATAAGGATTTTAAATCCTTAAATAACATTAGTAATAATGTGTAATATGTTTAAAAATTATTTTAAACATATTAATGAGTTTATAAAAGAAATCAATTGGAAATTGATTTATGTGAAATTAGATATTAGAATATGACTTAGTAATTAAATTACTAAGAAAAGTCAAATTGTGACTTTCAAAATCAACGTCTGAAATACGTTCGATAAAACGCTAATAGCGTAAAAGCGTTCGCTTGCTAATAAAATCTCGCTGATACAAAAGACTTCATTTTGAAGTAGTTAGATTGAAAACGCGTGAAAGCGTTGAACATTTTACCCAAAAGGGTAAAATGGTAAATTCGAACATATCTCGCCTCTATCGAAGGACGAGAAATGTTAAGATGGTGCAGCTTGAAAACGTATTGAATTAGTTAAGGAATTCAATTCAAATCGATGTAGAATAACAAAGTTATTATAGACTTTGAAAGTCTCAAAATACGTGACCGACGTACTAAAACTTCGCTTTTACGTAAAGGTGTGGACGTTGACGCAACAACAGGACGTTGACCAATAACCCAAGTTTAAGACGATCAAGTAGTGTCAGGTGGGCTTTCTTTCAAAATAAACATGTTTTGCTTTCTTGATCAAATGAATTTACTTACACCGCTTATTTCAACTGCCGACAATATGTTTACAAGATTACACGCCAAAATGTTTATGTTTTGTGTATGTATCCTATCCATGAAATGTTATGAATGTTGTTGGGTCGCCTCAACTTATGAATGAAAATCGATATCGGATCCTATGCCAAGGCTTATACAGCTAGGATTAACGTGTACACTAAGGTGATTGTCTTGTTTGTAAGGACAATTCACGGCCGATCACGGCGTCGTGAGGAGGCCTCCTTCACGACGTTCGACTATGATATTATAATGGAATGATGATAAGGGATATAGATCATACACACCAAGAAAAATGCTTGCTGCGACTTTTATGAACTATTGAAAATGTTTTAGTAAGCCTGAGCATTTTCAACTAAAACCCTGTGTCTTACCATGATTTGACAGTGTAATTCAATTATAATAAAATGTTTTCGGCATGAGTCCACTGAGTGCATTCTTGTACTCAGCCCTGCATGTTTGTTTTTAAATGTGCAGGTTGAGCTTAGATGTTGATGATGGAGGAGTGTTGAGGAAGTCCAGTTTCTTTGATGTTATGTTAAGATTTGTTAACCTTGAATACATATCGTCATATATGTATTCACACACTTTCCGTTACAACTCTGAAATTATTTTATGTTATGTCTGATGATGAGACGATATGAACTGTGAAGCCCCTTCAGATCGTAATATCCTTTGAAATCTGTTGGTCTAAACCTTTTGGTCCGATATGTTATAAATGTATGTTTTGTCTCAAGTATTATACCTCACATGTGATAAGCCTTATTGTAATAGTCTTTATGTATCCCTAAATACTATTCATAGTATTAGTCCGCCCTAGCTCCGGGTTATCCGGAATGAGGTCGTGACAAATCTCTTCACCTATAGGAGGGATTATGACTGTTACACACATCTGCTCGAACCTAGAGTTGACACTAGGATCACTTAAGGTTCTGGCGAACAATCTAAACATAATACCCACGGGTGACGTAGACATAATCCTAGGAATGGACTGGTTAGCTAAGAATCATTCCACGATTCTTTACTAGCAAAGGAAAATTTCATTTCACTTTCCTGGACAAGAAGCTACGAATTTTCATGGAATCAGCATGGGAAGAAGAATCTCGATTGTGTCGGCGTTGAAGGCGAGAAGGATGATAACCCAGAAAGGATGCCACGCATTTCTCGTATACCTGAACGGAGAAGAGAAACCGGAAGCGAGGGTTGAAGACATATAAGTTGTTCGAGAATTTTCGACCGAAAATCTACCAGGATTACCTCCTGATAGACAATTGGAATTCACCATCGACTTGGAACCAAGATCGGCTCCAGTGTCGAAGGCGCCCTATAGAATGGCCCCAAAGGAATTGGAGGAACTGAAGATCCAAATCCAAGAATTGTTGGATCTAGGTTTCATTAGGCCTAGTGTTTCGCCTTGGGGAGCGCCTGTTTTGTTCGTCAAGAAAAAGGATGGTTCTTTGAGAATGTGCATAGATTATCGAGAGCTGAACAAGATGACGCTCAAGAACAAATATCCTTTGCCAAGGATTGACGACCTGTTTGATCAATTACGAGGAGCAGGTGTATTCTCGAAGATTGATCTCAAGTCAGGTTATCACCAGCTCAAAATATGGCCGGAAGATGTACCTAAGACTGCATTCCGGACCAGATATGGCCACTATGAGTTCATAGTTATGCCGTTCGGATTAACCAATGCACCAGCTGTATTTATGGACCTCATGAACAGAGTATTTCATCCATACTTGGATAAATTCGTTTTGGTCTTCATAGATGATATCCTTATCTATTCAAAGAATGAAGAGGATCATAAGGAACATCTAAGAACGGTATTGCAAACCTTGAGAGATGAAAGACTCTTCGCTAAGTTTAGCAAATGCGAGTTTTGGCTGAAGGAAGTAATGTTCCTTGGACACATCGTGTCGGCAGAAGGCATTAAAGTGGATCCAGCCAAGGTAGAAGCAGTACAAAGCTGGAAATCGCCAAGAACTCAGAACGAAATCCGAAGTTTCCTAGGACTAGTTGGTTATTACCGGAGATTCATCAAGGGATTCTCCAAAATCTCAAGACCAATAACTCAGCTACTCCGAAAAGGAATCAAGTTCAGCTGGACTAAAGAATGTGAGGCGAGTTTTCAAAAACTCAAGGAAAAGTTGACAAGTGCACCAGTGCTAGCATTTCCAGAAGCAGACAAAGAGTATGTAGTTTATACAGATGCTTCTAAGACTGGACTAGGTTGTGTTTTGATGCAAGAAGGAAAAGTGATAGCATATGCATCCCGACAACTCAGACCACATGAACTGAACTACCCAACTCACGACTTGGAGTTAGCAGCAGTAGTTCATGCACTGAAAATCTGGAGACACCATCTCTATGGAGTGAGATGTGAGATCTTCACAGACCATAAGAGTTTGAAGTACTTCTTCGAGCAAATAGATTTGAATATGAGGCAAAGAAGATGGCTCGAACTAGTGAAGGATTACGACTGTAGTATTAACTATCACCCGGGTAAAGCGAATGTAGTAGCTGACGCCTTAAGTCGTAAGAGTCAAACCAAACTAGGATGTCTCTTTACACAAGAAGAGAAACTCGTTAAGGAGTTTAACAGAATGAGGATTGAATTGGTTGAACAACCAGAGACGATCACGAGCTGTATCGCTACACTCACACTGACATCTGACTTAAGAAAAAGGATCGTCGAGAGACAAAGGATGGAGGAAAAGTTAGAAAAGATCAGAGAAAGGGTAAGGTCTGAAGGATTAAAGAATTTCCAGGAAGCATCAGACAACGCCTTATTGTTTGAAGGAATGATATGCGTTCCAGACAACGCGGAGCTACAAAATGAAATAATGAGTGAGGCTCATGATACACCCTACACCGCCCACCCAGGTAGTACTAAGATGTACCAAGACCTAAAAGAAAAGTTCTGGTGGGAAGGCATGAAACGAGACATAGCTTCTTTCGTAGAACGCTGTCTTGTTTGCCAGCAGGTGAAAGCATTACATCAACGTCCCTACGGAAAGTTACAACCGTTAGAAATACCCGAGTGGAAATGGGATGAGATAACGATGGACTTCGTTACGAACTTGCCCAAATCAAAAAGAGGGAACACCACTATATGGGTAATTGTTGATAGACTCACAAAGAGTGCTCACTTTCTACCAATTCAGAGTACTTATGGATCTGACAAGTTAGCCCAGTTGTACGTAAAAGAAATTATACGACTACATGGAGTGCCAAAATCTATTACCTCTGATAGAGACTCCAAGTTCACATCCAGATTCTGGGTTAGCTTACAAAAAGAGTTGGGCACGAAATTGAATTTTAGCACAGCATTTCACCCACAGATTGATGGGCAGTCGGAAAGAACGATCCAGACACTAGAGGATATGTTGAGAACAGTAGTGTTGGATCGAGGCGCAAAGTGGGAAGATATTTTACCCCTTATTGAGTTTTCCTACAACAATAGCTATCAAGCGACGATTAGTATGGCCCCATACGAAGCCTTGTATGGCAAGAAATGTAGATCACCGCTTTATTGGGATGAAGTGGGTGAGAGGAAAATCATAGGGCCAGAAGCAGTGAACGAGATGATTGAAATCGTCAGGCAAATTAGGCAAAGAATAAAAGAAGCTCAAGATAGGCAGAAATCTTACGCTGATACGCGTAGATCTGAGCTACAATTTGAAGATGGAGATAAAGTGTTTCTCAAAGTCTCTCCATCGAAAGGGATTTTCAGGTTTGGACTGAAGGGAAAGCTAAAACCCCGTTTTATAGGACCCTACGAGATCCTAGAGAGGATAGGTCCAGTAGCCTATAGGTTGGCTCTTCCGCCAAATTTGGGGAGTGTACACAATGTTTTTCACGTGTCACAACTAAGAAAATACGTACACGATCCAAAGCACGTGATCCATCAAGGCGACGTGATCCTCAAGCCAGATATGAGCTATGAAGAAGAACCCGTAGCAATACTCGACCATAAAATTCAGCAATTACGGAACAAGTCAATTCCGCTAGTCAAAGTGCTGTGAAGACATCACGGACAAGAGGAAGCCACGTGGGAACTTGAAGACGCTATGAGAGAACGATACCCCGATTTATTTTCTAGAGGTATGCAAATTTCGGGACGAAATTTCTTTTAAGGGGGGTGGAATGTAATATTCCGAAGAAACGAACGCCTTCTTACGCAATTTAAACCTTTGAATTAGGGTTTTGCCGTTTATTAGTTTGGAAAGACATCGAATATTGATTCGATTCAGTAACGAGGTAACGAATTCCTTTTTATATTCACTAAGAATTGTGAATTAAGGAATAGAATATTATGAAGTAGTTCGGCAGTATAATTTTAACGTCGATTATGTATCGAACGTCAGAATTTTATGAAATTTTCTAAGCAGCTAAGCTTGGAATTAAATTCCTATATTAATGAAATATTATTTATAAAGTAAGTACGAACTTACTACGACCATTTTCAGATGAGTCGATTATTAACGTTTTGAGACGTTTTGAACGTTAACGTCTAGAGACGATTTGAAAAATGTGTTTAATGATCAGGAAATTATATTATTTAATTTCCTATGATTATTTTATATAATTAGAGTATTATTAAGCATTAAAATCAATGCTAAAGCATGAAGAACTCGATAATGCCAACTTATTAATTTTAGAAACCCTAATTTGCAAACTAGGGTTTTCTCACATGAAATGATACCATTAAATTATCCTATGCTATAATTTATTATCTAAACCATATGTTATGACATATATACATATATATGGCACGAAAATAACCTATATACCCTTATGGAATCGAAGTAGACGTGACTTACGTATGATGGCCAAATTCACGCCATTTTGCTATGTACTTTGCTATGTGATGATTTTAATTAATTAAATGACATGTATTTTATATCTATGATTTATAACATGATTAATACATAGTATTAAGGTATAAGAAATTAAAATCACACCTTTGGATCCCCTTATGGCCGCCGGCCATCACCTCTCCTTTTTGCAAGCTTTATTTAATCCAATGCCCAATACAATGAGAGGCTTTAAGCACTCACTAATCATCACTAACCCACTACTAAAATGGCTGCCATTATTTTATTGTTTTTGTGAGCATGGCCGTGTGAGAGAGAGAGAGAGTGATATAGGAGAGGACTCTTCCTCTTCACTTCATTCTACTCATTCCCACATATTTCAAACACTCCCAACACTCAACACTCTCACACTTCTCCCCCATTTTTCTGCAAACAGCCATGAGCTCCTCCCCCCTTGAAAAAAATATTTTGTTCTTCATACCTTCTTCTCCATTCACAAATCTTGATACCTCATACATTGTTCTTGAAACCCATACCATTTCAAAGGTAATAGTCGACCATGGCTTCGATTTTTCTCCTATTTTTACAAAAATTTCGAAAGCTTGTTCTAGTGTATGCATATGTTCTTAATGTTCTTGTTTATGAGATATTGTTTATATATATGTTCTTGATGATTTTTTTGTATATAAAAATAAGAAAATGCATGTTAGGATGGATCTAAGTTATTGCATGTGTATTATTTGTTTAGATCTAGCCAAAGTATGTTAAGATTGAGGTTTGGATCTTGTTTAAAATTTTATTCGAAAATGTTATAAAATTTTTAGTGATGTTCGAATGTTTTAAGAATGATTTTGAGGTTGGGTTATTGATCTATGATATGATAAGAGTTCATAGTGATTTATTGGAATTTTTAGAAAAATCCTAAGCCTATTTTTCAAAATAGCCGTGAGCCTTTAAAATTCATATCTTGGTGTATGATTTTTATTTTGAACATGCAATGGTATATGGATAATCTAGGACCTTGATTATGTGTTACATGATTTTATTAGAATTTTTGGAAATCATTTGCTCTATTTTCTTCAAAAATGCCGTGAGCATCCCAAACCCTATATGATGAGGATTTAATTGTTTTGATGAATGTTATGATGTTATATTCTTATACCTTGGTATATAAACATGGTGTATATTTATTAGAATTTTTGGAGATCAATTACTCATTTGAAATCAAATAAGCCGTGAGCCTCATGCTCAAATATGGTGATGATTCAAATGGTTTTTGATGAATATTATGATGATATATTGTTATACTATAGTATATAAACATAGTGTATAATTATTAGAATTTTTGGAAACCAAATACCCAATGAAATCAAAAAGGCCGAGAGCTTCAAGCTCCATATGGTGATGATTCAAATGGTTTTGGTGAATGTTATGATGTTATATTGTTATACTATAGTATTTGAGCATGGTATAATTTTGTTGGAATTTTTACAAAGTGTTTGGTATTTTATTTGGTATTACCGTGAGCATTATGAGTATAATCCTTGATGAAGAAATTGTTTATGATGGACTATAGGTTATAAATATGTTATATATTAATGTTGGAACCTTGTACTAATTGTATAAAATTTTTGAGAATTGTTGGACAATTATTTTCAAAAATACCGTAGCCTTTGAAAATTAATAAGGTGATGATCGATTGTTATTTGGTTAATATTAATACATATTAATGACCATAGTGTATAATAATACACTATATGAATTTAGAAAAAAAATTGGAAATCATTTCGTAATTTTTCCAAAATTACCGAGAGCTATATTGAAATTATAAGGATTTTTAAATCCTTTTTAATTAAGTTTAATAATATATTATATGTCTAAATATTATTTTAGACATATTTGGATTTTATAAGATTTTATAAACATAGATTACTATGTTTGTGACGAAACGTTATATTTAATAACGTTATAAAAGGAATATAATGTTTAATGATTAAATGGATTAATATTTGAGAAAAATATTATTAAAGTTCATCGATTTACGTGAAAATTTGAGAATTAAGACTTTACGAAAAGAAATCGATTGGAAATCGATTTAGTATATGAATTAGTAAGAACTTACTAAAGAAAGTCAAAATTGTTGACTTTTAAAGTCAACGTATGAAATACATTCGATAAATACGATAATACGCGTAAGACGTACTAATTAGGTAAGAAACCTCATTAGTAAGGAAAAGGTTTCGTAATTGAAATCCTTATATCGAGAAACGTATAAATACGTTGAACGTTTAAACCGGAAAGGTTAAAACGATATGGTTGAACGTGTCTCGAAGAACGAGAACTATTCAATTGAAATACGTAATTGAAAAGCGTATTGAATTCGTTAAGGAATTCAGTTTATATCGATATAGAATATCGAAGTTTATTCTAGACTTTGAGAGTCTCGAGAAACGTGAACGACGTACTAAAACATCGCTTTTACGTAAAGGTGTGGACGCGGACGCGACGGCCGGACGTTGACGAGAAATCAATTAAGAATTCAAGTTAAGACGAACCATAGTCCAGGTGGGCTTTACTTACCTCAAAAATGTGACTTCGCTATACTTTCCAAATGAATTTATTTACGATGCTTATTTCAACTGTTGATAAATTGTTTACAAGATTACCTGCCAAAAATGTTTATGTTTTGTGTATGTATCCTATCCATGAAATGTTATGAATGTTGTTGGGTAGCTCCCAACTTATGAATGAAATCGATATCGGATCCTATGCCGGAAGGATAATACCTGGCTAGGATTAACGTGTACACCTATGGTGACTGTGTGCTGTAAGGACAATTCATGGCCGGTCACTGCATCATAGAGGGAGGCCTGCTTCACGACGTTCGAACTATGATGAAATGATGAAAGGATAAGGGATATGGATCATACACGCAAGTAAAAATGCTTGGCCAAGCGACTTTTATGAAATGATGAAAATATTTTAGTAAGCACAAGGCATTTCAACTAAAACCCTTGTGTCTTACCATGATGTTGGCAGTGTAATTCAAATATGATAAAATGTTTTCGGCATGAGTCCACTGAGTGCATTCTTGTACTCAGCCCTGCATGTTTGTTTTTAAATGTGCAGGTTGAGCTCTGATGATGATGATGGAGGAGTGTTGAGAAGTCCAGTGTCCTTGATGTTTTGATAAGAATTGTTAACCTTGAATACATATCGTCATATATGTATTCACACACTTTCCGCTGCAACTCTGAATTTATTCTATGTTATGTATGATGATAAGATGATATGAACTGTTGAAGTCCTTCAGATCATTAATATCCTTTTGGATCTGTTGGAGAATGAAGCGACATACGCTGTTGAGGTCCGTCAGACCATTGTTAATCTTTGGGTCTGATGGTCTAACCCACCTGATTTGATATGTTATCAATGTATGTTTTTGGTCAAACGCGTTTAAATAACATAAAGCGGAAAACATATTACAATCAACTCGGGCATACCGGGGATACAACCAAATTCCAAGAAACAAGGCGGGGGGTGGGGTAAAAGACCTAAGGCCAAAACACATAGGCGGCGAGCGACTCGCTCAATCCTATGAAAGCGATAAAGAAACAAAACCACCTCAACGAACCCCTTTATGGCGCGCAAGGCGGGCCTCATTAAAAACCCCATGACCGGTGGGAAAAGAGTGCCCTTGTGCAAGTGTCATCGCATGCGATTGGGAATGTGAACACATGCAACCACACGAGGTGCATCGCTTTGGTTGGGCCTAAGCGGTCCCTCAACACACATACCCAAAATCCACTAATGAAACGCATACATAATATGGCATCCCAAAAGTGGATCCAAAAGAAGACCGGGACATCCCCACCACTACAAACCCAACTCAAAGTGCGATACAACCATATCAATAGAATACATCGAATATAAAACAAAGATATACATCTTTTTATTACTCTTCACAATGGTCTTCACATCGAAGGGATGTCCTCAAAGTTAATCTTGTTATCGCATACCGGATGTGATTGACCGTCATTGCTAACCCGATCTGCTTAGCTCGAAGATTATGGCCGACCACGCTTCTTTCTCCTTTTAATGTGCTTGATAGCACTGGCAATAGTAGTCATACTCCTCGGAGATGGAGCCACTCTTTGATCTCTTTCCAAACCGCCTCCGTGCCCTTACACTTAAAGAACAAATGATCGTGAGTTTCCAAATGGACATTACACACGGTACATACCTGTGAGATATTCAGGTATCTCAATCTATCCACTGTCTTAAATCTTCCACGCATGGCAAACCACATGGTGATGGAGAACTTAGGCGGGATGTACTCCTTCCAAATCGCCTTGTGCCAATCGCTTTCTCCTTCTCCGGAGGTAGTGATATGCGATGCTGCCCTCGACCCAAAACACTCTTAAGAATATCTGCAGCTCTACCATGATCACCTCACAGATCCTCGCAAAAAGCGATCACGAAGGATGAGAATATTCTTAAGAAGGGGAGATAAACGAATGTGATTAGGAAACTCCCATATGGTGGTGGTCGTCAAGTACTCTGCATGGATCCACTGGATCCATAGGGAGTCCTTCTTAGTATGGATATTCCACAAGGTCTTTGCTAGAAGTGATTTGTTCCAAGTCAAGAGATCTCTTAGACCAAGACCTCCTTCATCCTTTGATAAACAAACGGCTTTCCACGCGACAGGACAGTGTGTCGAACCCCACAGGAACCTCCTGGCCATCGTATTGATGCGATCAATGACGGTGGCCGGCAGCGGAAAGACCTGCAACCAAAAGCACTCCACTCCTTGCAGAACCGAGCGAATCAACTCCAACCGTCCTGCAAGAGATAAATTAAGATTAGACCAACGGTAGATACAAGACACTATCTTCTCCACTAGTCCACTATACTGCGTGACTCCTAGTTTTCTTGAAGATAGAGGGATGCCTAGATATCTTGTCGGGAATTCTCCCAATGGGAAGCCGAACAGATCTAAGATCGCCTGCTTCTCAAATGGTCGAACTCCCGCCATAAATATCAAGGACTTGTGATTATTTATCTTCAATCCAGATGCATTGGCGAATTCTCCAAGTGCATCTGAAAGCACCTCCATCGATGCAATGTCACCCCTGCCAAAAAGTAACAAATCATTAGCGAAGGCAAGATGTGTAATAATGGAAGTGCTACACTTAGGATGAAATTGAAAATCCAACTCCCTTGTTCGTTTCTTCAGCAGTCTGGAAAGGTACTCCATACAGCAAAGGAACAGAGTGGGTGACATCGGGTCACCCCCGCCAAGCCCTCATTGCCCGCTTATGAACCCATGTGTCCCTCCATTGATGGCCAACGTGTATGTCGCCGAGGTGACGCAAGTCATGATCCAATAAACAAAACAGGGATGAAAGCCCAGCCCATCCAATGCCTGTCTGAGGAACTCCAAATAGATGGAGTCATAAGCCTTCTGGAGGTCAATCTTCAGCATGCATCTCGGGGTGATCTGCTTCCTCTCATATCCTCTGAGCAGCTCCTGAGCCAAAAAGATGTTGTCCGAGATGTTCCGTCCTCTCACAAATCCAGACTGTGCTGGATCGATGATCTTGCCCATCAAAGACGCCATCCTCTCAGTCAGGATCTTCGTTATGGTCTTGTAGACGACATTGGTGCACGCAATGGGTCTGAAATCAGCTACGGTGGGGTTGTGATGCTTCTTGTGGATGAGAGTCACCACCAAGTGGTTGAACTCCCGCAACATTACCCCCTTCTCAAAGAATTCTCGTACAGCCAAGACCACATCTTGACCTACGATTTCCCAGTTCTCTTTGAAGAAGGCTGAAGGGTAGCCATCCGGTCCCGGTGCTTTCTCACTTGCAATGTTGAACAGCGCATTCTTAATCTCGATCTGGGACACCTCCATAACCATGTCCATCCTGTCATACTCATCAAGCCGTGGGCCTTCCTCAAACACAGTGGGATCGAATCCACTCATGGGAACCTTTACACCGAAGAGATCTGTATAAAAGGTCTCAAAAGCCTTGATTATTTCCTCCATGTCATAAGTCGGCTCCTCCGAATCCCTACACAGGAAAGAGATGGTGTTACGTGTGTGATTTCTTTTCACCATAGAGTGAAAGAATTTAGTGCATCTGTCGGAGAGGTTGATGTGCATGTTCTTCGTTCTTTGCATGAAGAAACTACGCTCAACCTCTTCCAAGAACTTAGTCTTCTTTCGAAGACCAAGTTCTTATTCCAACAGATTCCCATTCATGGGGTCACTGTCTAGAGCTAATTGCACGTCGTGCAATGCAGCTCTAGAGATACTCGTTCTCTCCGTGAGATGGCTGAACTCCTTGAAATTGAACTCCTTGAAAATGCGCTGCATCCTCTTCAACTTTGCAGCCAAGATCCACTGAGGTCGACCATTCTCTTGTTCATTCCAATTTTCTTCAAGAATGCGTTTGAAGTCTGGGTGCTTCATCCACATGTTGAAGAACTTGAACGAACGGTGGTACCGGGTGACATCTCCAAAGAGAGTGATCAGTGCCGGTGAATGATCGGACAATGTGCCTCTAGGCAGAAAGTTTGCCCTGCAAAAAAGGTTAGCATCCAACCAAGCATTATTAATTAAGACTCTATCAATCTTAGAATACTTCACCGTATTGGTCCACGTAAAATGGCATCCCGTCGAGGGTGAATCCTCGAGTCCCACGAGAGAACAAGTATCAACAAAGTCCTTGTACTCTCGTTCAAGCGGAACTCGACCTGTTGAAGTCTCCCGCGACAATAGAAGGCTTAGAAGGTTCTATATGGATGATCATAGCATCCCACAACTCCCGTCTATGAATAACCTGCCAAAAACCATAGACAATCGAGCATCCAAAAGTGGTGTTAGAAATTAAACAGGTGAAATTGGAATGGATCACCTGTTTTTCTCGACTGATGACTTCAACTCTAATCCTTTTTGGGTTCCAGATTATTAAAATCCTTCCACCAGGAACTTCGTCGAAGTTGTGTGCACATTCCCATTGAAGGAAGTGTTTTGCCAAGAAATTCTTGAGCTTCAGCTTTGTGAGCTTCGTCTCAATCAATGCAATGGCATCAAGCTTATGCTTGAACACGTGGTCAGCAACAGCAGCTTGCTTTTGAGCCTTCTGGAGGCCTCTGACATTCCATGTTGTGAAGATCATCGACGACGTGTTCTGTTTTTAACTGGACTCCTCGTCTTCCTGGCAGGAGGTCTTTGACGGCTTGCGTTTGATTTACTCCTTGTGATGCGTGTAGTACGGATTTCTTCACTTTCATTGGATTCACCTGCAATGTTAGTTGCAGTATATTCATCTAATGAACTAGAGGAAGTAGAGTGTACCGTAGATTCCGACACTGTGTTAATTGTCGCAGGTGCTTCAAATCCAAGAATAAGCTTTGGTGTAATCTCTCTGTCTTTGTCAAATCTCGGCATGATAGGTGGTCAAGATATTGCATGCTGGCGCAGGGCGACTGGAGGAGGAGGGCAAGGATTTTGGTCGGCCATGTTGGGTGTCTGCCGAGAGTTCACGGCAGATGGAGATGAAGGTGGTTCCATGGTAGGTTGGTTGTTTTTTGCCGAAGATGGAGGTGAGGGCTGGGTTCGTCCCGTCGAGGATTGTCGAGAATCCTCGGTGGTATGTTTTGGTGTCTCGGCATGAGGGGAATGGGTAGGGAGGGATGGTCTATTGTGTTCGGCGGGTGATGGTGGCCGAGTAATGTCTGTCGAGGAGTTGGTGTTACGCTCGGCAGTGGAAGTTATCTCGGCCGGGGGTGTGTGAGGTTTCTCGGCGGGAGGTGTTTGGCTAGGGCGAGTGGGCTAGGCAGTTGTGCGTTGGTTTGCGGTTGCGGGTGTGGTGGGCGAATCTGCCGAGTCCGTCGAAGAATGGCATATGTCAATCATCAACTTTTTTTTGTTCGGATGTTGCTTTGGTGAGGAAGCCGAAGTTTGTCCGACTTCAAGGTTTTGTGTACTGGCAGAGGACTCAAAATGGATATGTGTGTTCAAGGCCTCAAATTGGTTTTTAATCTCAATCCCACGTGTGATGGGTTGAGATGGAATCTGTTTATTCTTTAGGCGGGACACACTTCTCCTCCTCCATTCAGCCCTTGGGACGGGTGTCTTGGAGGTTCGGCCTCGCACAGTGGGACGTGGTCTAGGGTCTCTTCCTCTGGCTCGTTGCCAAGTATCATTCCCTGCATCGTTAGTCCCACCACGTGGGGGGTTCGGCACCCCACGTGGTCTAGCAAAATTTGCACAAGAGGATGCCAAATGGCCCAATTTTCCACAAGTTTTGCACATTTTCGGATAAAAATCAAATTTAATCGTCTGCATAAAAATATTACCCGTGTGCAATTTCAGATTAATATATTCCAAGGGTTCACGAAGAGCATCTACCAAAACATGAAATCTAGGGCCATCTAAGTGATTTTTAGCAATGGTCCTATAATCCACTTCTATCGGTTCCCCTAATATTGAGGCAATCTTACCTATAGCATTAGGGTTCCACAGTTCTAAAGGAAAATTAGGTAATGAAGCCCATACAGGAAATTTAAAATCAGGAGCCGAATTAAAGCGAATTCAAGTAGGCATATGACAAAGAATGAGAGGAATACCGAACACCGCATATGGTCCTGCATTTCCTACATGTTCCATGTCATCCTCCTTTTCAAAACGGAATGCGATCCATCCATTTGGGTGATAGGAAATCTTAGCGCCTTTGTTCCATCCAATCGCTAATCTTTGAGTGGCTTCCTTCCCGAGGAAGCGTCCTGCATAAAAACCAAGAAGAGAAAACCCCCATCCTTTCGAAATAGGGGTATAGTCATTAGCTTCAAGGGAAAGGACTTCATTGACAATACTTACCTCGAATTTGCTTAAGGCTAGGTTGGCTTTCCGAACGGGTTTTGGGTTGATAAAGTTTCCCACATTTCGAAGCCACGGTGACGGGTCCTTTTCTTGCAACATCTTGGGAGTATGTTGGGAGTTATCGAGTGGTCGAGGTCCCTCGTGACCGTGTTCGAGAACAGTGAGCATGGGTTGAGATTCCTCGGCATTTTGTCGAGGATCCTCAGCTGAAGTACGTGGTGGAGGTGGTTCTGAAGGACGTCCGTATATCCTCGGCATAGCTGGGTATTCATTGCCATGCGAGCTCGTCTTCGGCAGGTCTCAAAGACTTGGATTGATATCCTCGAAGGTGGTCGATGCACCTGGTAGGTGCACATACCTCGGTTGATGGCCGAGCTTTATCCGCGGATGTTTGCATAGTCGTGTGTTCGACTCTCGGCTGGGACAACAAATCCACGGACCTATTTAAGGCATGGCACCTAGAAATATCAGAAGGAGATGGGTGTTGAGTTCGCGACAGGGGCGGGTATTCTTCCTTTCCCATCTCTGCCTGGTGCACGGTATCTGCCGAGTCGGAAGGATCCGCATCACGCGGCTGAGGCTTCGACGTGATCACTCGGCAGCTCGGCTGGAGTTCTCCCTAGCTCGTGCTCACGCCCACCCCGAGGGAAGGCACGGATGCCGGGGTGTGATTAGGGGGGGGGTTAAGCGGGAAGAAGGGATACATATAACATACATGATAAGATGTTACCATGAAATCGGGCAAGATCTCCTCTATAACTAGACATATCCTCAGGGAGGGAGGCACAAACAATCCACCAACAGTAATAATATCGATAACATAACCTCGGAAAAACATGATCTTGGTTTATTATAAGTAATGCAAGAAGACAAAATAGCATTACATCCTCGTCAACTAGACCGGTCAACCACATAGCATGCTCGACGAGATCACAATGAGATAATATAACAAATCTTGTTCCCAATCGTAAAGCAAATAAGGGACAAGAATACATAGTTATCGAGTACGATATAACACAACATCGCGGAAGCATAGCATGAAGAACCCGCAGCCCACCCCCTCGCCGCCTCGCCCAAAACCTCCTCCATCCGTGAAAAGATTTGAAAGAGAGTTTGGGGTGAGTACTAGCGCACTCACCGGGTTTTATCATAAATCAAAAGAATCATGAGGTCGTGTTTAGAGCACTTACCTTAGAAGGTTTTAAAACGAACCACTTCTAAGTAAGCAAAATAGATTTTCCATTTTTCGATACCGATCCGTTATTATCAAGTACTCCCATCATAAACCATGAACCACGGCTCGGAACGATCCCCGCCACCCATCACATGACATTCATTCGCCCGGAACATATCCAATCGCCCACGCCGGAACGTATCCACCGGCTAACTCGATGTGGACTTGATGGTCAAACTCACGTAACCATAACCACCTCATTACCTTTTCTGTGGACTTCGGGTCTATCCCTTCGTAACCATAACCACGTGTTCTGGGTCTATCCTCACGATCAATACCAAGATGGTGATCAACCCACCGAATAGAGATCCGCACAACCATGATAGAACCATATCTTGGATCGAGAATGTAATAATTTCACAAAACATTTTACGCGTATATGTTTTATTTTGAAATATCGAGTAAATAACTCAAAATAAGATATATAACCCAACTCGAATGATCGAAAACGTCAACCGGGAGATATCTACGGATCCGATGACTTCACCGATCGCACTGGTAGGTACCTGGTAACAAGACGGAACAACTTTTGGGGTCACTTCCCACAAAGCAAAGCAACAACGTGATCCAAACGATGATCGTAGCAAAATTAGGGTTTTCGACTTTCTGAACCCACATTTGGCACTCTCCGGGTTTTCAAATCAACTCGATGCAGAAGGGAAATATATTCAGGGCATCAAGACCTATAATAGGGTACCTTCAAAATATGCATGCATGCAAGTTGACTCAAATCTTAGCAGCGAAGAAGCTTCAAAAATCGATGCCTATCCTCAGATCTAGGATAAACCATCCAAAATCGATGCATGAAAATGGAAACATAAGCAATATGCATAACGACGAACATGGAATGACAAACGACGTTGAAAATGGATAACCCGGGCATGTACTTCCTTTAGAAAACTCGAAGCAACGGAAAACATCCCACATGCGTAAACGCGAAAAAGTAAAACGGATCGGTATTTTAGTAGAATGATAGCCTCGAACTCAAAACCTAAAGGACCTATAGCTGGTGGGCGTCGGCCACCAAATCGGCGGCCAACAGCCACCAAATCGGCGGCGAATGGGCGGGCGGTTTCGGATAATCGGTAGGCCTCGACGCTTTCTCCCGTCCCTTTAGAAACCCGAGTTCTATGCTATACGATCTACTAAAAGGCGGAATCAAAACAAGAAAAGGATAAAACCGAAAACGGGCTGCCCGGGTGGTTGATCGGCGGTGGTGGCTCGGCAACAGCCAAGAATGGCGCCGCCGCCGAGCCTCCCGGCCGATCCCCACTCTCCAGCTTCCGCAGCGCACTCGAGCTGCTCGGCTCTTCCGTAAACACGAGAGACGAAGGAAATGAACGTTGAAAATGAAGGCCCCAGCTCCTATTTATAGGAAAGCGAGGGTCAAGCAGTCTTAATGCAAGCGCCCTTTTTCGAAAACGCAAAACCGACGCAACTTTTGCAAACGGACTCAAATTTAGCAAACTTGTACGCATGGACACGAAATAAAATACCGGACACAATGACTATAAACAAGATATGCTTTTAAAAGACCAATGAAAAGTCCGGTTTTTCGATAACTTCCTGAGTGCCAAACCTTCATGGGTGGTCGAAACCGACACTTAGTGTCTATGAATTCGTCATAAGACACTCTTCACAACGCCTGAGGTTTCGTGACGGTCGCATCACCGAAACAAAAAGTCAACCTTTTGACCTTTTCTCGAAAAACATGCCATGCAAAACAGAAGCTTAAAAAGACGGGGTATTACATCGTGCTCTTTCCGACGGCTCCATATTCCACCGACTAGAGTTCATTTTCATTAATATCCTTTCTGGATCTGTTGGAGGATAATGTGATATACTTTGTTGAGGCCCGTCAGACCATTGTTGATCTTTGGGTCTGATGGTCCAACCCACCTGATTTGATATGTTAGCATCGTATGTTATGTTCAAAGCATGTTAGTTTACATTTGATATGCATCTTTATAATAGCCTTTGTGAACCCTAAATACTATTCCTAGTATTAGTCCGCTCCAATCCGGGTTATCCGGAGTGGGGTCGTGACAATAGATTATCACTTACGAAAGGCTAATGCAATATCAAATGCCCTAAGTTGTAAAATTCAGTCTGAGTTATTGTATATCCTTATAGAAAAGGCAAAACTCATCAAAGAGTTTAAGAAAATGAATCTAGAAATAGTTGAGCAACCAGAGACGATCATGAGTCGTATTGCTACACTCACGATTACGTCAGACTTGAGAAAAAGGGGTAATAAAATAATAAAGGAAAGATGAAAGATATGAAGAATACGAGCTAAGAAGAGGAATGAAAGCGCCGGACAATGTCATATTGTCTAAGGAAGGGTTATTTATATTTCAAGCAATAATAAGCTTAGAAATGAAATCATGAGTGAAGCTCAAGATATTCCTCATACCGCCCACCCAGGCAGCACTAAGATGTGTAAGAAATTTACGAGAAAAGTTAGATAGTAAGGAATGAAATGAGATATAACCACATTGTCGAGTATTGTCTCGGTTACCAACAAGTGAAGGCATTGTATCAATGACCTTATAAGAAGTTATAATCTCAAGAGATACACAAATGAAAATGGAATGACATAGCAATGGATTTTATGAAGGATTTTGCCAAAGTCATAAAGAGGTAACACTGCTATATAGGTAGTAGTGGATTGACTCACCAAATATGTTCATCTCTGCCTATTCAGATGACTCATGGACCTGATAAGTTAGCTTGGTCGTACATAAAGGAAATCGTATCTTTGCAGGGGGTACCAAAACCTATCACTTCAGATAGAGACTCCAAGTTTACCCCTAGATTTTGAACTAGCTCACCAAAAAGAGTTAGACACGAGACTGAACCTTAGCATAATGTTCACTCACAGATAAATGGACAGTCGGAAAGGACATTAACGTTAAATCGAGGTGCAAGTGGGAACATGTTGTACCACTTGTTAAGTTCACGTACGACCATAGCTGTCAAGCAACGATCAATATAGCTATATGAGGCATTATGTGGAAAGAAGTATCGACCACCACTTTATTGTAATAAAGTAGGTGAGAGAAAGTATAATGTCCTGACGACGTAAATGAAATGATCAAGATATCTTCCAAATGAGGCAAGGAATAAGAGAAGCTCAGGACAGATAAAAGTCTTACGGTGATACGCGTAGATCTGAATTGCATTTTGAATGCGGAAATAAGTTTCTTAAGATTTCTCCATCAATGGAAGTTATAAAGTTCAAAGTACAAGGAATGTTAAGATCAAGCTTTATTAGGACCTTACGAGATCCTAGAAATGATAGGCCCAGTAGCCTATAGATTAGTACTTCCACCAAATTTAGGGAATGTACGTAATATTCCACGTGTCACAGTTAAAGAAATATGAATATGGCCCAAATCACGTAATCTATCATAATGACGTGATCCTTAACTCAAAGATGAGTTGCGATGAAAAATCTACGACTATTTTGATATTAAGATTCAACGATTAAGAATCAAGTTTGGGCCGTTGACGAAAGTCCAATGGAGAAACCATGGACAAAAGGGAATCACGTGGAAAATTGAAGATGTTATGATGCAAAGATACCCCATACTTTTTGAGGTATGCAAATTTCGGGATGAAATTTCTTTTAAGGGGGGTGGAATGTAATATCCCGAAGTTTTAAAGCTTAATTACGATAATAAAAAAATCGTAAATTATGGTTTCGTCTCGATAATCGAATTAGTAATTTATCGAATATTGATTTCAATCATTTATGATATAATGAATTCTTATATCATATTCACTAACGAATAGTGAATCAGGGAATATAGTTATATAATTCTTTCGGCAGTAATATTTTAACGTAGATTGAATATCGAAAGTTAATATTACATGAATTTTTCTAAGTGATGAAGCTTAGAATTAAATTTCATTATTAATGAAATGAATTAATAAAGTGATTACGACTTTATTACGACCATTTTGAGATGGGTCGATTATTAACATTTTGAGACGTTTCAAACGTCAACGTTTAGAGACGATTAGAAAATTAAGTCTAATGATCAAGGAATTATAATATTTAAATTCCTATGATTGTTTTATGTAATAAGAGTATCATTTAGCATTAAAATAATGATAGAGAATTAAGGAATGAATATTGAATAAATATAGCTATTTTCGAAAACCCTAATTTTTGAAATTAGGGTTTTTACACATGAATCATCTTAATTATTTTTCCTATGATTTAATATATTATCTAAGACATATATTATGTTATATATCTATAAATTACAAGAAAAATCAAATGTTAGCACTTGAACCATGAAATTGCTGTGAACTTGTAACAATAGGCTTTAATAGATTGAAATTGCTATCTTCCAATATGTTATATATTAGTGTGGGATAATTACACACTAACCAAGACATTTATTTGATGAATCAAGTGGATGTGTGTGTTGGCAATGATATAGCCGTGTAAGTGGTTTCAATTGAAGGTAAGAAGAAATTTGTGAACTCTTTGGATTGATTGCTTGCATTTGGTAATGTGTAAGATATTTGTACATGTAGTATAAGACAAGAAAAATTAAAAGCTCATCCCTTTTTAATGAAGAATGACCGACGCATATTGAGGAATTAAAGTGGAAGATAATTGTTCCATTAATTAGTTGATGATGATAAATTAATTGTATAGCATGACATTGTTGACTCAATGAAGAAAGAAGGAATATTACAACTCTTGGGAGGTGATGGCTTGGGTATAGTTAATACCTAGGATATCTATATGTGATATAAGACAAAATAAAACTCATTCCTTTGTGCAAATGGAAAGGTGGCAACGCATGCTAGGTGATAAAGGTTGAGGATTTTATTTTTGTTTCATTCAATGTGTAAGGTGTATTTACTAAGTTGTAAGAGATGACATAGCCTTGAGTGAGTCATCAAATTAGTCTTTCTTGAATTATTGTGAGCATGGTCGAGAGTGTTAGGCTTTGAATTAAGTGTGTTAGTTGATTTTATTCATTTAGTTTATTTATTAAATGATAGGTACATCAAACAAAACATCATTCCCTTTTCAAACACACATTACCGTGAGATGTAGGCTAGGGAATTAAGTGTATTACTTACTTATTCCTTTAGTTTCACACTTAAGTAATGAGATAAAAAGAAACAAAGCATCACTTCTTCCAAAACCTCACCACTACCGTGAGCTTTTCATGAGAGGAAAATAGTGAGTTCATCATTTTTATCTTCACCAAACCTTGAGATAAAATCCTTGCATCAAAAATCAAAGCCGGTAAAGAGGTTAGGAATCAAACAAGCTTTGTTTATACGTTAAAAATTTTGATCTCCAACCATTAAATTTTAATATGTATACTTATGTTCTTAATGTTACAAAAATAAGGAATTATATTATCATGATTAGTTGTTCACTAATTATGTTTATATTGTTGAGTATGATCATGTGTTATGAATTAATTAAAAGTTAAGCATGCTTTGAATTTATTGGTAGTGATCGAAAATTTCTAGAGTTGATTTGTTGATGGATTAGTGATGTTGTAATATCCCGCAGTTTTAAAGCTGATTTGCGATAATGAAAATCGCTAATTAGGGTTTTATTTCGGTAATCAAAATAGTGAACTATCGAAACTTGGTTTCGACTATCCTTTATACAAGGATTATTATATCATATTCACTATTGATTAGTAAATTAAGGAATATAGTTTATATTATTCCTTCGGACGTATTATTCTAACGTCGATCAATTTCGACAGTTAATTCTACGATATTTTCTAAGTGACGAATCTTAGAATTAAATTCCTTAGTAATGAAAGGAATGAATAAAGTGAATAAGACCTTATTACGAACAGTTTGGGAGATGATACGATTAGTGTCGGTTTGAAACGTTTTGAACGTCAACGTTTAGAGACGATTCAAAAACGTAGAATAATGATCAAGGAATTATAATATTTAAATTCCTATGATTATTTTATGAAATAAGAGCATTATTTAACATTAAAATAATGCTAGAGAATTAAAGAATAAAGATTGAACAATTTAGCTAATTTCGAAAACCCTAATTTTCGAAATTAGGGTTTTGTGATCTAGAATTGTTCTAAATATTTTTCTGTGATGTAATTCATCATCTAAGATTTATTATATGTCACATAGCTATATATTAGCTATTTATTATAAGAAATAAAATATATAACATTATTGCTATATGAAGTTTTCAAAAATTCTTATATGTAGGAAATTGAATTTTATTCTTATCCAAATGATGATGTATTGTGATAATTATGATATTAAGATATTATTAGGGATAAGATAAGGTATATCATCAACTTTCACAAGTGGGGTGCCAATTACTTGCTGAGTACCGAAAATTCCACCATTTTATGAGATGTAATTGATAAATATCACACTTTAATTAATTAATGGATATGATTATGATATTAGCATGATATTAGGTGTAAAGTAGTATGTATTCAATTTTAACAAGTAACTATGACTTTTGTCTTGAGGTAGCCGAAAATTTGGACTCTTAAAAGGTAAGAAAATAATTTTTCAAACCTTATGATAGTGACACATATCATAGTTGAAATATTTGTCTTTTCAAAGGTGATCATATTATATAATACTATTATAGTATATGATAGTATAAAAATAAAATTTATTCCCCTACACTATGTAATAGCCGAAAACAACATATATATTATTAAAGTGTTGAATTTTCTTGATCTTGTGATAAGTAATAAGAATGATAATGACATGTATTAATTAAGAGACAACATAATACATAAAGATAAGATAAGAAATAATTTTTGTCTCTTATTCACCATAATGACCGAAAACAATCAAAGAAATTAAGAAAAGATTGGTACAACTTGTGTTTGTGATAAACATGAACTAAGTGATAAGATATGATATCATTAAAGTAGGATATGATAAGAATTAAAACTTGTCCTATACTAAAGCAAGTGGACCGAAATTAGACAAGTGTGTGTGCAAGTGTATTAGTTGTTATTTTATGTAATAATTAACACACAAGTGGATTAATTCTATATATATGGGATAGCCTCTTCATCCTCTCATTTTGGAACCCTAAGTACCGAAAATATAGTAAGAAAAAAAGGAGAGAGTTCATCATCTTGTTCATCCCAAATCTTAGACAAAAACCTTCGCCGTTTAAAATCGACGTCGATTAAAAGGTTAGAAATCTTACAAGCTTCGTATTCATGCTAGAATTTTTGATTTTCATCCATGAAATATTATGTTATGAGCTTAATTTAATCATGTTGAAATTTTCGAAAGTTTAGTTCATGTGCTAAGTGTTTAAAAATTATGATTATATGATGTTTCTAAGCTTATATTATGATTTTAATACAAAATCAAGCATGATTATAAAAAATACATGTTGACCGAAAACATGGGAGTACTATATGTTGATGAACATGATTTTTAATTGTTGATTTGAGCATGAAATAATGATCTATGGTATTAAATAGGCTTATATGATTTTATGTGAAATTTTTGGAGAACTATAGTATATATTTGTATGATTATCGAAAATTAGGGGAAAATATTGTGATGAGCTATAATTCATGATTTAATGATATTATAGCATATTAATGATGTAGATTCATAATATAGTGTTGTATGAATTTATTGGAGTTTTTAAAAATTATTTTGACCTAAGTCATATTTTCGAAAATATGACCTTAGGCTATTTTAATGAATAGTTCACAATTGATTAAAATTATGTTATAGTGATGATATATGGTAGTGATTATGTGTTATGTGATTTAATTGGAATTTTTGAAAAATGGTTAATAGGTTTTTCGAAAATACCGAAAACAATTTTGTAAAATTAAATGATGTATAATTTTTCTATGATCAATATAATTGCATATTATTGATCCTATGTTTATATAGTGTGTTATTCGAATATATGAGAATTTATACACAAGTATAGAATAATAAACCAAAAGTACCGAAAATAACATGTATGATGCTAAGGGTATTAAATTTATTTTATCAAGTATAATCACATAATATGTTCTAAAATTATGTTTTAGACATACTATGATTTTATGTGATTTTTAGAACGAGAAATATTATGTTTACGTCAAATTATTTAATTAAAGTGACGTAAGATTGAAAATAAAGTACTATGTGTGAATTAAATCATATTTATGCGTATTATTGAGCATAAATGTTGGAAAACGTGAAAAATCGAGACTTATGATAATAGGATTGAAAATCGATTAAAAATCGATTTAAAATTAAGAACTATATATATATATATAGAAATTCGATATATATATATATTAAAAGTCAAAATGTTGACTAAAAAGTTAAAATGCTGACTAAAATTAAATATACGAAATACGTTAGTACGATGATTAGACACGCTAAGACATATAAGGCGTATTAGAGAGATTCCTGAAACGTATTAGACTTGGACGTTTTAGAAAATGTGACCGACGTACTAAATTAATTTCTTACGTAGAAAGGAAACGCGACGTGATCGTTGACGTAAGAGAGGAACTGTGTTGAAAAGCTACGTGCCAGGTGGGCTTTACTCGAAAACCCTTTTATTTATTTTGCCTTCTACGAATGCAAAGTATTTATTTACAAAGCTTTCAGTTGAGAAATGATGTTGAGAAGTGATATGATTACCTACCCAAAGTGTTTATGTTTTATGTATGAATTCTATCGAACTGTTGGTTCGCCAACTGAGAAAGAGATACAGTTGTTGGGTCGCTCCCAACTTTATAGAATGAATTCGGGTCTTGTGCTAGAGGGATGAATTCCTGGTCTATTCCTAGCCTGGAGGTTGAATTCGGGTCCTGTGCTAGAGGGATGAATTCCTGGTCTATTCCTGGCCTGGACCGGTGCGCACCATAGAAGTGACTGGGTGCCGAAAGCAACATCTTCGGCGGTCACAGCGTCCGTAGAAGGAGGCCTCCTTCTACGGCGTTTAAAGAGAATGTTATATGAGATGAACTCATGAGAAAGTGATATGGATCATACACACCAAGAGAAAATGCTTGCGCAAGCGATGTTTTGAGAAATGAGAAAAATGTTTTAGTAAGCGCAAGGCCTTTTCAATAAAACCATTGTGTCTTACCCAGAAGGCGGTGTAATTTAAAGTAAAGAAAATGTTTTTGGCAATGAGCCCATTGAGTGCATTATTTGTACTCAGCCCTGCATATTTGTTTTTAAATGTGTAGGTTGAGCTGATCGATGGGATGGAGCAGTGTTGAGCAGTCAGGTCATTTATTGCTGATAGTAGAACCTTGAATACACATCGTCACATGTGTATTTCTGTAACAGCCCGCCTTTCCAAAGTACGGATTAGCAGGAACTGTTACTAATGACGGGGATTAACAACAGGAACAAAGACTAATTACGGAACTGCGAAGTACATGATAGACAAATTTCCAAAACTTTATATCATTTAATATGACACATATATCGTACATATGAAACTGGATCATTTCGACTCTTGACAAAAGGGTTCAACTCAAAACATAACCTATATAACTCTGCAGCGGAAAGACATGTGATTACACATATGACGATATGTAATCAAGGCTATACTTATCGACGTCAGAAGACTCCAACTGCTCAACACTTCAACATCCACATCAACTGCTCAACCTGCACATTTAAAAACAAATATGCAGGGCTAAGTACAAGAATGCACTTAGTGGGCTCATACCAAAACATTTTCTTTAATTACACTGCCCCATAAGTAAGACACAAGGTTTTAGTTGAAAATGCCTTGTGCTTACTAAAACATTTTCTCATTTTCAAAAGTCGTCTGGCCAGACATATTTTTGTCTGTATGATCCATATCAGTTTTCGTATAGTAATATCATAACATCATCACATAACGTCATCACATAACATCATCACACGTTGGTAGCGAACCAACAACTTTCAATATCATCATGCCAGCCAACTCCACATATAGTATGACATCACATCAGGATCATCATACGTTGGTAGCGAACCAACAACTTTCAATATCATCATGCCAGCCAACTCCACATATAATATGACATCACATCAGGATCATCATACGTTGGTAGCGAACCAACAAATTTCAATTCATCATTCCAACCAACTCCACACATAATAATATCATATCAAATTAATCCTAGCCAGGTATTCTGCATCCGGCTTAGGAACAAATATTGATTTCTCATAAGTCGGGGAGCGACCCAACAACTGATTCACTTTCATAGCCCAACAACATGATAGGATCATACATAAAAACATAAATACTTTGGGCAGGTAATCATCATTTCTCAACTGAAAGCTTGTAAATAAATACTTTGCATTTGGCAAAATAAATAAAAGGGTTTTCGAATAAAGCCCACCTGGTACGTAGCTTTTCAATAAAAGTTCCTTTCTAACGTCAACGCTCAAGTCCACGTCCCACCTTAACGTAAGAACTTATTTTAGTACATTGGTCACGTTCGATAGAGACGAACATAGTCTATAACGTTCTACGCATCAAATAAGGCTAACGCCGGACTTATTTCAACGTTTCCTAATCAATTGATGTCGATTACAAATTTTCTTAACATATAAGAGATATTCTACCTTTTTAGTATATAATGTACGTTTTAATGTACTTACGTAACGTAAGTTACATTGTTACTAAACGTACTACGTCACATAGATCACGACTTATCGAATTACGTGCCCTTGACCTTGGTCAACGTTTTTGGTCAACAATTTTGACCAAGTCAACCTTTAGTCAACAATTTTGACTTTAGTCAACTCAAAGTCAACATTTTGACTTTTTCAATTTCTTATGTAATTTTCGATTTTAATGTACAATTCTTGTTCCAAAAATTCCTATAAAATCATACTATGTCTAAAACATTATTTTAGATCATATTATGTAATTATACTTGATAAAATAAATTTATAACATTAATATACATAAGGTATGGTTTTCGGTCAACATAATTCACCAACTAAACATTTTTCAAAAATTCCATAAATTCATATAACACTTAATCATCCTTAACTATCCTTATTATAACATAATTGTTATTTATTATGAACTATTGAATTTAATTTACCTAAGTCATATTCAAAATTTTTGACTTAGGTCCAAATAATTTTTATAAATTTCATTAAATTCCTACAACCATATATTATGAATCTACATCATTAATATGATATGACAACACTTAAACATGGTTTATATCACAACCTACTATCATATCCTATAACTTTCGAAAATCATGAACATAGGTACTAAAGTTCTCCAAAAATTCTACATAAATTCATATAAGCTTATTTAATATCCTAGATTATTATTTCATGCTCAAATCAACAATTAAAAATCAAAATCATCAACATATGGCACCTACATGTTTTCGGTCCTTTCTTAGAATTTTATAACATGTATAACTTTGTAATATAATCATAGTACATGCTTAATAATATCATATAAACATGATTTCTAACCATCTTAGCATATGTTACATAATTTTTGAAAATCACATGAACAAACTAAGCTTATAACATAAATTCTAACGGACGAAATTCGAAAATTCTAGCATGTATACGTAGCTCGTAAGAAATCTAACCTTTTAATCGGAATCGATTTAATCGACGAAGGTTTATTTGCTATGGATTTGGGATTAAAATTGGATGAACTCTCTCCTTTTTTTCTCACTCCATTTTCGGTTCCTAAGGTGTGTAAATGAAGAAATGAATAGCTTAGGTTATATTTATAAATGTATGCAACTTGTGCTATAATTATTATATTAAAAATATCTAAAATCCACTTGCTTGATGATCAAGCATTTCGGCTACCTCCATATGCTAGGGATAAGATTTTTGATCCTTATCATGTACAACCCATCCACTTGCTACCTTATCCTTTAATTAATACAACTCACCTTGATCAAGTTGCACAAAATCTTATCTTTTTCCCTTTCATGATTCTCGCCCCTTTTAGCTATTCTTGAGACAAAATCATATTCCCTCATATTTTAGTATATATATATATGTATCTTCTTACTTAACTATTATATATTATATTCATTTTATCATTCTTACAAGAAAATCGAGAATTCCCAACATGTTAGTATACTATATATATAGCTCGGCCATTTCATAGATTCATAGGATAATTTTATTATTTTTCCCAACTATATACTATACTAATATTATAAGATAAGGTCTCCTTTGAAAAGTCAAAATTTCCAACTACACAAGTGTTCACATTATAAGGTTGGAAAAATTATTTTCCAACCTATATTTATTCAACAATTTCGGCTATGTGTGTACAAAAGGGGTAAGTTACTTGTTTAAATTGTTAACTATCACTACTTTACACCTCAAACATGATAAGATAATACTCATCACCTCCCATTAATTATAGGTAGATATTTGTTCATGAAATCACATAAAATATCATACAATTTTCGTCCATTAGCTAAGGGATCTCCCACTTGTGCAAGTTGCAATTCCAACTCATATTATCTCTAATAATATCATATTAATATAATAATTATGATATATTATCAATTGGATAAGAATTAAAATTAATTAACACTATAGTTGTTCATTTTCGAAAATTTAGGGCTACATATGCTAAACATTTTATTCCTTAATTCTCTAGCATTATTTTGATGATAAATAATGCTCTTATATCATAAATTAATCATAGGAATTTGAATTTTATAATTCCATGATCATTTGACTGAGTTATCGACTCATATCTAAAACCGACGTTTGAAACGTCTCAAAATTCTTATAGGCGAATTATCTCTAAACGTTCAAAATAAAGTTGTAACAACTTTATTTATTCCTATAATAATAGGAAATTTCGAAATCTAAGCTTAATTGCTTAAAATACTGTAAGTCTTAACTGTCGAATCTATCTGACGTTAGAACATTACGTTCGAAGGAATATCAGAAATTATATTCCTTAATTCACTAAGCATCAGAGAATATCACACAGATATTATCCAATCATGCTTGGTCAAAGTCAAGCATTGACTAATTAAGATTTTAATTATCGAGTCTAAAACCCTAATTACGATTTATATTATCGTAATTAAGCATTAAAACTGCGGGATATTATAATTTCACATGTTTTCCGCTGCTAGATTATGAAGTCTTGTGTATGTTATGTTTTTGATAAACCTTAAACACTTGAAGTTCTAGAAATATTCCCGATATATGTCATACCATTCAGTGTTCCATGTCATTATTCGTTACTTAATCCTGTTTCAATTAACAGTCCCTGCTAATCCGTACTTTGGGTTGGCGGGCTGTTACAGATGTATATTGATAATGGAGTTCATGGTGAATTATTAGAAATTTTTGGGAAATCATATGGTAATTATATATAATTACCGAAAATACTTGAAGATTAAATGTTGATGTACAAATTATACTTAAGTGATATTATAGCATTTTAATGTTTTAGAGCCTTGATTAAGTGCTATATGAATTTACTAGATTTTTAGAAAATATATGTTTATATATTTGAGAATGGCCGAGAGCTAGTTGAGTTGGGTACATGATGTGTGAGTTGAAATTGTTGAATATTATGATATATTAGTGTTACATGATGATGATTAGGCATTGTGAGAATTTATAAGAATTTTAGAAAAATGGTTGCTATATAGTATGAAAACCGTGAGCTTTAAAGAATAGGAAAATAATGTCCAATTTTCCTATAGCTAATGTTAATACATATTAATGATCCTATGATAATATAGAGTGATATGTGATTTTATAAGAATTTTTTTGGAAGAGTTTTGTGAATTAAAGTATGAGGGCCGAAAGCTAAGTATGAGTAATTAAGAGTATTAAATTCATTTTATCAAGAAAAATCATATATTATATGATTAGAATATATTTTAGACCTATTAAGAATTTATGGGATTTTAGAAACATAGTATACTATGTTTATGACGAAACGTTATATTAAATAACGTTAGATGTGAAAAATAATATATAATGAACAAATTAGATCATACTTGAGTAAAGTATTGATCATGTCTATTGATTAACGTAAAAATCAAGATTTAAGATTTTATGATAAGAAATCGATTGAAAATCGATTTAGATGAAAATTGGTTAACAAATACGTGAGTAATTCGAAAAGTATGTTAAGAAAAGTGAAAAACATTGACTTAAGTCTACACGTATGATATACGTTGAATAAATACACTAATACGTGTAAAACGTATTAAAATTATAAGAATATCTCATTGGTGAGAAAAGATTTCATAGTTGAAATCATTTATCGAAAAACGTTGGTATTAGTTCAACGTTTAACCTAAATGGTTAATATGAGACCGTAGATCATATTACGTCTCTATCGAAGTACGAGAAATTATTAGTTAAGATATGCGATGAAACGACGTACTATTTTAGTTGAAAAATGTGAAGCATTATATTAGAAAGTTAGCAAAGTTTATTAAACTTTGAAAATCTCGAAATACGTGACCGACGTACTAAATTAGCTTCTTACGTAAAGGTGGGACGCGGACGTGATCGTTGGCGTAGAAAGAAAACGAATTAAGAAAGCTTACGTATCAGGTGGGCTTCTTTTCTTATCCTCAAGGATAAAATGCTTTATGATGCTTTCTTCGAAACGAAAAGTATTTATCTACAATGCTTATCTCAAGAAATGATGATGAAATGTTTATTTAATTACCTGCCCAAATGTTTATGTTTTTATATATGTATCCTATCCATGAATGTTGATGAATGATGATAATGTTGTTGGGTCGCTCCCAACTTATGAATGAAAATCGATATCGGATCCTATGCCGGAAGGACAATACCTGGCTAGGATTAACGTGTACACAATAATGGTGACTGGGGGCTGTAAGGACAATGCACGGCCGGTCACAGTGACGTAGAGGGAGGCCTCCTTCTACGGCGTTAATGATGATGTTATTTGAGAAATGAAAGGAAAGGGATATGGATCATACATACAAGGAAAATGCTTGGCCAAGTGACGTTTATGAAAATGATGAAATATTTTAGTAAGCACAGGGCCTTTCAAATAAAACCCTTGTGTCTTACCATGATGGGGCAATGTAATTTAAAGATGATAAAATGTTTTTGGCATAAGTCCACTGAGTGCATTCTTGTACTCAGCCCTGCATATCTGTTTTTAAATGTGCAGATTGAGCTGGTGATGCGATGGAATAGTGTTGAGCAATAGGAATGTTTGTCGCTGAAAGTTATACCTTGATTGTACATCGTCATATGTACATATCACATGTTTTCTGCTGCAAGAACTTAAGTTATGTATTAAAGTCCAAAAACATGCTTGATATATGTATCACAGTTTAATGTTAAATGGTCTCTCTGTTATTCATCCCTGTTTAGAGTAATAATCCCTGCTAAATCGTACTTAGGATTAAGGGGTTGTTACAATCATGCTTAGCCCATGGTTCAATTATTTCGAGCCCAAAATTAGATTCAATTAGGCCCATAGAACAAAACAAGCTTAAGCCCAAACCTCAACAAATAAATAAATAAATAAATAAAAAAAAAGGAAAGAAAACCCATCAATTTTTCTCTCTCCTCAACTCTTACTCCCTTTCTCTCGTAGTCTCAAACATAATCCAGAAACCCAAAACATAACTCTCCCATCTTCCTCCTTATTCCCTCTTCTCCTCCACCCTCACCCTCTCGGCACTAAAAAAAAAAACTCCAGAACAACCCCCCCTCATTTTCTCTCATATACCCATATCTCACATTTCTCTCTCTTCTCTATTTCTTTCTCTGAAGACGCGCACACACAACACAAAGCACACAAAACTCCATCATTTCTTCTTCAAAATTCCGACCGCTGCTGCCTCCCCGGATACCGGCGACATCCGTTGCCGTCGACCATCGCCACGTCCTTCATTGTTCTCACATCCCCAACCCTCTCTCAATTTCTCTCTCTAAAATGAAGAAATCCACTTCTCCCTCTTTCTTCTCCACCTATGCTGCCGCCACCACCACCACCGTCGGCGACAGCCACGGCTTCCATCTCCTCACTTCTCTTTCCCAACCCACTCCCACTCTCGTTGCCCCTATCTCTCTCTCTCTATCCTCAGACCCATTTCTCCTACTCTCTCTCTCTCTACCCAACAACAGGAAACCATCTCCCTCTTCTCCCTTCTGCCGCCGTCGCCGACCCCCCCTTCTCTCCTACCTTCCGTCGCCGTCACCGACCTCTCTCTCTCATGCCTTCCACCACCATCTCGGCTCCCTCTCCCATTGCCAAAATCCCTCTCGTCCCCCTCAACAAAACAGCAGCAAAACTCAAGCACAACAAGAAAAAGACATACCAGTAATTCATGTATTTATATATATAAACATGTTCTTATCAACTCTGTTTTTATGCTTCTAGTTTCATTTTAATTGCAAGGTGTCCAGACTAAGAAATCATATATTACAGATAAATGAGTTGTCTTGTGGTGTGAAGAATGATATAATTATGATAGCTTGTTGTAATGCTAAGGAATTGGCTGCTTGCATCAATATCATATTCTGTTTCTTCTATTTGGTTGGTCTTGAGTAAATAGAATTTAGAAGCAAACCTTGAGAAGGATTTTGCTGTGTACTAAGTCGGCAAAAGATAATCTGGGATTCAGGAGTGATAGCTTGTTGTTTTTAAATGATTCTCTGCGTTTTAAATCTGAGAGTTGTGTACCAAAAATATGAATAATGGTAGGGGTACATTTCGATGTCTTTGAATTTGTTGGTTTACTGTAGAAGAAATGGGAGATATAAAGAAGAAATTCTTTGTTGTATAAGAGAGAACTAAAGGAAATATTTTGTCATTTTGAGAATTTGGAGCAGGAAAGAAAATACAGCTCAATGTGGATGAAAAAGGTAAGAATTTTTGAGGTTAAATAGAACTATGAAGGCTACCGTGGAAGGAGTTGGAACCGTAAAATCTTAATCCATTATTAAGATTAATTAATCTGGATTAGCAAAATATCTGGTTTTTAAAATAATTGGGCTTCTAAATTACAATTGTTCGGCCCACCAATATAAAAGGCCCAATACATTAACATCAAGCAATTAAAACTTGGCATAACTAGGAAAATAATGTTAACCAATTTACAAATCAAACATGCTTAAACTTAAAATAAATCCAATTCATTTTTATAAATGACTACAACCCTAAAGTCACCAAACTTCATTTTTAAAAATTCAAGATCAATAAATCGACCTCGTCTTTCTTTAAAACATTTATGCGAATTCATAATAAATTCACATATATAGTCATATAATTGCATTTGGTAAATCATGGTAAATTCGACTTTGCTTTAGAACTTTCATAAATTCCTTGTTGGAATTAAAATCTATATATATATATATATATATATATATATATTTTATCGGGTGCGAATCAACTTGACTTCTAAACTCAAGAAATCTTCTAAAAATCTATTTGTAGGAAAACGGGATATTACACTACTTGATTCCACAAATTTCAACAATTTCAATAATTTAAGCCATCATCTATGATATTTAAGCATTATAAGCATAAAAGAATTAATAAACATAACAAAAATTAAACAATTCCACTCTACTTTTCATCTCAAAATTTTCGAAATTCATGGAATGTGAGGAGATCATATTCTTCAAATTTAACCATAAAAACTTGGATTAAATATGGTATTTACCTCTTTTGGTGATGATTAGAACTTAATTCTACACTTAAACTTTGGAATAATTGAAGAAAATATTTAGTGTGTGTGAGTGTCGAAAATGAGAGAAACGAGAGAGGTTGGAAGATGATCAATATGAATGTTTATTCTAAAAGGTATATATATATATATATATATATATATATATATATATATATGTGGATTTATTTATTCATTTTTCATTATTTATCACAAATTTCTAGGATACTCTTTAATTTATCCTCTAAAAACTACTAATATTGGGCATTATTATTCTTTAATAATAAAAACTCAATATTCTGATTAATATAAAGATCCAAAACAAATAAATCAATTATTGGAATACAAATGATATAAATATAGATTTAACTCTTTTATATACAAATAATCAAATATTTATTCTATTTATTCTAAAACTTTCAAAAATTATAAAAAAAATTCCTCATCACTAGATATTAATAAAATAAAATTATTTAAGCCACTTACTAGTTTAAACATTATTCCATTTCATTTTATAAATAAATCTCATATAAACATTGATTAATACATTTCTTAAAAAGCATTTCTATTCAAATAAATTTTTCATTCAAACATACCATACTAACCATGTATTTCCTATTTTTCATTCAAATGTCACTTCTTTATCGATTTTTAGGGATGTAATACCTTTAAGCCCCTAACTAGTACTTAATTAGGCTCTAATTAAGACTATAAGATTTTCGGGTTACTACACATGAAAAAGCCAAAGGAGAGAGGCAGGTGCTTCAAGTGCGGTAAGACTGGCATTGGAAGGCTAAGTGCCTTATGTTCAAGGCTCAAGGTACATTATTGGCTCTAGTAAAGAAAAAACATGTTTAGCGACTTGTTCTACTCATTCGTGGGTAGTATATACGTGTGCGACTGATCATGTTTGTTACACCTTGCAGGGGTTCCTGCGAACAAGGCTGCTGAGTGATGACAAGATAAGGATCTCCACGGGCAACGCGGAAAAAGTCGAGGCCGTTGCAGTCGGAGATGTTACTTTATGCTTTGATAGGACAGTTTTAAGAGATATTTTATATGTGTTGAAGTTACGGCGAAACCTTGTTTCGGTTTCCAAACTATTTACTCATGGATATTCAGTTGTTTTGAGTGGTGTTTCTATCATGAGAAATGACGAGTTTATCTGTGGTGGCATATTATATAATTCTCTTTATACTATTTCTGCTAAGCATAATACCTATAATTATGTCGCATTTACTACATCAAACCATAAGAAGAGGAAATTTTCTTCGAAGATGACACCATATATTTTTGGCTTCTTAGATTAGGTCATATTAATCCAAATATGATCCAAAGATTGATTAAGAATGGAGCATTGGGCGATTTTACGGTTACTCAGTTCTCAGTCTGTGAATCATGTATAGAGGAAAAGATGTCGACCAGACCCTTCAAAGCGAAGGGGTGTAGAGCCAAAGAGGTGTTGGAGTTAGTCCATTCTGACTTGTGCAGACCGATGTCTACAAAAGCTCGTGGAGGGTATGAGTATTTTATCACTTTCATTGACAATTACTCAAGGTACGGATATGTATACCTGCTTCACCGCAAGTTTGAATGCTTTTAGAAATTCAAAGAATTTAAGGCGGAAGTGGAGACGAAGCAAGGTAAAAGTATCAAGTCACTGCGATCTCATAGTGGTGGCGAATACCTCAGTAACGAGTTTAAGGACTATCTGATGCAGTGTGGGATTACGTCCCAGCTTACTACACCGGGCACACCACAGCAAAACGATGTGTCAGAGCGAAGAAATAAGACTCTCTTATAAATGGTTAGATCAATGATGAGTTATGCAACTTTGTTTATTTCATTCTGGGGGTATGCCTTAGAAACAACGGCATATTTGCTCAATCTAGTATCGTCCAAGTCAGTCGACAAAACCCCTTTCGAGTTATGATTTGGGCGTAAGCCTAGTTTAGGTCATATAAGGATATGGGTCAGTCCAGCACATGTGCTGAACAAGAAGGCTCACAAGTTAGAGGCTAGATTTGATGCAAAGCTATTTATAGGATATCCAAGAGGAACGAAAGATGGTTATTTCTATAGTCCTAAGGATCAAAAGGTCGTTATTAGCACCAGCGTCCGATTCTTGGAAGAGGACTATATGAAAAATCACAAATCCAAAGTTGAAACCATTCTTCAAGAATTGGAAGATGATCGTATTCCACAACCAATTCCGGTGAAGGTACAAGATGTCAAGTCTAGTGGGAGGGATCGACACCAGATACTTCAAGAAATTGAAGTAGGTCGAGTTTCACTGGAGATACCGACTGTACAAGTGGCGCCTACCCAACAAGTTATACAAGAAAGGGAACCACAAGTTACTGCATCCACTGTTGCCATTATGCCAGTAGCATCTCGTCGTAGTGGGAGGGTTGTGCGACAACCTAATCGATTTATTCCTTGCATTTGATCCCTCGATTGGCCCATCATGGCCTGTTGCTGCTGAGAATTTAGCCCACTACCTATGGAGAGTCCACTGGGACTCAGTTCTAATTATGTATTATTCTAATACCATCTACAGTATCTAAATAGATATTATATGATATTATTAGATATCAAGAGATAATTATTCTAGATATGATTTATCTTCAGGGATACAAAGATAATTATTGTATTTATTAGATATGCAAGGATTCTATCTAAATAGGATTCTAGGAATGCATCATAAATACAAGATGAGAGAAAATCAGAAATTAATCCTATCATTTTTGTTGTGATTTTCGAAAATCACTAGAACAAAGTAGGAGGTGAATTTTTACAGTATTCTCCATAGATTGCTCTCACTCAGTATTAGAGAATAGATATCTGGGATGCAGTCCAGAAGATCAAAGCTGGAGTCTGCCATTGATCTCATATCCCTGAAATTCGCAGGTAAACACAAGTAAACACCTATGTGTTGCAATTAATTATATAGATGCATGCTATGTATATAATAAATGTATGATGAATTAAACATCCAAGATAGATACTTGGGAAGAGGGTAAAATAAGATTTTCCTATAGAACGTGCATCATTTTAGAAATAAATTAGGTTTTTAAAACTCAAAAATTTCAACTCCAATTTATAGTGTAGGGGATAGATAAGACCTAGAAATGAGTTATGTTATGGTGTACCTTTCTCCATGACATGAGTATTAAGTCCTAGACTTATCTCGTAGGATTTATCAAGCAAGGCAAAACAATCATCAGTTGAGATCTTACAATACCCCGAGAACATGTGGGTTATATTTGCAGAGTGTTTCAGGTTATTAAGCCCTAAATGTTGCAAGGTAAAATATTTATGAATGCATGCATAAAATGTATTGTTTGTATGCTACCAAGTTAAGAGACCAACAACATCAATCCAAAGTTAAGGGATCAACAACATCAATCCAAAATTAAAGGATCAATAACACTAATCCAAGTAAGACGCGTAGGATCGAGACAGACAGGTCAGGCCTATGTACATTAAAGTCTGGTTTGGATACGTAAGGCTCGGCCAGACCCCATACGCAGCACCAAGGTAAAGGACCTCATGGGGAACCGTCCCCTTGGTCAGAACAGGTTAGCACTGAACCTAGAAATATGTGCACAATGAGCTACATCGCAAGTTAAATGATTTACATAACTGTAGAGTAGATTTCATTTTTTTAAAACCTTTGCAGTTATGAAGTTAATGCATTTCGTTCACATGTTTCAGTTTCTTCAGCAAGTTTTACAGAAAAAGGGCAATTAACTCATTGAATGCACTAGTACTCAGTCCCAAATTATTTTCAAATGTTTTCAGGTTGAGCGATGGTGGAGGAAGGCTAAGGTGACGATGTTCCCCCGACAGATGAAGACGTTATTCTATTGGCCTAGTTGCCTCGTTTTGCTTTTGTCATTTGAAACTTGATACTTTCATGCTAGACGTTTGTACTCATCCACTCGACTCAAGTTGTTTTAATTGTTCTGTTTACTCACTATGTATGATGAGTTTTGAACCCTTAAATTCATCGTTTCCAGTTAGAACTCGAAGTCTTCATACTGAGTTTCGGGTATTTTTTGTAGTGTTGATTAACACAATTTTATGCCATGTTCCCAGTTGTTATGTTGTTAGTCGTAACTTTCCCTCTTCCCGTAACACCCCCTGTTGCGAGCTGTTACAAGACGCAAAGTTCAACCTAGCTAGAAGATCTTGAGGTTGCAAAAATGGATCAAGATACTGTGGCAAGAGAGGCTTAATGTCCAACTCCTCAGCTTTACCTAGAAATGGAACTAAGAATATAAAGAAGAAATAAATGACTTCCAAACGCACCAGGAATTTTTGCACTTCAACTTTTGCATGGTAACTTGTTATTTGTACGGTTGTAAACAAACTAAGCTGTTCATGAGCTATTCGGAGCTAACTTAAAAAAAACAAAAAAAAAAAAACTCATTCAAAATTCATTCATTTTGTAAATGAATCGAACTTGAGCCTCGAATCGAGCTCGATAAGATTTTCGAACCGAACTCGAGCTTATGGATGTTCGGCTCGTGAACTCACAAACATGTTCACAAACATGTGAAATAATAAATTAATTTTATATATTTAAATAATTAAAACTAATAATAAATTACAAAATTTAATAATTCGAAATCAAAATTGAAAACGAGCAAAATTTGAGCTCGAGTTCGGACATATCACATACACGAACAATTATCAAACCGAATTCGAGCTACTCAAAAGCTTAAAATTTTACAAGCTCAAACTCAATTTTAAGCTTGAATTTGAGCTCAAGTCGAACTCGAATCTATTAAAATTTTAACGAGCCGAATTCGAGCTTGTAATGTTGAACTTAATTCGTATATAGACCTAGTTATTTGTCACGCTATTTACCTAAATATTAATTAGTGAAGTATATCGTTTCATCAAATTTACATGAAGGAGCACAAAAATATATGTATGTTGACGCAATATATAATTTGGATTGGCAAGGCAGCATTCACAAGCTTACCATTTTCAGTCCGAATTTAATCAACAAGCATCGCGAAGAAAATAAGAAAATTAAAAGGGATATCTCGAGCATGAAAAACATCCACTGCAGCTTGTTCAATCTAACGTAAACCAATGAATATCAATACACAAATCATAAATGGGAGATGAAAGGATATTATCTGGGAAAATAAAAATAAAAGAATGTGGTCCTCACCAATCACGTTACGCTGCAAACAAGTATAGATGTCCAAATGAAATGCGTGACACACAGAACAAAAATGGCTCAGCACGCCAGCGCGGCCCAAGTTAGAGGGTGTTTGGCTGAGCTTATAAGTTCCCAAAAGCAAATTTTATGTTCGCTTTTTAGCTTTAAAAACAGGTTATAAAATTTATTTTGGAGAACTTATAAACTCAGCCAAACACCCTCTTAGTCTACAATGATTACACATAAGATGACACCCTAAAGTTAAATCTAGAATTGGTGGAAAAAAAATTAAATAAGGATAACCTAAAAACAAACATAGAAATGGGGTGGATACCATATCAGCTTATAGAACACATTGTCCTCATACGATAAAACCCCATGTTTGAACACCTAAGCGACTCAAGCAGAAGCTTGGACTGGCCCGTTAGCTCTGAACCCACGACCCCTTCCACGAATTCCCCTCCCACGGCCACGACCTGCACCACAACAAATTCATCTCTCATGTTAATTTCACAGTAACCATATCTCTCACAGCAGCTTAACCTATTTACCAGATTCATGGGTATCAGAGCAAGAAAAATAATACAAAGCAGAGAGGAACGACAAGTAGTAACTATTCTCTAAATGAATTAATAATAATTTGATGTCTCCAAATCCTTCTCCATACCCCACGTGAAAGCAAGGGACTCTCCTATACTTTCCAGTAGCATCAGACATATCTCTAATATATCTCCAAGGTGACATATTTGTATGCATGAAGCAAATACCAATTAAAGAACTGTTTCCCACTACGAAAGGGATTCGTTTCAACATATTGGGTTCATAAAAGAAAACCCCCCCCAAAAAAAATATCTAAACATTCCTCACAACTATCTGTAGAAAGAAAACATCAACCCAACAATAACTGTACCTCGTGGTGCTTCTTGATTGTAGCCTCCCGCATCATGCTGAGCATCCCTCTGAGGACCAAGATAGCCTCCCCTTCCACGGCCACGGAAACCGCGGCCTCTACCTCGTCCCCTACCTCTGCCATACCCACGATTCCTTTCATAGCCTCCATAATCATACTCGGCAGAGGCAAAATCATTCCCTATAGAAAGAACAGCTCAGATAGTATAGATACATTACCTACACTAATAATTGACAGAAAGTAGGCAAACTTCCAGAACCCGGAGCCCAGACAACATTGAGTTGAACAAACTGTATACCAGATTGGAATCTATGTCTTCCCCTCCCTCTGCCACCTCGGCCTCTCCCATGGGTAGGAGGTGATCCCTCTGGACCAAAAACAAGACATCAAAACATAACATGTATTTGTAGTTCAGAAAGCTCGGAAATTAGCAACTGCGACACTACCTCCATCATAGTCGAGATCTGTAGACACCTTCACCTGATCTTCTGGTATTGGCTGTTGGTACCTAAACATGCCGGCCGGTCAGTAAGGTTGCTTGGATGAAGATAATCAAACTAGAAAAACAAACAGTGTGCAGGACAAGAACAGATAATAAATACCAAATGGCAAACAGTGGCTTGATTTGTTCATAAAGCTAAATTTTATTTTGTCTTTGCTACGTATCACATTGTCCACCTATTAACACTTACAAGAAAAGAAATTGAATAAAACAATTAGCACTTGACTTACAATGAAAAAATTTGGTTTGACATCTAAAGTAATACTTGTCTCCAACTCAAATAAAACAAAACAGTTCATAGTAATTTCCTGTTCGGAATACACCTATTTTATCTATGGAAAATGAAAAAAAATTAATGAATTCAAGTTCCAACCCTATAACCAAATGAAATGTACTATACTGACTTGACACCTAGCGTAATTTTCATTGGACACTAAACCAAAAACAGCATTACTTGAACATCAACCCATCCTTAATGAAATCCACTGCACAAATATGTTTTCTACATTTAAGACAAAAACCAAACATAGCCTAAATGGTGGAATTTCTGATTGTTCAAAGATACTCCACAGACTGCAGAAATACAACAAAACTAAAAGTATAAACTTCCAATAAACTCACCCGATGTTTGATGTATCCAGCTCCTTTTTTGAGAGTGAGATTGTAACCATTGAAACTTTCCTTGTGGTTTCCAGACTGAGAGAGAGAACATACAACATGTAAGGAACATAGTTGTTCATCTTTCAAACAAAAAGATGTATAAAGTCACAACTTTAAAAGTGTTTCTTTTCCCATTAAGTTTCGCCTTACATTTGAAGACCTTCCTCCAGGGGTTCCCATGTGTCGGTTATGTCGGTAGATTGAATTGCAGTAATCTGATGAAGACCAACGATTCTCCTCTGAACCAAAGAAAATTGCAATATCTTGAGAGAACCATCCGAAAAATCAACTTCTAAATGGAACCTAAAATAACCACTAAAAAAACCTTGATCAACTCCACGATTGTCACAGTTTTATTGATGGCTCTGCCCATTGCCTTAAACACTATATCATCCGAACCTTTCTCCTACAAGGCATTGAACAATAAGATTCTCTGACAAGTATCACGAAAATTATCAGGCATAGCAATCATTGCTTATACATAAGAAAACATGCCAAACATACACATGAAGGATGCAGCACAGTCAATTTCATTATCTCATAAATTCAAAAAGAAAAACTAAAATAATCATAAAATCTCCACGTTGTATAAAACCTGGAAACAAGTATAAAAATGGTGCAAGTTCAAGGCACATATTGATCGAAAACATGCATCATAGAAGCATTTTCACAAGGCCTGAGACCTCATTCAGAATGCAAGCAAACAGACAAACAATTATAGTGTATACTACTAAAAGTCGATCAACGTTGGGCGACAGTGACACTCAACAAAAATGGCATCATATTAAAAAAGTGGTATAGGTAGCAGGAAGAAATATTAGCACAATAGTTTCTAACATTAAATTTCATCAGAATTCTTAGACAGCTAATTAATAAACTCAATCAACTGCAATGATTAGCCCACTCATCAAGTATGCCCTTAAAAAATACGAATTCATAAAAACATACTTCCTCCCTCCACAAAAATGTATCACTTTCATTTTTAGAACACTACTCTTTATTATTCAACCTCACGAATACTCATTATTTACCAAAAAAACAATTCCTTCCACTCAGAACTTATCAGATGGTGGGCCTTTCTCCACTCAAACAATACCCACCAAACAATATAACCCGTGCCCACCAAAAGTGAGGCAGTAATAAATTATCAATGAGTATCCGCAACACCATCTTAACATTTAATCCACATTCTGAACAATGAAATAAATAAAAAAACGTAACAGCCGCAAAAATCGGAAAGAGGCTCCAAAGGACAAAGCAATCTTTTTAATACGTGAAACATTTCCAGCAAAATCAAACAATTAGCTTGAAATACACAAAATAAATGTAGAGAAATACCTGAAGCAGAGTCATGGCGTAAGTGATGTAGCTTCGCATCCTGCCTTGGCTCGTAATCCGAATCTCATTCTCATCAATCGGAGTCTCAACCTTCGGCTTTTCCACTTTCTGGTACCTATCCATACTCTGCAAAATTCAACACCAAAAACAAAATTAGCGCCCCGGATAGATGCCATAAACAGGAAATTAAAACAGAAACACGTGGAATTATCTGATTAATTAATGAAGGGGAAAGATAACTAGGGTTTTGCTGGTAAAACAGAAGAGCTACGAATCTGAAGTTCCTGAATCGAACAGGGAAATTTAGGATAAGAATGAGAAATTCAAACTGAATATGAAAAATAGTAATGAATTACGTTGGTGCTGTGTATTTGCAACTTACAAGTAAAGATAAGATTATAGGCTCCAGCCCTCTTCTCTGGCTTCGTATCTTCGTTACGCCCTAACCTTAATTTCTGCGCCCCTCCGCAGCCATTTATCGGCCCGGTTCGTGTATCTGATCTAGCTAATCTTTGCCGGTCCGACAGGCTGTTGTTTTTTTTTTCTATTTTGTGTTTTTTTTATGTTTTAACACCAAAAACTTGCATTTAATTCTTTTTTATGACGTCCACCAAAAACTTATATTTTTTATTTTTGAAAACATTGTGCCACCCCATAGGGCCTTTGTACTCATACTATCCATTAATATATTCATTTATTATTTTTACTTACTAACATTCATTACAATTTATTAAAACTTATGACACCAAAAGCAATGCAAGCTTTTCCTGGACGGATGAAGTATATTATCCCTTCGTCCCTAAAAATTATTCCTAAGAATCTACAGTACGATTTTCTAATAAAAACTGTGGAATATTTATGTAATAAGTATAGATAGTGATGAGTCATAAATAGTAAAATGTGTAAATAAATAATATTATTGATTGTAATAAATAAAAATAATGATGGACCATTGATAATAAAAACATAAATAAATGAGATTGTTGGAGTTTATAATTATAAAATATTTTTTGGAGTAGTTTCTATAGATAATAACAGAACAAATTTTACGAACATAACGGAACAAAAATGATGAATAAATATTGGATAAGGAGGGAATATAAAATGTGCTAGTATAAATTTTATAGTATACTCCATAAAAACATGAGTTTTATAGTCATTTTGGTTTAAAAAGACAAAATTATCATTGGACCCACAACTAAAAAAAATTCAAAAGATAAAGATATTCTCTCTCTCTCAAAAGTGTGCCCTACACTCTCTCTCTCTCTCTCTCTCTCTCTCACGACGCACACTTCTCTCCTCTCTCTCACGAAGCACTCATCCATGCGTCTCCATTTCTCTCACATTCAAAAGGAAAATTCAGTCACACAAACGCACAATATGAGTGATAGTGATACAGATCCACGGTACTCGCCGGACGCGGCGGAGCAAGTAGTGGCTGAAGGAGAGAGCTCCTCGGTGGAAGAAGCTTCCACGTCGGAGTAGTCGCCGCCACGCACGTAAGCACGTTGTTGGCCTTCTACTTCGGATCGACGACCTTCAACTTCAGGCACTGAATTACGAGCGTCACCGCCTCCGGTGAGTAATGTGGCATTTAAAATTGAATTTTCATTGTATACACGAAAGTTTTCATGTATTACACGATATTTTTCATGGGGTGTAGAATGTCGTGTAGTGATGAAATTTCGACTGTTTGTGAGTTTAGCAACTTAAAAATTGAATTTAGATTGCATTTGTTGATTTTCTGTGCAAATAACTGTGTTCGAAAGTACACGATTGTCACTGTGTACTGAAGAACCGTGCACGATTCTTCAATACACGGTGACAACCGTGCACAGTTCTTCAGTACACGGTACCGTGCATGATTCTTCAATACACGGTGACAACCATGCACAGTTCTTCAGTACACGGTGTGTCACCGTGCACGGTTCTTCAGTACACGGTGACAACCGTGCACTCTGTTCTGTAGTACACGGCTCAAACCCTGTACACGGTTTGAATCGTGTACTGAAGAACAACGTTCAATAATTATTTCCAGCGAACATTCATAGTGTATACTGATTATTTTTTGTTTAAACAATATTAATCTTGTGCATTTATAGCCTCGTAGTAGGTGGTTATTGTTTGGTATGAATTTGTGCTTATTCTTGGTATTGTTTTACATGTTATTTTCAGTGGTTTGTCTATTTGTGCCATTGGTTTGATTAATATTTATCGATTCGAACTTACTTCGTTTGTTTCAATGTTTTGTAGAAAATCGGCATTAAATAGGATTAAATGAATTTGCCAAGGATCAAGTATAATGAAGAGCATCTTGACAGGAGTTCGTAGGCGAAAACCGTGCGTAAATCGGAGTTCAGCCGAGGGAGAACGAGTCGAAGTGTTAAAGTCGCGCACGGCACCCGTCGCGTGCCCAACGCCACAAGACGCCCGCGACGCCGCCCGCCCGCCTCGCCACCCGTGCACGCTCATCGCCAGGCGCCCGCCGCCAACGCGACCACCAGCGCCCGCTCGGGCCTCGGCCCGCTCCAGCACGCCTTACGTCCGTGGCTGATCCCGGCGCTCGTCGTGCGCCTTCACGCCAGCCACCCGACGCCGATCCGCAGCACCGCCGAGATCACACGCCTTCGCCGCGCCGCCCTCGGCCAGTAGCGCGCCGCGTGCCGTCGTGCGCCAGCGCGCCCGCTTGCAAGCATCTTCCGCTGCGTTCACCAATCTCCAAGACGTGCTCGTTGCCAACCGGCGCTCGTCCGCCGCTTTCCTCGCCCAAGACCGCTACCTTCCGCCGCGCTTACACGACGCCCACGCGCCGCCACAAGACGCCCAGGCGCTCGCGGCGTTTCAGCAGCGTTCACCAATCTTCTTGCGCTTCTCCTCGAACGCGGCGCCGACCTCCTCGCCTCCTCCTCGCGCTGTTTCTCCAAAGACTTTCGGCCACCCGGTGCTCGACCACTCACGGCCCAGCGCGATCCGGTTCGCGCGCCCGGCCCACCTCTCCAGCGCCGCAACTCTCTCTGCCGGCCGGCGTCAAGTGATCCGACGTTCGGGCCGGCGAATATTTTGAGCCGACGCTCACTCCAAACCGGCGCTCACCTTTTAATCAGAACACTCCGTTCAACGTGCATTCATTGTGAACCAGCGCTCACTCATTATTATATATATTTACGCGTTAGGTCATTCAGAGAGAGCTCAGTTCTTATTTTATGGTTCAGTGGCGCAGCCGCGACACTTCTTTTCAGATTTCTTCCCAATTCTTCAGGCGACAACACAGAGATAATTCTTAGTTTAATTTCTGCTTTTATTTCTTAGATTTAATACTTTAGTTTATCGCTTTTCGCTGTCGAATTAATCTGTTGGGTTTATCGATTATTATTATTGGATTTTCGTGTTCCTTTGATTAACATTGCTTAATGATTTCTTGCGTTCGATTAATTCATGTCTTGTTGGTTAATTGATATTTATGGTTTATTTGCAATTAGACTTGGATTAGGGCTTGACAAACCCTATGAATTGGATTGCTATTGCTTTTGTTTATTGCTTTGATTTATCCTGCTTTCGTGGTTCAACTAGGGATTGACAACCCCTGGTTTAGATTTATTGCTTTATTAGTTTGGCTCGGGATTGACAACCCGTAGTTTAACATTGCTGTTTATTTTCTCGTATTTCAATTCCCGTATGTTCCAAAACCCTTGTTTGCGTTAGAATGTTTAGGATTTAATTGCTTTCTGTGCACGACACGAACAATCGCCCTGATAAGTTTTCCTTGAGAGACGACTTAGGTTAACTTATCACGCTACAATTACCTCGTACGATTGCGAGTGAATTTAAGTGTGTTTTTAGCTCGATCAATTTTGGCACCGTTGCCGGGGAAAACTTTAGGCGTATTGTTTGTGTTGTTTGTTTCTGTGTTTCTTTTTGTTTTGTTTGGTTATTTTCTCCCCCAGGTGCATGTGATCTTGTTTTTGTTGTTGGTGTCTGTTAATGCAGGGGTACCAGCAGTACGAATATGGTCAAACAGTGGGGGAGGAAAGTTCGTCGTATTGGGCAAATTCTTCTTACGAAGAAGGAGCTCGGTTCGACCATGTTGAGGGATATCCGTCTGTTTATGAGCAACAATATGGTTCGGGGTGGAATAACCAACCCAACTCAGAAATGTGGATTCAACCCGACCAGGATTATTGGGATCCACAGCAGCAGCAGCCGCCTCCTCAGCCCGACTCGGGATGGTGGGAACCACAACATGATTATGGATGGTGTGATCCACATCAGCCACAACCTCCACAGCAACAGTGGTACGACCCGCAACAGGAGTATTATTCACCACCATACCCACTACCACCTCAGAGATTATCTTTTGAGGATACGTTCGCCCAATGAATGGACCTGTTAGCCCAAAGAATGGATGCTCAAGACTCCACACATCAGCGTTTAGAGACGCAATTGGGAAAGATTAGTAGCATGCTTGATGAGTTGTTGCAGCAATGGAGGGAACTTCCAAACCAATCCGATTAGGTCCAGGCGGTCACTATTCTTGAAAGTGACCCAATTATTGAGAATTGGGTGGAAGAGACAACTGAAAGAGACAACTGACGAGTCGCTGCAGCCAGAGAAGGTGGAAAATGAGAAAGAATGGGCATGTGAGGATGAGAAGCAGGATCAGAGCCACGAGGAAGTTGTTACAAGGACAACTGACGAGGAAGAGTGGGCACATGAAGTTGATAACACGCCAAAACCCACTCTGGAAGTGAAAGAACTGCCTCAACAATTGAAGTACGTGTTCCCAGAGGAGGACAAAGTGAGGACAAAGGTTGTGGTAGCATCCATAATTTGTCAACATCCTAATTCACCAAAGTATTGTGCTTTGGGAATTGAAATTATCTATTTTTCTTTGGAGAATAGGATGTTTGTTTTGAGCTTAAATGATGCATTATTTGCTTTCTTTACTGACCTCTATTCTTATATGGTTATTACTGATGCTCTGGCTGAGATGGTATTCCTGCAGGTAAAGGACTATGGATAGTCCGTTGTTGATTAGAATACGTCGTGCTCACGACGTTAAACTGAGTACTACGTGGGAGTTCACCCATGGATTTTTCTTTGCTTTTCTTTTTTCTCTTTTTGCTTGTTTTGTTGTTCTCTTTGATCTATATGTTGTCTCTGTGTTAGTTTTGCTCAAAATTTGAACGTTGTCAGCCGCGAGGTGTAGCCGTGATACTCCGATTCTGCCGTGCACGCTCACATTCCAACCCTGCCACTGCCATATTTTATCAGGGAAGTCTCCTCCTCTATTGGCTATTTTTGTGTTATTAATGTTTTGAGCTCTGGGGACAGTGCTTGAATTTAGTGTGGGGAGAGAGTATTTGGTTTTGTGGGCGTGATATATATATATATATATATATATATATATTTTTGTACGCTTGGTGATGTGCCTTTGTGCTTATTTTGATTGTTTGGACGCAAGCTTTATCTATGCGAGTAAGTTAGGATTTTGATTTGTGCAACTGAACTCTGTGGTATTGGTCAACCTTGATGTATTCTCGTTTATCTTAATGTTATGTTATTGAAGTGCAATGTGAATTGACGAGATCGTGTGAATTGATTTTAAATCGGGGGTTATTGATGTGATTTGTCCGGCTAATGCTAGGGGTAGTGTTAACAATGTGGTTACCTATATACTCGTTTCTATTAAAAAAAATGTGTGAAAAAGAAGAGAAAAGAAGGAGAATGAAAACTCCAATAAATTGTTGAGATTGTATAAATGGAGGATGTGATTCTGCCCCTCTTTCTCGTAAATTGGGAAATGGGCATGGGAAACCACGATAGGAGACTTGAGTTCATCGAGACTTCACCTTTCGAACATTGTTCCAAAATCTTTTAATACTTTCTTTGTGTTCTCAAAGAAACTTGTTGCTAAAGGTAACCATTTTAGTTAATTCACCCCTAGCGGAGAGTTGGGTCTGAGCAAAAATAATCTACTTGTTTGTTTGATATTTTCACAATCTTAGATTTGTTTCACATGAACTTTGACTATGAATTCATCATGTTTGGGGGAATTGCAAAACGAGGTTTGATTGATTAGAATAAGAGTGAAGTTGCATGAATTATTTTCCCTATTTTTATTGGTATAGAGTTTGCTTGAGGACAAGCAAATGGATAAGTGTGGGAGAGTTGTTTGGTATGAATTTGTGCTTATTCTTGGTATTGTTTTACATGTCATTTTCAGTGGTTTGTCCTATTTATGCCGTTGGTTTGATTAATATTTATCGATTCGAACTTACTTCATTTGTCTCAATGTTTTGCAGAAAATCGCCAATAAATAGGATGAAATGAATCTGCCAAGGATCAAGTATAATGAAGAGCATCTTGACAGGAGTTCGTAGGTGAAAATCGTGCGTAAATCATAGTTCAACCGAGGTAGAACGAGTCGAATTATTAAAGTCGCGCACGGCACCCGTCGCATGGCCCAACGCCCGCGCCCGCCTCGGCCACCCCGGCGCTCATCGCTAGTGCCCGCACAGCAGCAGCGTGGCTCGGCCACCCAAGCCCGCCGGGCCTCGGCGCTGCTCCAAGATGCCTCTCCGTCCGGCTGATCCCAGCTTCGCTGCCGCCATGCCTTGCCACCCGGCACTCGATCCGTAGCGCCCGCCGAGCTCACACGCCTTCGCCCACGCCTCGGCCCAGCACTCGCACGCACCCGCATGCCCGCGTGCCCACCGCGCGCCCTCCTGCGTGCATCTTCCGTGTGCGTTCACCAATCTCCACCGCGCTCGATAAGCCTCATTTTACATGATTTATAAGGCTATATTCGCTTGCTTCTAAGTGATAAGTGATCTTTTGAGTTGTCTTTTGATATATTTATGTTTACCTTGGAAGATATTATGCCATGTGTATTTCATGTCATTTTAGCATAGGTTTTGATGTCAAAAAGGTGGATCACGATAAAGAGGAATCAATAGCCCAGTCGCGAGCTCATGCGAAGAAGAACTGTTTGAAAATGACGTTGAATATGAGATAATGGATTTGAAAAAGATGGATGTACAAAGTTGACTATGTTAAAGAGCATCTCGATAGGAGTCCGTAGGCGCAAACGGATCGCAATTCGGAGTCCGGACGAGAGAGAACGGAGCGAAACAGCGAAGTCGCGCAATGCATAGCCGAGGGACATCATGCCTCGCGACCAGCTATCGCGAAAGAAGAGAGAAAGCCCGCCTCGCGAGGAAGAGCCGAATTTTGGCACTTTTGAATGCCTCTCGACCTACTCTTGACTCCTCTCTAGCTTTGCTGAGAGGAGCAATGAAGCTCAAATGACCGAGAATTCGCGTGCTCCTTCGCGAATCAAGGATGCCTGAACGTCTCATGAGGCGAGTTAGAGTCCAAGTATATTTCAATCGAGTCCGAGATGGAGAAGGATTGGAAAATTGACGTAAAAGGAGCTCATGACTTATTATAAATAGGAAGATAGAGCGAGAGCTTAGATACACCATTCCATAGCGTAACACAAATTCTTTCTTTATATTCTTTTGCAAGTTCTATTCCGCTTTCTTAGCTTAGTTTATTTTAGAGTTCAATTTTATTTACGGATCGAAGCTGCTATATTGTTCTTCGTGGATTCCTACGGTTTTATTTATTTAATTCAGTTTATGTTATTCTTATTTATTTATTGTTTTGTTATTTTAATTATGCGTAGCTAAATTTCAGATTGATCCTAGGGTTTGTATGTCAACTAGATTTATATAAGTAATCTGTTGATCTTGTTTTGCCGTCCCATTCATGATTTATAATTCTTGGGTTTAATTCTCATGTGTTGGTATCGGACAATATTGATGCATGCTAGTTATGTGATTGATGTCTTGGCGGAATTAATTGCATAATCGATATCGGAATTTATAATACGCTTTTGCCTTGAGACCCGGAGATAGGTGGTCAGAGGAGGTTAAATCTTTGTGTGCTTTTGGTAATTAGCTTACTTCTCTTGAGACCCGACGGAGATAGAGTTTAGGCTAACCTACTACTATAGGCTGTCCTGGCGGAAACTATAGTTACATTAGTGATCCTTCATATGAATGTGGATTAAATTGGTGAACAGATTAATAGGTAAATTGTGTGAATTTGGTTAGGTTAAGTACATCCCTAGGGTCAGTCTTTCATATCTGGTTTATTCCTTATTTATTTTCTGAGTCTAGTTTTATAATATCCTCTCTTGATTTTGTTGCCTGGATAATAATCAAGATTCTGTGTTGATTATTCGCTGTGTTCTCGAGTTGCGCCTCGTGGATACGATATATATACTTGTCGCTTTTACTATCATTTATTTGGTAGGAATATTAGCGATCAAATTTTACGCTGTCGGGACCTGCTTAGATTTCACGGTGATAATTTTCGGATTGTAGTTATTAATTCAGCGTTTAAAAATAAAAATAAAAAAATAAAAATAAAAAAATATATATTATTTCTCCGCTTCTCGGATCGATTTTGTTTTTATCTCTCCGCGATGCATGATTACGAGATCCCAAAGGAAAGAAATTATTCCTTGGATCTTGAGATTGAAAGATCACATAAGAGGAGAGCGAGAAAGCGCATAACAGCAATGGCAGACAAGCAACCTCGAGGCCATGATAGGATGGCGAGATGGAGGAGATGTTAGCGAATGCAACGCCAACGGGCGTTGAATAATCGATGGGCGGATGGGTGGTCGAGCACGCCTCACCGCTCACCACGTATACAAAGCCACCTACGGATCGGTTCCAAGGTGGAGGTGGGGCGAACGTCAATGCCAATAATTTTGAGTTAAAGCACGCCTCATCGCATGATACAAGCGAGCGATTTGGGGAGGGTCATCAAGACCCCAATGCTCACTTGAAGCGTTCTTGGATATATGCGATACTATCAAATGTAAGCTGAGTGTTGGGTGATACCATCCGGATGCGGATGTTCGGATTTTCGGCGAGTCAAGTCGAAAGACCGGTTCAAGAGCTTGGACGGATCGAGAATTATCACGTGGGCAGCGACTCGTGAAAAATTTATGTCTAAATATTTTCCACCGCCAGGCTCGAAGATCATTGCCGAGATCTCCCATTTTTCACGCTTGGGAGATGAGTCATTGTTCGAGGCACGGAGCGATTCGTAAACTCGCCCGCAAGTGTCCACAAGATGGGTTTTCACCGAGCACAAGTGACACAATTTTATAGTGGACTCAATGCTAACACCGAGCATTGTTGATGCGTCACCGGAGGATGCCCACTTCAATCGTGGAATAGACGGCGTTGAGAATAATTGAGGAGATGGCATCCAACGATTATCGATGGCCGATGGAGAGACAAACCGATCGGAAGAGTGGTTCTTTGTAGAGTTGGATGACAAGTATGATGATTTATTGGAGAAATTTACATCTTTGCAGAAGGAGTACGAAGCCGAGAGGAAAGGGCAGATGACTGTGGCCATGGCGCAGAATATCGAGGAGGTTCAATTTTTGAACCAAAGGAGTAATGGCCAGGGGAATCAGAGTGGGAATCCGCCCTATCATCCCAACAATAGGAATCATCCCAATTTTTCCTATGCTAACGCGCAGAATGCTCAGCAATTACCACCGGTTTTGTCATAATAATGGAATGATTGTGGAGCCCAAGAAGCCGAGCATTGAGGATATGATGCAACAATTGTTGGCGAGCAATCGTTAGATAGCAACGAGTCACCAACAAATGGTGACTCGTGAATATTCGATCCAAAGCTTGGGAATAGGATGAACGCTCTGGAGAGCACGGTCAACGCCATCAACAATACAGTGATAGCCCTTGGAAAACAAGTAAAGATGTTGGAGAACCAAGTGGGACAGATGGCCAATGAAAGAGCTGGAACGCACAGGCAAGGGCAATTCCCAAGCAACACTGAACAGAATCCTAAGAATCATATACCTCCGAATCAGTGCAATGCTATTCATACGAGAAGTGGAAGAGCCTACATAAATTATCCGGAGTACCAAAGGGACCAAGAGGATCATACGAGGGGAGAGCCAAATTCTCGCCTCGCGAGTAAGTATAGCGAGGAAGAGGTCGCGAACAAAGACGGAGAGCACGTCGCGCCATTACCTCGCGATGAATCATCGCGACAAGAGGTCGCGAAGGAAGGCGGGGAGCTCGTCGCGAGGGAGTCCAGAGAGAAAGACTCGCGAGGTAAATTCGCAAACACTGACAGAGAAGGCCTCGCGACAAGCCATCGCGAGGGAAGTTTGCGGACTCCTAACGTGAAGATCGGCGCCTCGCGAGAAGAAGAAAGAGAAAAATGCGAACCAAAGTCGCGAATGATCGAGATCTTGCCAAAGCCTACTGACCCGTTTCTGAGCGTTTAGGAAAACGAATATGATGAGGAGTACGCCGCTCAAAGAGATTTTTCGAAGTGAACATTAATCTTCCTCTTTTTGATGCGCTTAGGAATATGCCCGGATACGTCAAATTTCTCAAGGATGCATTGGCGAATAAGAAAAAGTTGGGAAAATTTGACAAGATCAACCTCTCTGAAGAATGCAGTGCTATCTTGCAGAGAAAGTTGCCGCTGAAGCAAAAGGATCCGGGGAGCTTCACTTTGGAGTGCGAGATCGCCGGGAACACCTTTCCCAATGTGTTATGTGATCTGGGGGCGAGTATAAATCTGATGCCATTAAATGTGTTCAATCGCTTAGAATTGGGCAAACTGAAGAAGACCTCAATTTCATTAATGATGGCTGACAGGTCAGTTGCATATCCTAAGGGCATAGTTGAAGATGTGTTGGTAAGGATTCGGGATTTTGTTTTTCCTGCTGATTTTGTTATTCTAGACATTCCTGAATTTAAACACCAACCACTAATCTTGGGTCGGCCTTTTCTAGCAACTGGTCGTGCTTTAATTGATGTGCAGGAAGGCGATCTGACTTTTCGTGTGAACGATGAGGAGCTGAAAATATCCATATATGATGCCATCAAGCAACATGATAGTCCAGAGCATGAAGAGTGTCATTCAATCACTACTGTTGCTGTTAGCCAAATCTCGAGCTTGGATGTGAACCGTCCAGTTGACAAGGGTGCTAGAAAGAAAATATGGACTCGCATGGAACTCGAGTGTCTTGTTCAAGTTTGGGGAGGCCACTCCATACTCGATGGTGATGCTGCGTCAATGCGAAATATCGAGGCAAGCACAGATTTGGGAAGAAGTCAGTTGCCAAATCGCCAGATTGATTGAGGTTAGTAATGGTCTAGCTAAAGACAATTAAATTTAGCACTTGTTGGGAGGTAACCCAATGTTTTCCTTTTTTTTTTTTTTTTTTTTCGTTTTGTTTTGTTTTCGTTTTGTTTTGTTTTGTTTTGTTTTGTTTTGTCTTTCTTGTTTGGGTTCTGTGTCTGTTTTGTGGGTTGAGTTGAATGACGAACAGCCGATGATGAGAATTGTTTTTATTAGAAAATTTATTGCAACTGGTTTTGTGAGACGAAGCATGTTATGATTGTTGTGAGTATTGAGCCTTTGAGAACTTGATCACACTTTTGAAACCTGTGAGACTTGAGCTTTTGACTGTCATATCTTTTTAGTCTTGTTTCTTTCTGTGTGAATAGTTTGAAATAACATGTGTTTCTCTAGAACTTGCTCTGGTTCTTTTTCGAGGTTGCATTGATGTGTTTAAGAATTATGAGATGATATTAGGCATTCTTTTCTTAGCCTATACACTATCCAAACACTAACCTGTTATTTTATTATCCTTTGATGAGCCCGTTTGAGCCTACCTAATTGTTTCATATAGCCATGGGTTGGGTTATGTTGTTAGTGTAATTTTTGGATTGCTTGAAATTGAGGGTTGAGAAAAAGAAAGGAAAGAAAAAATGAGGAGAAAGTGATTATTAAAAATAGTTGCTTACCCATATAAGTTCAAATAAAAAAAAAAGTTGGTGCAAGTGTGTGAAAAGAACATAAATGGGTAAGTAGCTAGTGCATTGAGATGATTATATCACTTATATGAAAATTGTGGAATTCTTAGAAAAAATGACTTCTTGGTTTGGAGATTTGAAATAAAGTATTAAAGTTTGGGAAGTGTGTCTTATGATACTTATGGTGTTTTCATTTTGGGTTTATGAGTCACTTAGCCTAAATATATCCTACCTTACCAAAGAGCCTATATTATAACCTGTTATAAGACCTTTTTGATCTTAGTTCTTGAGCACATATTTGAGCAATGGAGAATTAGACGATTTGCAAGCTTATGGTAGATTCCATGTATTTTTGAACTTTGAGAGCATACACATCCTCTTTGATACACTTGAGTGTTTGAGATTTCTTATATATACATCCATGTTGTGAGGATTCAAGTTTGAGAAGGCTTGTGCTTATAATGATTGTGATATGTGGAGTTTAACGAAGATGTTGTGATTTGATTCATTTGATTGAATCTTTGTTGCTCATTGCTCGAGGCTTATTGCTTTTATCGCTCGACTCCTACACCGCCTCTAGTCGTCTCTCTTTTGTTCTTATTTGTTTGAGGACAAACAAAAGGTTAAGTTTGGGGAGTTGATAAGTTTCATTTTACATGATTTATAAGGCTATATTAGTTTCGTTTCTAAGTGATAAGTGATCTTTGAGTTGTCTTTTGACATATTTATGTTTACCTTGGAAGATATTATGCCATGTGTATTTCATGTCATTTTAGCATAGGTTTTGATGTCAAAAAGGTGGATCACGATAAAGAGGAATCAATAGCCCAGTCGCGAGCTCATGCGAAGAAGAACTGTTTGAAAATGACGTTGAATATGAGATAATGGATTTGAAAAAGATGGATGTACAAAGTTGACTATGTTAAAGAGCATCTCGATAGGAGTCCGTAGGCGCAAACGGATCGCAATTCGGAGTCCGGACGAGAGAGAACGGAGCGAAACAGCGAAGTCGCGCAATGCATAGCCGAGGGACATCATGCCTCGCGACCAGCTATCGCGAAAGAAGAGAGAAAGCCCGCCTCGCGAGGAAGAGCCGAATTTGGCACTTTTGAATGCCTCTCGACCTACCTTGGCGGGACTCCTCTCTAGCTTTGCTAGAGAGGAGCAATGAAGCCAAATGACCGAGAATTCGCGCCTCCTTCGCGAATCAAGGATGCCCGAACGTCTCATGAGGCGTAGTTAGAGTCCAAGTATATTTCAATCGAGTCCGAGATGGAGAAGGAATGGGAAATTGACGTAAAAAGGGAGCTCGCGACTTATTATAAATAGGAAGATAGAGCAGTAGCTTAGATACACCATTCCATAGCAGAACACAAATTCTTTCTTTATATTCTTTTGCAAGTTCTATTCCAGTTTTCTTAGCTTAGTTTATTTTAGAGTTCAATTTTATTTACGGATCAAGTCGCTACATTGTTCTTCGTGAATTCCTACGGTTTTATTTATTTAATTCAGTTTATGTTATTCTTATTTATTTATTGTTTTGTTATTTTAATTATGCGTAGCTAAATTTCAGTATTGATCCTAGGGTTTGTATGTCTAACTAGATTTATATAATTAACTGTTGATCTTGTTTTGCCGTCCCATTCATGATTTATAATTCTTGGGTTTAATTCTCATGTGTTGGTATCGGCCAATATTGATGCATGCTAGTTATGTGATTGATGTCTTGGCGGAATTAATTGCATAATCGATATCGGAATTTATAATACGCTTTGCCTTGAGACCCGACGGAGATATGTGAGTCGAGGAGGTTAAATCTTTGTGTGCTTTTGTAATTAGCTTACTTCTCTTGAGACCCGACGGAGATAGAGTTTAGGCTAACCTACTACTATAGGTCATCTCAAGGAAACTATAGTTACATTAGTGATCCTTCATATGAATGTGGATTAAATTGGTGAATGTTAATAGGTAAATTGTGTGAATTTGGTTAGGTTAAGTACATCCCTGTGGTCGCTCTTTCATATCCGGTTTATTCCTTATTTATTTTCTGAGTCTAGTTTTATAATATCCTCTCTTGATTTTGTTGCCTGGATAATAATCAAGATTCTGTGTTGATTATTCGCTGTGTTCTCGAGTCGCAGTCCCTGTGGATACGATATATATATACTTGCTGTTTTTACTATCATTTATTTGGTAGGAATATTAGCGATCACGCTGCTTGCCAACCGGTGCTCGCCTCGCTCCTCGCCTCGCCGCCGCCTCGCCCAACAAGACGCCTGCCGTTCAAGCGTCAGGCTCCCCCGCGCATGCCCAGCGCTTCGCGGCGTTTCAGCGTGGCGTTCACCAATCTTGAACGCGATGCTCGACCTCCTCGCCTCCTCCTCACGCTCGCTCTCCAAAGACTCGGCCACCGGTGCTCGACCACGCACACCCAAAGACTGATCCGCGTTCGCGCCCGGTCGGCGCCACCTCTCCAATACCGCAAGTCTCTCACCTACCCACCGGCGTCAAGTGATCCGGCGCTCGGGCCGGCGTAATGTTTTCTGAGCCGACGCTCACTCCAAACTAGCGCTCACCTTTTAATCAGAACACTCCGTTCAACGTGCGTTCAATGTAAACCGACGCTCACTCATTATTATATATATTTACGCGTTAGGTCATTTAGAGAGCTCATTTATTTTCGGTTCGATTAGCATGCACCGTGACACTTCTTTTCAGATTTCTTCCGCAATTCTTTAGGCAACAACACAGAGATAATTCTTAGTTTAATTCCTGCTTTTATTTCTTAGATTTAATATTTTAGTTTATCGCTTTTCGCTGTCGAATTAATCTGTTGGGTTTATCGATTATTATTATTGGATTTTCGTGTTCCTTTGATTTACATTGATTAATGATTTCTTGCGTTCGATTAATTCATGTCTTGTTGGTTAATTGATATTTATGGTTTATTTGCAATTAGAATTGGATTAGGGCTTGACAAACCCTATGAATTGGATTGCTATTGCTTTTGTTTATTGCTTTGATTTATCCTGCTTTCGTGGTTCAACTAGGGATTGACAACCCCTGGTTTAGATTTATGGCTTTATTAGTTTGGCTCGGGATTGACAACCCCTAGTTTAGGATTGCTGTTTATTTTCTCGTATTTCAATTCCTGTATGTTCCAAAACCCTTGTTTGCGTTAGAATGTTTAGGATTTAATTGCTTTCTGTGCACGACAAGAACAATCGTCCTGTTAAGTTTTCCTTGAGAGACGACTTGGGTTAACTTATCACGCTACAATTACCTCGTACGATTGCGAGTGAATTTGAGTGTGTTTTTAGCTCGATCAGTTACGACCTTATATGCAAGGCTATACCGGACGCATCAATCAGTACATCCAAATCGATGTGTTGGCCGAGGTTAGGACATGTTTACAGCAGCACGGATGTATTGATGTATTTAAAGAGAGCTGCTTTGGTCATCTTCTTGGTCTGAGGAGAGGAGAAAGTAATGCGTTGCACAATTGATAAATCCCATTTATGCCTGTTTATAAGGTTGTTTCCGTTCGTTTTATAATAATTAAGCGGTCATTTAAGCTTTCATTTGATAGGTTTATGTTTACCTTTAAAGATATTATGCCGTGTGTATTTTGTGTCATTTTTGCATAGGTTTGGATGTCAAAAACATGGATCACGAAAAAGAGGGTTTTCTTCCCTTAAGATCTCACAACTTTACAGCATGAAGCAGACTTGCGAGTAAAGCTCGCAAAGAAAGACGAAAATCAGATAAGTTACGCCTCGCGACATTTGCTCGCGATAAAGTCTCACGAGCTAAACTAAATTTGAAAAGGCGGAGGATGCCTCGCGAGTATGACTCGCGACGAAAAGTCACGAGGAATAGAAAGATCGTGAGGAAGGACGGGCGCACAAGTAACATTCACTCGCAACATTCACTCGCGACCTTCGCTCGCGAGCTGAGTCTCATGACCTAATGCGGACCTAGGGTTCATATAGCTGCGCAGACGAGAAATGAGACTACCTTAGACGAGCTTTTACCAAGAGCATAACACATTTTGAGTTTTGGGAGAATTCTTATCAATTGATTTTCATATTTTAGATTTCTTTGAGAGTTCAGAATATTTGTAGATTTAAGTTGCTACATTATTTCAACGTGGATTTCTACGGTTTTATTTATTTAATTCAATTCATGTTATCTTTATTTAATTCTTGTTTTGATATTTTAACTATGAGTAGCTAAATCTTGTATTGATCCTAGGGTTTGTATGTCTGACTAGATTTCTGTGATTTATCTGTTGATACTGTTTTGTCTTCCCATTCATGATTTATGATTCTTGGCTTTAATTCTCATGTGTTGGTACCTGATCAATAATGATGCATGCTAGTTATGTGATTGATGTCCTGACGGAATTAATTGCATAGTCGATATCTTGAATACATAATACAGACCTTACCTTGAGATCTGGTGGAGATAGGTGAACTGTAGGAGGTTATTCTTTGTGTGCTTTTGGTAATTAACATACTTCTCTTGAGACCTGACGGAGATAGAGTTTAGGCTAACCCACTACTATAGGTTGTCCTGACGGAAGACTGTAGTTACATTAGTGATCCTTCATATGAATGTGGATTAAATTGATAAACATGTTAATAGATTAATTGTGTGAATCTGGTTAGGTTAAGTACATACCTAGGGTAAGTCTTTTATTCCTGAGTTTATTCTTATTTAATTTGAGTCTAGTTTAATCATCACATCTCTTAAAATTATTGCCTAAATGATAATAAAATTTTGTGTGAATTAATCGTTATGTTCTCGAGTATCAGTCCATGTGGATACGATAAAATATTTGCTATTTTACTATCATTTATTTGTTAGGAAATTAAGCGATCAAATTTTGGCGCCGTTGCCGGGGACTGTTTAGATTTCATAGTGATGATTTTCTGGATTTCATAGGCTTTTATAAATAAAATAAAAAAATTGTGTTTTATTTGGATCTGATCTGGTTTTTCGTCTTTTTACGTAGTGCATGATTACAAGGTCTCAGAGGAAAGAAATTGTCCCATTGAATATTGAGATCGAAAGATCGCACAAGAGAGAGCGCGGAGAAAAAAGATAACAAACAATGGCAGATAGACAACCTCACGAGAATGAACGTATGGCCAAAATGGAGGCAATGATAGCAGAGATTCAACGCCAACTATTGTTACAGAATCAAATAGGCTAAGTTGGAGGACGACCACCACTCATACCGCTCAACCATATGTACAGGCCACCGACTGATCAATTTCAAGGTGGAGGATGGGGCCCGAATGTCAATGCTAATAATTTTGAGTTGAAACCTGCCCTTATCAGTATAATACAAGCAGAGGAGTTTGGGGGAGGGATGACTGAAGACCCTAATATACACCTGGAGGCATTCCTTGATATCTGTGATACAATCAAGCATAATGGAGTGTCATCTGATGTTATCCGGATGCGGATGTGTATTTTCTCACTAAGGAGTCAAGCGAAAGAATGGTTCAAGAGTTTGGACCGCTCAAGAATTACTAAATGGGAGCCGCTATCTGAGAAGTTTTTGTCCAAATACTTTCCACCTGCCAAGGCTCAGAAAATCATTGCTGAAATATCTCATTTTTCACAATTGGGAGATGAATCATTATTTGAAGCTTGGGAGAGATTCAGAAGCCTTCTCCGAAAATGTCCACAGCATGGGTTCTCCCCCGAGCAACAGGTGACCTAATTCTACAGTGGACTTAATGCTAACACCCGTAGTATTGTGGATGCTTCAGCCGGAGGATGCCTTCTCAACAGAGATATCAATGAAGCGTTGAGGATTATTGAGGAGATGGCATCCAACAGTTATCAGTGGCCGATGGAGAGACAACCGATCAGAAAAGTCACTGTTGCTGATCTTGATAACAAATATGATGATTTGTTAGAGAAATTCACAACATTGCAGAAGGAGTATAAAGCCGAGAGGAAAGGGCAGATGACTGTTGCCATGGTGCAGAACATTGAGGAGGCCAGTTATGTAAATCAAAGAAATAATTTCCAAGGGAATCAGAGTGGGAATCCAGCCTATCATCCCAACAATAGGAATCACCCAAATTTTTCCTATACAAATTCTCAGAATGCTCAGCAACCACCACCTGGTTTTGCTGTTAATAATGGAATGATTGTGGAATCGAAGTAGCCTAGCCTTGAAGAGATGATGCAACAGGTACTAGCGAGAAATCAGCAGATTACAGCGAGCCACCAACAAATTGTGGCTCAACAAAATACTCAGATACAACAGATGGGGAACAGAATGAATGCTTTGGAGAGCACAGTCAATGCCATCAACAATACTGTCATATCCATTGGCAAACAACTGAAGATGGTGGAGAATCAAGTAGGACAGATGGCTAATGAAAGAGCTGGGACACACAGGCAGGGGCAATTTCCAAGCAATACAGAGCAGAACCCGAAGAATCATATGCTCTAAATCAATGCAATGCCATCTACTTGAGAAGCGAAACATCATATACACATCACCCATAGTATGAAGGGGGGAAAGAACACGTGGAAAGAGCCGAGGAGAACGAGTACGAATAGGATAAGACGTCCCACCTTGCGAGCTTTCCTAGGGACATAATGTCGCGAGGTAACCTCGCGAGGAAAGACGTAAGTGAAACAGAACCTCGTCTCGCAACCTTACCTCGCGACGAAGTGTTGCGAGTCAGTCCCACGAAGTCACACGGAGAAAACCTCACGAGGGAGTCTCGCGACTCAACCTCACGAGGAAAGAGCGTGAGCCCTCAGACGCTTCCGACAGCTGCAGCTCCATTCCCTCAGCGACTTGGGAAGCAAAATCTAACAAGAAGTTCACTCGATTCATGGAGATGTTCCAGAAAGTCAATATCAACATACCACTCCTAGATGCACTCAGAGACATGTCCGGATACATCAAATTCCTCAAAGATGTAGTGGCGAGTAAGAAGAAGTTGGGAAAATTTGAAACGATCAACTTATCTGAAGAATGCAGTGCTATCATACAAAGGAAGTTGCCACTCAAATAAAAGGATCCTGGGAGTTTCACCTTGGAATGCCAGATTAGAGAGCATACATTCCCCAACTTATTGTGTGACTTGGGAGCGAGTATTAATCTGATGTCGCTATCTGTTTTCAACTGTCAGAAGATTGGGGAGATGAAACCGACTACCATTTCATTGTTGATGGCAGACATGTCAGTTTCATATCCTAAGGGAGTAGTCGAAGATGTGTTGGTAAGAATTCGAGATTTTGTTTTTCCCGCTGATTTTGTGATATTAGATATAACTGAGGATAAAAATGTCATAGCCTAACTACTTAATCAGGTAATTAAGCCGTGACTTGGGTTAAGAAGGAAATTCTGATAATTGATAACTACAAATGTGATCAAATAATTATCAAGAGATAAGATATGAATCAACTTTCATTAAGAATGAATCAAACCTTTATGGTTCAAAGAGATAAAATGGAGTTTAACAAAGAATGAATTTAGGTTTTGAGGAAGGATAATCACAAAGGGATAACCAATATAACGAATGTACATTTTCAAGCATGCTTTGACAACATTGAGAATTTGCCGACGTTTCAAAGTATGGTTCAACAATGATTCAATGACATCATATTGAATTCAAAGGTCTTGTGTTGGCCTAGTGGTAGAGTGGTTAATGCCCGAGGCCAAAGGTCTTGGGTTCGAGTCCACCGTGACGCGGTCTTTAAATTTCTGTATTAAATTGACCAAAAAAAACAACATCTCTGGGCCATCAAGTAAATCCTTGTGTGCATAGGCATTTCAATAGTATATGTTCTCAAAATCAAATCGACGTCATAACAACAATTCCGAGATCACAATATCAAAATAAGACTATCATCAATATTTAGTCAATTCGGCATAACAAAACATAGCAACAAGTGAAGGCCAATGTAATATCCCGAAGATTTAAGCCCAATTACGATAATAAAAATCGTAAATTAGGGTTTCATCTCGATAATCGAATTAGCAACTTATCGAAGATGGATTTCGATTATTTATGATAAAATGAATTCTTATATCATGTTCACTAATGATTAGTGAATCGAAGAATAAAGTCTATATAAATTCTTTCGGCAGTAATATTTTAACGTCGATTGAATATCGATAGTTAATATTACGTAAATCTTTCTAAGTAATGAAGCTTAGAATTAAATTTCATTATTAATGAGATGAATTAATAAAGTCATTACGACTTTATTACGATCATTTTGAGATGGTTCGATTATGAACGTTTTGAGACGTTTCAAACGTCAACGTTTAGAGACGAATTGAAAACCATGTTAAATGATCAAGGAATTATAATATTTAAATTCCTATGATTATTTTATGTAATAAAAGCATTATTTATCATTAAAATAATGCTAGAGAATTAAGGAATAAAGATTGAATAAAGTGTGATAATTTTCGAAAATTAGGGTTTCGAAAATTTAGTTTGTGACATAGAATTGTTCTAATTATTTTTCATATGATTTAATTCATCATCTGAGACATATATTATGTCATATAGCTATTAAATGCAATAAAATAAACTATTTAGCACTTAGATTGTAAAAGTGCCGTGAGAATGTTCATGTAGGATTTAATGTTTTGAAACATTGCTACCCTCCTATCAAGTTGCTTTATAAATGTGTAGTGTGATATTACTGCACACTAAACAAGAAATTTAATTAAATAAATCAAGTGGGAGATCACTTGTATATGTCATGGCCGAGAATGAGACATAAAGGAGAGAGGAATTTTTACAACTCTTTGGTGATGGCTTGAAGTAGCCGTGTGTTTGTTGACCAAAATAGGTTGGAAGATTTTTCTAAACTCTCTTGGAAGGAATTTTAGAACTCCTTGACTTGATTACTTGAGAGTAGTAACTGCTTAGATTTTTGTAATTGGTGTAAGACAAAAAAATATAAAACTCCTCCTTGAAGAGATGAAGTGGCCGATGTCTTTGTTGTAAGAAAAAGAGAGGATATTTGTTTCAATTATTTATGTTGAAGTGATGGTCATTTACTATGTGAAGGGATGACATTGCATGAGTGAGTCACCAAATTAGTCTTGCTTTGAATTATTGTGAGCATGACCGAGAGTGTAGGGCTTGGAATTAAGTGTATTAGTTGATTTTATTCATTTAGTTTATTCATTAAATGATAAGTACATCAAACAAAACATCTTTCCCTTTTCAAACACACATTACCGTGAGATGTAGAGAGGTATAGGAAAATAGGTTAAGTATAATTTTTTTATTTTGCTTAGTACAAGTGAAGACATAAAACAAATGTCATTTTCCTTTCCTAAAACTCTCCACTGCCGTGAGCTTTGAGAGGAGAAAAAGAACTGTTCTTCATTTTTAATTCACAAAACCTTGATACAAAATCCTTGCATCAAAAATCAAAGCCGGTTAAAAGGTTAGGAATCGAACACGCTTTATTTATACGTTAAAATTTTCGATTTCCAACCGTTCGATTGTAATATATATGCTTATGTTCTTAATGCTACAAATATGATAAATTATGCTATCATGTTTGTTGTTCATTAATTATGTTTAGTATGCTAAGATTGATCATATGTTATGATTTGATTACAAGCTAAGCATGCTATGATTTTAGCATGATGCTCGAAAATATTAATGTTCAATATGTTGATGGATTAGTGATATATGATGATAATTAAGCTTATAGTGATTATTTGGAAATTTTGGGAAATCATATGCAATAATTAAGTAATTACCGAAAATTATTGAGGATGTATGTTAGTGTTCGAATTGATAATGTTGGATATTATGACATAGTGATGATACATGATGATAATTATGCGTTGTATGATTTAATGGGAATTTTAGAAAAATGTTTGCTAAATTAAAGTTTGATGGCCGAAAGCTTTAGTGAAGGAAAATGATGTCAAATTTTCCTATAGCTAATGTTAATACATATTATTGATACTATGATAATATAGAGCATTATGTGATTTTGTAAGAATTTTTGGAAGAGTTTTGATAATTATATCAAAAAGGGGCGAAAGCTTAAGTATGGGGATTTAGAGTATTAAATCCATTTTATCAAGAAAAATCACATATTATATGCTTAGAAAATATTTTAGACCTATTAAGAATTTATGGGATTTTAGAAACATAGTATACTATGTTTACAGCGAAACGTTATGTTAAATAACGTTAGACGTGAAAAATCGAGATTTATAATTATATGATAAGAAATCGATTGAATTTCGATTTAGATGAAAGTTTGATAACATATATGTGAATAATGTGAAAAATAAGTTAAGAAAAGTCAAAATCGTTGACTTAAATCTAAACATATGGTATAAGTTGAATAAATGCACTAATACGTGTGAAACGTATTAAATTTATAAGAATATCTCATTTGTGAGAAATGATCTCATAATTGAAATCATTTTATCGAAAGACGTTAATATATGTTCAACGTTGAACCTAAATGGTTAAAATGAGATCGTAGATCATATCTCATCTCTATCGAAGTACGAGGAGTTATTAGTTAAGATATACGATGAAAAGACGTATCAAATTAGTTAAGGGATGCGAATTATTATATTATAAGTTATCAAAGTTTATTAAACTTTGATATTCTAGAAAAACGTGATCGACGTACTAAAATAAATTTTTACGTAAAGGTGGGACGCGGACGTGACCAAATGGAGAAAAAATAAATCGATTAAGAAAGTCTACAGTCCAGGTGGGCTTTATTATACTCAAAAAGATAAATTGCTTATCAAATGATTTACTTACGATGCTTATTTTGCAAGAAATGTCACAGCCCCTCAATCCTAAGTACGGATTAGCGGATTGTAACTCTAAACATGGATAATTATACGTGAGATTCCTTTAACAATAAACCGAAACATATGTCAAGTATGTTCTCGACTTTAATACATAAATTTAGGTTCTTGCAGTGGAAGACATGTGATAAGTACATATGACGATGTACTATCAAGGTATAAACTTTTCAATGACAATAATCCTATTGCTCAACACCGCTCCATCCATCATCTCGCTCAACCGCACATTTAAAACAAACATGCGGTGAGTACAAGAATGCACTCAGTGGACTCATGCCAAAAACATTTTATCATTTTTAGATTACACTGCCACATCATGGTAAGACACAAGGGTTTTAGTTGAAAATGCCTTGTGCTTACTAAAACGTTTTATCAGTTCATAAAAATCATCGCCTGGCCAGGCATTTTTCTGGTGTGTATGATCCGTATCCCTTATCATCATTTCATCATATCATCATAGTCGAAAGTCGTGAGAGAGGCCTCCCTCTACGACCCCGTGACCGGCCGTGAATTGTCCTTACAGCACGCAGTCACCATCAGTGTACACGTTAATCCTAGCCAGGTATAAGCCTTCCGGCATAGGATCCGATATCGATTTCATTCATAAGTTGGGAGTGACCCAACACATTCATATCATTCATATCAATCTCATGGATAGGATACATACACAAAACATAAACATTTTTGGCAGGTAATCTTGTAAACATTTAACAACAGTTGAAATAAGCATCGTAAATAAATATTTCGTACATTTTATTCTTGAGTAGAGTAAAGCCCACCGGGCATGAGATTGCCTTAATCTCATTTCTTGACCGTAAGTCCTAGCTTTAGCCTATCTATTCTTGGCCTTGAGGTTTTGGAGTGGAAAAATCCATTGGGTCTTAGAACCCATATTTCTATTTTAGTGTATATCATGGTATGATATACACTCAATTAACCATGTGGTAGACTTAGTCAAATATTTCACGTTAAGGTATGCTTTCGTGAAAATATCGTATCATGATGTTTTATCATAATTGTACATCTTATAATGCTCTATCGCACCTTGCGACATAACATAATGAATGCATCGATTAATAGCATGTTAGTCACATAAGGCATACTTCACATAGGGTTTCCAACACTTAGTCAAATTTCAAGTGTTTAATTTCAGCAAAACAGCTTGAAACAACCCAAGTGACGTACTTTGATGATCCATAACTCTCGGTTCAGAATACGTATGGTCGCAAAAAGATACATTCTGGAAACCTCTAAACATGTACTACAAGTTCTAAGAAGGAATTAAATCCAAAAGAGTCGTGGTTCTGAAGATATAGGGTCTCAAAGTGGGCAACTCAAACTGACTTCTATACTTAGAAAAATTTTCAGAAGTTTCAGTTTTAGCTTAACGACGAGGCGTTTTGCGAGGCTCGTAAATTTTGACTCACAATGCCAAAATGGCTGCAGGCTACCAATTTAGAAACCTTGTAACAAGTACTACATATGTCATGAAGACCATACTGGAAAATACCTAACCCATCGAGAAATACATAAGCTCAAAGTTGACTAGTTGGAAATGGACAGTTTCCAGTAGGTGACTTTGGGTCGATGAAAAGTATACCTATAAAACTTGGTTTGGTATCAAACTTTCCAGATCATAACTAGACATGGTGAGGAATATTTCTTATGAAGAAACCCAAGTCCAAATCGGACTATAAATGGCTTGAACACCTCACGTAAAGTCGTACTCGAACAGCCTATTAACATAGAAATTTTTCTAAGGCAGTTTGTCCAAAAAGGCTTACTGAAATGCATCAACTTTAAAAATTCACCGTGAGTTCATTATAAGGAATCTGGAAATGAAACCAATCATATTAAAAAGCCACTTAAGTATAGTTTTATCCAGAAAAAGCCTCACTCAATGATTCACCATAGATTGGGAGATAAAAATGTTTTACCACAAGCTATCAATCCCGTGACAGTTTTGTGCAGTTAACTTGTAAAATCTGGAATAAATAGTAAAGATTTTTAGAAAATTCTGAAAATTTACAGGAATCTTCCAGACATGCTGAACTATGTTTCTGCCAAATTTTAGAGTTTTATCATTATCCAAACTTAAAACGAAAGCCACGCACTATGGGTGATAAACACGGCGATTTCGCAGATTTGTGCAGTGTTTTTGATAAATACAATTAAAATAACAAATCAAGTTGGATGGACTTGAAATTTTACAGAGGCATACTAGACACATATAATTTCAACATATAAAAAATTCACAATCATCGGACCACTGAAACTTAGTCAAATAATTTCGTGAAATTTCTATTCATCCAGGTAATCAACATGCAATCACTTCCAACTATCATACAATGATCACAAGTCATAAATCTACTTATTAACTCAACATATTCAAGTACATTGATACAAATGCATACATATGGGTCAAATATTACTAGATTAAGGGTGTATACCTTTCAAAAAGTCTAACAAGGATCCAAGATTCATGAAGGGAAACTTGGAGCTCATTGTCATCGGCTATGGGATGTGCTATTGTTGAGAGTGTTGTACTCAATTGAAGAAGAATTGGGAGGAGGAGATGAGAGGAAAGGACGACTGTATTCTGAGTTTGGGGGGTTGTGTGGAGTGAGAATGGCTGAAGTGGTGTAGGTGGTGGGGTGGTTGCTTATGGGTGACAATTGTCACCCTTAATACATGCATAATTGACACCACACACACTCTACTTACACACCTCACACACATGCACGAATTTGTACAATATATATGTATATATATCAGATTTTAATAGTGTAGTTAGGTTATAATTAATCCAATGTCACTTAGATACATGTAATAGGTAAATCAACAAATAAGTGCTTAGTATATATGTGTATATAGCTCTCGGCTATTACACTATACCAAAGGGTCCAAATTTTATTTTCCATGCCAAACATTGATATATGTTATGACATATAGTTTAGATGATAAATAATATCATAGGATAAATTAATGGCATCGTTTTATGCGACAAAAATCGAGTTCGAAAATTAGGGTTTTCGAACGTTTGAAAAATTTGTCACTCTTAATTCTTGTTGATCTAGCATTGATTAAATGCTTAATAATACTGTAATTACATATACTAATCATAGGAAATTAATTCCTATAATTTCTTGATCGATTAAAACGCTTTTCGTTTCATCTCAAAACGTTAACGTTTGAAAACGTTGCGAAACGTTCATTATCGACTCATCTCGAAATGGTCGTAATAAAATGGTAATCACTTTATTAAATTATTCCATTTATAATGGAATTTAATCCTAAGCTTAATTGCTGAGAAAAATTTCATGAAGTTTTAACTATCGATACGCGATCGACGTTAAAATTATACTGCCGATACACTTCATAAACTTCTATTCCTTTATTCACGATTCTCAGTGAATATAAAATAGGAATTCATTTCCTCGTGATTAATCGAAGTCATTATTCGATATCATACTGATTGAATATCTCAGTGAAAACTCTAATTTACGGGTTTTAAATACCGCAATTAGGCATTTAATTCTGCGGGGTATTACATCCTACCCCCCTTAAAAGAAATTTCGTCCCGAAATTTGCATACCTCATAAAGTATGGGTATCTTAACATCATGACATCATAATTTTCTATGTGCTTTTCTTTCGTCCATGGTTTTTCCATTGGACTTTCATTATAAGACCCAAACTTGCTTCTTTAATCGTTGAATCATACGATCAAATTAGTCGTAGATTTTCATCATAACCCATCTGAGTCAAAGGTCACATCATCATGATGGTTAACGTGAATTGGGTCATTTTCGTATTTCCTTAACTGCGACACGTGGAAAACATTTCGTACTTCCCTCCCAAAAGTGGTGGAAGTACCAAGCTATAGGCTACTAGGCCTATCATTATTAGGATCTCGTGAGGTTCTATAAAACGTGATCTAATCATTCTTTGTATCAGAATTCTTATAATCTCTCTAAACGGAGAAATCTTAAGAGATTTTGATTCCGCATTTAAAAATGCAGTTCAAATTTACGCGTATCAGCGTAAGACTTTTGTCTGTCCTGAGCTTTTCTTATTCTTTGCCTTATTGAGGAGATATCTCTGTCGTTTCGCTTATGCCGTCAGGGCTTTATACCTTTTCTCTCACCTACTTTATTACAATAAAGTGGTGATCGATAACTCTTTTCTGTATAATGCCGCATAAGGTTATATTGATCGTTGTTTGACAGTTACGATCCTATGTAAACTTAACAGGTGGGGCTATACGTTCCCACTTGCATCTTGGTTTAACACTTATGTTCTATCATATCCTTTAGCGTTCATATTATCCTTTCTGATTGTCTATCTGTCTGTGAGTGGGCATATATGTTAAGGCTCAATCTCGTATCTAACTTCTTTTGTGAGTTAGTTCCAAAACTAGGGGTATTCTTGAAGTCTCTATCTGAACTGATAGGTTTTGGTACTCCTTGTAAATATACGATTTCCTCTATGTACGACTGAGCTAACTTATCGGATCTATGAGTCATCTGAATAGGCAGAAACAAAACATAATTGGCGAGTCAATCCACTACTAGCCATATAGTAGTGCAACTTCTTTATGACTTTGGTAAAATCTGTCACAAGATTTATTTCTATATCATTCTATTTCCATTCGTGTAGTTCTAGAGATTATACTCTCTTATAAGGCCTGTGATACAATGCCTTTACTTGTTGATAACCGAGACACTGCTCGACAATATGGTTATATCTTATCTCATTCCTTCCTATCTAACCTTTCTCATAATTCACAATGTCACTTAATAATGCCTGGTTGGCGGTATGAGAAGGATCATGAACTTCATTCGCGATTTCATTTCTAAGCTTATTATTGCTTGGAAATATATGTATATATATATCTCTCTTTTAGACGATAACATTGTCCAACGCTCCTTAAAATCCTTCAGCTCTTCATTCCTTATCTTAATTCGTATTCTATTCTTATCTTCATTCTCTCTTTTTAGTCATATTTCACCTTGGTTGTGAGAATACTACTTACATTCGTCCCTGATTGCCCGACTATTACTGTTCTCGTTTTCTTAATCTTTCCAATGAGTTTTCCTTTTCTAGAAGGACATACCATAATTTAGACTGAATTTTATATCTTAGGCATTAGATTCTACATTAACTGTTCATAGGTGATCATTTATCATAATTATAATCTTTTACTGATTCGAGCCATCTTTTCTATCCTGTATCCAAATTTCTTTGCTCGACGAAAACTTCAACTTTTGTGAATTGTGAAGGGTTCTTAACTTATTGTTATAGGAGTGATGTCCTCGCGACTTTGGTATTTATACTACTGTCACTATCAGAGGTAATAGATTTTGGCACTCCGTGAAGTCGTATAATCTTCTTTACATACAGTTGGGCTAACTTGTCAGATCCATAAGTACTTTGGATTGGTAGGAAGTGAGCACTCTTGGTGAGTCTATCAACAATTACCCATATGGCGGTGTTCCCTCTTTTTGATTTGGGTAAATTCGTAACGAAGTCCATCGTTATTTCATCCCATTTCCACTAGGGTATTTCCAACGGCTGTAACTTTTCGTATGGACGTTGGTGTAACACTTTCATCTGTTGGCAAACCAGACAGTGTTCCACGAAAGAAGCTATGTCTCGTTTCATGCCTTTCCACCAAAACTTCTCTTTCAGGTCTTGGTACATCTTAGTACTATCTGGGTGGGTGGTGTAGGGTGTATCGTGAGCCTCACTCATTATTTCATTTTGAAGTTTTGCGTCGTCTGGAACGCATATTCTTCCTTCAGACAATAAGGCGTTGTCCGACGCCTCCTGAAAGTTCTTAAATCCTTCAGCCCTTACCCTTTCTCGAGTCTTTTCTAACTTTTCCTTCATCCTTTGTCTCTCGACGATCCTTTTTCTTAAATCAGATTCTGTCACTATTTCAAGTCATGAGTTGGGAAATTCTGTTCATGTGGCCTAAGTCATTGTGACACATAAGTTATTATTTATCTCATATTAATACATAGCCTTTCTTTTATTAATCCGTGAGAATTGTGACTCTATTTTGGGGTAACTATCTTATTGGTCTTGTTACCTTAGAGAGTTCTTAATGGATCTCTAACAGAAGTCAATTAATCTATAAAATTCATGATCTTATTTTAGGTCATTGACGTCTTTCATCATCTGTAATTGTTTTGTCCTTTGTCAGATCTACATTGTTTTCTTCTAAAGACACTATGTGCCTGAGGAATATTTCTCTTTTAAGCCGAAATTTACAAAACTGTATTTGGCAAAATTCGCCCGGCTCTTAAAAGTCGTAAGACAGCCTTTCGATTTTCTTTATGTTCTTTCTCGTCCTTTGAATAGATAAGAACATCATCTATGAGGATTGAGATAAAAATTATCTAGGTATGTGTGAAACACTCGATTTTTTTGAGGTTCATGAACAGGGCTGGTGCATTGGTTAGTCCGAATGACGTAACTATTATCTCATAGTAACCATATCTTATTCAGAACAATTCATTTCTGTATTTTGGATACCATTCTTCAAGACCACATAATATTACATCATAATGCCTCAGTGAGGACTTTTCGTACATTACTTACGAGGGTCGGTCTACCGAATGACCGATTCTAGGCCTAGCTCTTTTACACTCAAAACTTTGATACTTCTTCCCCATATTCATAAATTCTTCCAAACTACGTTTATTTTACATATTATAATCACATCATTTTCATCATAAACCATTATTTACATATAAGTCTCATAGGATCCTAAGATTCTAGGTCTCTGAGCGACCTTCATCAGGTTCGTACTCCTCCCTTGAAACTTGTCTTTCTCCAAGTACGTTTTTGTTTCATATATCGATGATTATTCTCTTTCAGAGAGCTAGGGGTCACACTGTTCCCTGTTTCTCCTTTGGTACCAGAAGTGTGTGTTACTTTTATCAGAAAGTAAGGTCGAGTTGGTAGTGGTAATTCTCCTAATCTTCGAGGACGATAAAATCCTGTCCTTTTGCCACTCTCGTCTCTTTCTGGTACAATTGACGGCACAGGACGTGGGACGGCGTTTGGAACATGATGGTACAACCATTCCTTTATGCCGTGCTGTGTAACTTGCCGAGGTTCAGGACAAGTACTCGTAGGTGTCGTTTTCTACGCATTATATGTATACTTAAGTCTGTTGACAAATCCAGGTAAGTCTGTCTAGGCTTTGGAATTTTTCTCATGGAGAAATTATTCTTTTGATACTTCTTTTGTAAAAATTCCTCCGATCCGTGTGGCAACCGATGATCGTCGTTGGGTACCATCCTCATTCGACACCCTATAGTTACGAGCATCCAATCAGAGGTGCAAAAATTTCTTCAAAACTGCTCGAATCCATGCCAGTTCATAATAAAAGAGCCGATATGCTTGTGTGAGTTATAACCTTGTAGGCCTTGGGGTTAACTCTTACATTAAACTCTCTTTTCTTGTCATACAGAACGGATATTTTTAGATAAATCCGACTTAATTTAAGCAATGGAGGGGATTTCTAAACAAGAAGGATCTCTTAAAGAATTATACACTTTAAGACATATATAACCCGTAGATGATTCGTGATTCTTATCTTAATACTCATTTTACGTTTTACATCTTCAGTCGTATATTACCTTAAAGATATTCGCATAGGCGAACAGTGGGTACTGATATTCCGTCGTGTGAAACCTCTAACGGAAAGGTTAGGCCCAAGTCACTAATCACATGAATGACAGCCATTTCCGAAACTTCTTGTCTCTAAAATTATATCTACGTTCCACACAGATGTAATAATCCAAATCATTGGATAGCACTTTAGGCGATTCTAGGTTCAATTCTGAGCTTAAGTAACACTTGCGATGGTCAAAATTCTCGTATAGATAAGGGGATTTTCATTTCTTGATTCGCTTACCCTGAATTGGGTTCTATCGCTTCTACGCACACTTGTGCGATGTCAAAAAGCGAAGCACCTATGTCGAACAAGATCTTACAGGTATTCTGAGAAATTTTTTTCTCATACCCATTCTGCCTTTTGGTTCTGTTTGTTCTGTTTTCGATGCGAGGTATATGCTTTGGTCAACGGTTTTTCCGTTTATTCAAGTAAACATCTATTTCATATGTCCTTGTCCTTTCCATTGGGACATCATGTTCCCTTGCTATGGCCTTCTGTTGCCTCATTCACTTTATACTTCTCGGTATTAGTATCGTTATGCTTTTACTAATAGCATTCATGGTTAGGTTTACATCAACTTATCCTTTGATATTGATATATTTCCATAACTAAGTCTCATCTTAGAGATCGTCATGTTTCTATCACTATCATTCATTCCTAATCCAAATGATTTAATTCTCCTTTTGGATAAACGATTTCTTCTTAATCTTTTATTGATTCATCATGCAATTTCGCATAAGATAAAATCCTTTGTCCACTGGGGATGTATTATACTTTTACCTTGACGTCAAATATCTTTACCATTTTCTCGACATTCAATGATTTCTTCATTTCCATGTCAGAGATACTTAATATCCCATTTTACTGATCGTCACAATGTGTGAGGGATAATCTTTCCAACTGGATTTATCTTAAAGTCCCTCAATGTGGATCTCTTCCTGTGTTCTCTTGGTTGGATTTCCTTTGCAGGATCTATAGAAGCTATCTTGCTTGTTAACTATTAAGTTACACGAGACAAGCGTTTTGTGTCATTATAACTTAGGGTATTAAGATTCATTTTAAAATAATGAATCTATTTCTTAATCCGTTTCCTTACTTCAAGGGAATTACCTTACTTATCGAAGTCATAACATTTCTGAAACTTATATCATATCATGAACTATCTACTTGTATAGTTCGTAATTTCTTCTGCTATTTTTAACTTTTGTCCATTTTCTTGAGCATGGTATCTGAAATTAATCTTACTTTCGTTATACTTCGGTTCCCATTTTCAGGACTAGAACCGTTATCATTGTCATATGGTTTGGTAGGGTAGTACATTCGTACTCCATAACTTAAATTCTAAGCATCTTATTTCCATGTCTTGGCTTTGGAGTTATTTCCTCCATACTTAGTTCACATACTAGGGCTATCCTCGTCGTTCACACAATCTTGAGGATTACGATTCCTCAATCTCATTACCTTTTGTTTAACTAAGTTTTAATTACTCGAAATCGATTATGCTCAAGCATAATCTCATTGACTGAGGTATAAGGCGAAAGATTTATTTTCTGGGATGCTATCACTTCTTATATATATATTCTTTGAAAAGAATATCTTGTATGTATCTTCATTCTTTTTTAAACATGTCCAACCTACTAACGAGGTTTCAAGGACATCCAACTATCTTAAAGATAAGTTGTAATCGCTCTCGTCATGACATAATAAGGGAAATTAATATCCCGCAGATATCATATACTTTTCTTTACTTTTACTCTTGCATTCAACGCTAAAGAGTACCTTATTCATAACTTTGTTATCATAACAGTCATATGAAGGCATAACTTCACTGTCATCAATCTTTGTAAAGCCCATCAAGGGTCATCACACTCATGTGTGTCATAGGAAGAATATCTCGTCTCATCGAGATTTTCTTTACATCATAATTTCTTGATGCCTATCACTTTACTGGTCTAAAACTTTTAGGTGACTGAGATAAATCAACTTACATCATACCTGATGTTTATCACTTCACTAATTCCAACTTAATTGACAAAATAAATCAACTTTTATCTTACTTGATGGTTTCAAAAATCGTGAAGAAGTTATCACGACCACTTACAAGAGGTACTATTTCACAATTGAAATAACATCTTTTTAATGATGGAATCAATATGTTCTTCAGACTGAATGAATGGGGCTTTAGGGTTCAAGACCGAATGACGACTCATCGAGATTTCTTTGGTCATATGGGCTGGCCAGACCCGTCACAATTATATTCTCAGTCACATAAGGCTTTGGGTTCAAAAGGACACTTTATGAATTTTTGGGTTTGAAAATTTTCTTCAATAAAAATGAGAAACTCGAATGAATTCTCAATTGGAACTAGGTCATAGAGTTAAACTCAACGACAGAAATTGGGTAATGGATATAACTTGAAAATTTATATACCCGTAATAGGTTATCAACAAGGGTTCTCATGTATAACAGGGCTCCACTGGTATTACTGACAATCTTACTTTCTTAGTAACATTCTAAGATTCGTATCATCTTATAACGTTCTTACGCTATACAGATCATAGATCCTAACTTCAACTGATTCTCGTGAATTCTGGAGTAGGAATCAGGGATTTGGTCCTTCATAAGAAATGAAGTACAGTTCATTAGGAGCACGTAGGCGAAAACCATACGTAAATCGAAGTTCACACGATCAAGAACTAGTCAAAACAAAATCATTGCGCAGTGCAGGGAAATTTACACGCATTCGCGCCGAGGTCATAAACGATGCCGACACCAAGGTCGAGCATGCCGTTACCGATGTCAAGGTAGTACAGAATATTGCCGACACCGAGGTCAGACAAACTACCCCAGTCGATATGTCAAAGGCGGTGTTATAACTGCCGATTTCGAAGTCGACAGTCGCACATGCCGATGTCGGGCCGAGGTCGTACATGTCGAGGTCGAACAATTTCGTATAAATCTTTCACTTTTCTTCACTCAAGATGGAATGAAGTTCTCAAATCCATCACTAATCTTGTTCTTGTAATTGAAGGAAATTCTTACTTCTATGTTCTTTCATAGAAAGGGATCATGCGTCTTATAAAGTCTATGTTCTGTTTGAACTAGCATGCTCATCATCATAATCAACTTTGAGATTGAAGTAAAACTTCGAATATTCCTACGTAGCTCATTTGTACGCACGTATTTCGTTGAATTTAAAGAATTCCACATATCACATTTGACAATTCAATGTCCAATCTCAATCATCTTAAACATGAATAATCATAACTTTGTTCATAATAATGAACTCTTATTGAATTCCAGGAATTCCAACATTTCATCTTTGGCATATCGTGCCAAACTTTTTCATATCGTTGTCATCATCTTTCTTATATTTTCCTTCTTTTCATAACTTTCTTGACAAGTCATTTGTCATATTATTCATTTTCAACCGTTCTCATAGCTTTCATTTCTTTTCAAAGATCATTTCAATCATCCTTTACTTTAAACTTTTCATTTTATTTAAAAAAAATCATTTCATAAACATTCGTCCGGCCAGGCTAATTTTCAAAACTTTGGGAAAAGAGTCATTTACCTCATTTCGGTTGAGCTTGATGTGATGGAGTGTTGAGCATTGTCAGCTGATCTCTAGAAGTCTAATGACTCAATCTAGACTTAACCTTAAAGGGGATTTTAGGTTCAAGAGCGAACCGCTCTGATACCACTCTGTCACAGCCCCTCAATCCTAAGTACGGATTAGCAGGGATTGTAACTCTAAACATGGATAATTATACAGGGAGATTCCTTTTAACAATAAACTGTAAAACATATGTCAAGTATGTTCTTGGACTTTAATACATAAATTTAGGTTCTTGCAGCGGAAGACATGTGATAAGTACATATGACGATGTACTATCAAGGTATAAACTTTTCAGCGACAATAATCCTATTGCTCAACACTGCTCCATCCATCATCTGCTCAACCTGCACATTTAAAAACAAACATGCAGGGTCGAGTACAAGAATGCACTCGGTGGACTCATGCCAAAACATTTTATCATTTTAGATTACACCGCCACATCATGGTAAGACACAAGGGTTTTAGTTGAAAATGCCTCAGGCTTACTAAAACGTTTTATCAGTTCATAAAAATCATCGCCTGGCGAGGCATTTTTCTTGTGTGTATGATCCGTATCCCTTATCATCATTTCATCATATCATCATAGTCGAAAGTCGTGAGAGAGGCCTCCCTCTACGACCCGTGACCGCCGTGAATTGTCCTTACAAAGACGCAATCACCATCAGTGTACACGTTAATCCTAGCCAGGTATAAGCCTTCCGGCATAGGATCCGATATCGATTTCATTCATAAGTTGGGAGTGACCCAACACATTCATATCATTCATATCAATCTCATGGATAGGATACATACACAAAACATAAACATTTTTGGCAGGTAATCTTGTAAACATTTAACAACAGTTGAAATAAGCATCGTAAATAAATATTTCAGAAGCATTTTATTCTTGAGTAGAGTAAAGCCCACCTGGACTGTAGATTGCCTTAATCTCATTTCTTGGACTGTAAGTCCTAGCTTTAGCCTATCTATTCTTGGCCTTGAGGTTTTGGAGCTGGAAAAATCCATTGGGTCTTAGAACCCATATTTCTATTTTAGTGTATATCATGGTATGATATACACTCAATTGACCATGTGGTAGCACCTAGTCAAATATTTCACGTTAAGGTATGCTTTCGTGAAAATATCGTATCATGATGTTTTATCATAATTCGTACATCTTATAATGCTCTATCGTACCTTGCGACATAACATAATGAATGCATCGATTAATAGCATGTTAGTCACATAAGGCATACTTCACATAGGGGTTTCAACACTTAGTCAAATTTCAAGTGTTTAATTTCAGCAAAACAGCTTGAAACAACCCAAGTGACGTACTTTGATGATCCATAACTCTCGGTTCAGAATACGTATGGTCGCAAAAGATACATTCTGAAACCTCTAAACATGTACTACAAGTTCTAAGAAGGAATTAAATCCAAAGAGTCGTGGTTCTGAAGATATAGGGTCTCAAAGTGGGCAACTCAAACTGACTTCTATACTTAGAAAAATTTTCAGAAGTTTCAGTTTTAGCTTAACGACGAGGCGTTTTATGAGGCTCGTAAATTTTGACTCACAATGCCAAAATGGCTGCAGGCTACCAATTTAGAAACCTTGTAACAAGTACTACATATGTCATGAAGACCATACTGGAAAATACCTAACCCATCGAGAAATACATAAGCTCAAAGTTGACTAGTTGAAATGGACAGTTTCAGTAGGTGACTTTGGGTCGATGAAAAGTATACCTATAAATCTTGGTTTGGTATCAAACTTTCCAGATCATAACTAGACATGGTGAGGAATATTTCTTATGAAGAAACCCAAGTCCAAATCGGACTATAAATGGCTTGAACACCTCACGTAAAGTCATACTCGAACAGCCTATTAACATAGAAATTTTTCTAAGGCAGTTTGTCCAAAAGGCTTACTGAAATGCATCAACTTTAAAAATTCACCGTGAGTTCATTATAAGGAATCTGAAATGAAACCAATCATATTGAAAAGCCACTTAAGTATAGTTTTATCCAGAAAAGCCTCACTCAATGATTCACCATAGATTGGGAGATAAAAATGTTTTACCACAAGCTATCAATCCCGTGACAGTTTTGTGCAGTTAACTTGTAAAATCTGGAATAAATAGTAAAGATTTTAGAAAATTCTGAAAATTTACAGGAATCTTCCAGACATGCTGAACTATGTTTCTGCCAAATTTTAGAGTTTTATCATTATCCAAACTTAAAACGAAAGCCATGCACTATGGGTGATAAACACGGCGATTTCGCAGATTTGTGCAGTGTTTTGATAAATACAATTAAAATAACAAATCAAGTTGGATGGACTTGAAATTTTACAGAGGCATACTAGACACATATAATTTCAACATATAAAAAATTCAAAATCATCGGACCACTGAAACTTAGTCAAATAATTTCGTGAAATTTCTGTTCATCCAGGTAATCAACATGCAATCACTTCCAACTATCATACAATGATCACAAGTCATAAATCTACTTATTAACTCAACATATTCAAGTACATTGATACAAATGCATACATATGGGTCAAATATTACTAGATTAAGGGTGTATACCTTTCAAAAAGTCTAACAAGGATCCAAGATTCATGAAGGGAAACTTGGAGCTCATTGTCATCGGCTATGGGATGTGCTATTGTTGAGAGTGTTGTACTCAATTGAAGAAGAATTGGGAGGAGGAGATGAGAGGGAAAGGGACGACTGTATTCTGAGTTTGGGGGGTTGTGTGGAGTGAGAATGGCTGAAGTGGTGTAGGTGGTGGGGTGGTTGCTTATGGGTGACAATTGTCACCCTTAATACATGCATAATTGACACCACACACACTCTACTTACACACCTCACACACATGCACGAATTTGTACAATATATATGTATATATATCAGATTTTAATAGTGTAGTTAGGTTATAATTAATCCAATGTCACTTAGATACATGTAATAGGTAAATCAACAAATAAGTGCTTAGTATATATGTGTATATAGCTCTCGGCTATTACACTATACCAAAGGGTCCAAATTTTATTTTCCATGCCAAACATTGATATATGTTATGACATATAGTTTAGATGATAAATAATATCATAGGATAAATTAATGGCATCGTTTTATGCGACAAAAATCGAGTTCGAAAATTAGGGTTTTCGAACGTTTGAAAAATTTGTCACTCTTAATTCTTGTTGATCTAGCATTGATTAAATGCTTAATAATACTGTAATTACATATACTAATCATAGGAAATTAATTCCTATAATTTCTTGATCGATTAAAACGCTTTTCGTTTCATCTCAAAACGTTAACGTTTGAAAACGTTCTATGAACGCTTCATTATCGACTCATCTCGAAATGGTCGTAATAAAATGGTAATCACTTTATTAAATTATTCCATTTATAATGGAATTTAATCCTAAGCTTAATTGCTGAGAAAAATTTCATGAAGTTTTAACTATCGATACGCGATCGACGTTAAAATTATACTGCCGATACACTTCATAAACTTCTATTCCTTTATTCACGATTCTCAGTGAATATAAAATAGGAATTCATTTCCTCGTGATTAATCGAAGTCATTATTCGATATCATACTGATTGAATATCTCAGTGAAAACTCTAATTTACGGGTTTTAAATACCGCAATTAGGCATTTAATTCTGCGGGGTATTACAAGAAATGACGAGGAAATGATTATTTAATTACCTGCCCAAAATATTTATGTTTTATGTATGTATCCTATCCATGATCGAATTGTGAATGTTGATTGGGTAGCTCCCAACTTATGAAATGTTTGAATTCGTATCCTTGTTAGTACCCGCAAGGATGATTGAGAATTCGTATCCTGTGCCGGAGTGGCAAGGATTTTGTGCACTATTTTGTAACTGTGTGCTGAAAGGGTGCTCGGCCTGTCACGGCGTCCGTGGGAGGAGGCCTCCTCTCCGGCGCGAGATGATTTTATGAGATGAGAAATGATGATGTTATATAAGAAATGAAAGGAAAGGGATATGGATCATATATACAAGGAAAATGCTTGCACAGGCGATGATTTATGAAAATGATGAAATATTTTAGTAAGCACAAGACCTTTCCAATAAAACCCTTGTGTCTTACCATGATGGGGCAGTGTAATTTAAATTGATAAAATGTTTTGGCATGAGTCCACTGAGTGCATTCTTGTACTCAGCCCTGCATATTTGTTTTTAAATGTGCAGGTTGAGCAGATGATGGATGGAGGTGTGTTGAGCAGTCGGAACCCCTTTTGATAATGATATGTTAGAAACCTTGACTACACATCGTCATATGTGTATTCACACGTCTTTCCGCTGCAATAGAACTAAGTTAGCTTTTGATGTTGACAATTGATTACCTTCAGATCATATGAATTCTCGTGTTAAGAATCTGTAGGTCTCTTCTCATATGTAAATTATGTATGTCTTGTATATAATGGTTAAAGCTTCTTAATTTACTTGAATTTAGTCCCACAATTCTATGATTAATTGTCTTTCACGTTCCTTGATTACTGTTCCAAGTATTAGTCCTCGTTAATCCGTCCTTAGGATTAGAGGGCTGTTACAGCCAAAGTTCGACAATGAGAAGGTGGTTGAGAATTATGTATGATGACATAACTCTCTGGGCAACAAAAACATGTTGACATCAAATGAATAACATCAACAATTTATCAATATCATCATGAATCAAATTACTTAGAGAAGCTCCTTTACACAGCATTCGATTCAAGCATCCTCTCGAGCTCAACCCGCACGTTTAGAAATACATGCGGGCGTGAGCACAAAAATGCACTCAGTGGGTATTCGCCGAAAACATAAAACATTGCCCTTAGGGCTATAGGATTGACTTGCCATAACATTAGCAACGCACAGGGTTTTAATGAAATAACCTGTGCATGCATCATAAATAAACGCTCACTTGCTTTCATTTCATAGCATCATCATAAAATATGCATATGCATGTTTCATGTCGGCCGATAACTTTTCCTTCCCATATCCACGGATTTTTTCTGCGTGTTGAGAAGTAGGTCTCCTTCTCAAACACCTTAACATCACATACCCGTGTTGGACCCGAAGGGTACCATCCACGGTCATACCCGACGTCGGTAACATTCTTTCATTCATACTTTCTTTCTTTCTTTTCCGTTGATAGGTAAATGCACTGTGCTCATGCTCATGTTCAAAATAGGCAAGTCATTTAACTTTGAAACTTTGCACATAAATGCATTTCATATCATTTTGAAAATATATATAAAAGCATATCATATCATTTATAGAAAATATTTATATACCCACCTGGCGACAGTCACTCGACGACTGTACTTTTTATCTTTCATATCTTTCTTCTTCTCACTTGGTCCATCAATCCACATAAGACGGCATAAAAGCCTATCAAGAACCAAACAAGAACATAGCTTATCTTAGTCGTCGATGTGACTATATTTTCTCAATACACAAGACGCTAAGATCAATAAACAATCGGGTCATTGCATACTCTAACGTCTTAAACATATAACAAGACTTAACAAGCCTCATATGTCTAAACGAGCATGGAAAACTCAATAATAAGCTTAAACTATCCAATCTTAGCCAAAAACCTAACGACCCCTTAAGACGCAGTTTATGTACGACGTCAACAATTGCGCAAGACATCGTCTATCTTAGACGAACCTCTATACATGCTCAACTATCATCAAATATCACTAATCAACCATCAAAATCCAAAGATCAAAGCTTTGGCATTGAAAACAAATTTTTGACGTCAAATTAAAATTTTTCAATTTTCGAATACGTCGGCCGAAAAATCCGAATAAATCATTTTAAACTTTATTCATATCATATAATCTAAATATGAACTCAAATTGATCAAATAAAATCAAAATTACATCATAATAAAGGCTAGGGTTTCGTCCAACATAGGAGTTTCAACATGGTTTCGATTTCAAACGTTTTTCTCATTCAAAACATGTTTATATCAATCCAACACCACATATATGAAGGAAAATCAAGCATATCAACATCATATATTCAAGATCCATGCCCCATGATTTTCAAAAATTTAATCAAAATTTCAAAGAATAAACATATGCTTAAAATTTAATTTTTAAACAACACGTCGGCAATGAATCGAACATAGAATCAAGAATTATTCAAACAACAACATATCCCTTCATAAATCATCATAGTGAACGAAAACATAGCATGCTCAAAAGTTTATGTTTTTCAAAATTTCAAACCATAGATGTTTTCTAAAGTTAGAATTATATCTTGTTTCGAAGACGGATTGCAGATCCAACGGTTGAATCTTGAAAAATTGAAGCATGAAATTTCAAAAATTTTAGTGTGTGTAGTGTGTGTGAGGCACGAATTTGGGGAGAAAAAAATGAAGAAAATGGGTGGTAATGCATATATATAGAAATCCATAAATTTTATTTTATTTTTCCTTTTTTTTAATAATTGATTATTCATCCATTTTCTAGAAAACTCTCAAACATTCTCCATTTTTCCTTTTCCTTTAATAAGGATGAATAATTATATTTCTAGAAAATTCTTATTCTTTATTGCTAGAAATAAATACTAGTGTTATGAATACATGCTATTAATCCATAACGTTTCGATTTGAAACTCCATTTCTGGTAAAACATTCTTTGCTTGAAATTCTCTTTTAAAACTCAAATAACATATTATAATCATCAAACTTTGATTATAAAAAAAAATTTGTCCTCAAAAACCATTTTAAATACTTTGCTATTAATCGGAGCTTAATCGGTAAACACCGATGTTACAAAAGCATAGATTTTGAAATTCTCAATTTTCTGAAATCAAGACTTCATTGAGCATGTATCTATCATCCCAAGACCCTTGGAATCTAGGTCTTCTTATTCTAAACAAGAACTAAGAATCTAATCTTGTAATAACACGAAAAATTTAAAACTTTTATTAGTGATGTTTAAATCACTTATTTGTGGTTCTTAGACCTTAATTATGTTTAAGGTAACCAACGAACGAATTAGAATCGATTCGGAGATCGAAAACTAGAGAACTAAAAAACTAGTGACTAGTCCTACCGGATTAGGGTTTTCTGAATAGCTTGAACATAGAATGAAAGATAGAGAATGAATCTCAACAAAAGAATTTCATTTCTAGAATCCTCACACGAAAACATGTGAGAAGCCAAAGAATGAGAATTTTCGGGCATGATTGCCCGGTCAGTCTTAAAAGCACTATTTACGAGCCGGATCAACTTCCAGTCCGTGCCAACCATGATGATTCATGATAACAATTAAAATCATGAAGGGATATATTATTATGAATTTAGAAATTATAAGAATCAATTTCTGAAAGAAATTCCTGAAGAACTTAACCGAACGCCGGGAAAGATATACCGGAAAAACCCTAATCTGATCCGAACGATCCGAAACTCGCACCAAGGGTCTAAATCAATAAAATATGATTTATAAGAGTCAAATTAATTATGAAAGCTCAAGAGTTCAATAGAATTTTTGAAAGAGCATAATTTAATCGTCGAACGCTGTTTTTCCGCGATAACTCGGAATTGACTTATCGGACGACGTCCGAACTTCATGAAATTTTTATAAACATTGAAATAATTCATTTAAAGGCTATTTAATTAAATAAAACATTAAGGTTCCGAGAAATCAATCGAAAGCGCATTAAAACTTAAAGAGTCGGTATTAACACGCCAAAACGGGTAATTTGACCAATCCACCTCCCAACTACTACCAAGACCTCCCCCAAATGGGTAATGGCAGCCCTTAGGTCTGCCAATACAGTGAGGAACCGTCCCTTTGCAGCCCCATTTGCTTAGAACCAATTTCTCTCTCAATTTTCAAATTCTCTCTTCACTTTTCAAACCTTAAGCCTTTAATCCTCCATTCCAAACCTCTCACACACTAAAATAGTCTTTCTAAGCCATAGAAATGTATTATTCATCATCCTCTTCCATCCTAATGGAGTGAAATTTTTGTTTGAATGTTTTTGGTTTAAAAACCCTAGTTTGCTTCTCATTTTTTTTCGTGACTTTAGAGCCACTAAATGCTCTCAAGCCATGAATGAAACATTCTTAGAATAATGTTCTAAGGTTACTGTAAAAATTTCAGAATTTTTGGAGCATGTTTGATATTTTTTATTTATGCTTTATTTCTTTTTATATGTGATAAAGCATGCTTTTGTGAATATTATTTGATATTGTTTCTTGTTGATGTATTAGGATCATGTCGAATAAATATGGTAATTTTCAGAATACTTTTGGAATTTTCTTGTATTTTGATTTTATTTGTTGGAAAATAGTTGAGGTATAGTGTTTAATATATGATATGAACATCATATATTAATCTTGAAATTTTTGAAACACTACTCCTATTTTTCAAAAATGGGCAGAATATATTTAAGTATTTTTAAGTCATTGTTCGCTTTTATTTGTTGAGAAATAGTTGAGATATAGTGTTTAATATATGATATGAACATCATATATTAATCTTGAAATTTTTGAGACACTACTCCTATTTTCCCTTTGAATACCGAAAACTATATGTATATATCGGTCACATCCCCTCAATCCTAGGTGCGATTTAGCAGGGATTGTAACTCTAAATATGTATAATTAAACAGGGGGATTCTCCTTAACAAAAGCCGTAATATATATGTCAATTGTGTCCTTGGATTTTAGTACATAACTTAAGTTCTTACAGCGGAAAACATGTGATATGTACATATGACGATGTACTATCAAGGTATAAACTTTGCAATGACAATATTCCTATTGCTCAACACCGCTCCATCCATCATCGCTCAACTGCGCACATTTAAAACAAACATGCGGTGAGTACAAGAATGCACTCGATGGACTTATGCGAAAACATTTTATCATTTTTAGATTACACTGTCACATCTTGGTAAGACACAAGGGTTTTAGTCGAAAGGCCTTGTGCTTACTAAAATATTTTCATCATTTCTCAAAATCGTCGCCTGGCCAGGCATTTTTCTTGTGTGTATGATCCATATCCCTTATCCTCATTTCATCATAACATCAAAGTTCAAACGTCGTGAGGGAGGCCTCCCTCAACGACGCCGTGACCGGCCGTGAATTATCCTTACAGCACACAGTCATGTTCAGGTGTACACGTTAATCCTAGCCAGGCATCGTCTTCCGGCATAGGATCTGATATCAATTTCTTAACTTGTAATATCCCGAAGAATAAAATGCCTAATTACGATATTTAAATTCGAAAATTAGGGTTTCACCGAAATAATTGAATTAGTAATTTATCGAATAATGATTTCGATTAATTATGAGATAATAAATTCCTATTTTATATTCACAAAGAATTGTGAATTAAGGAATAAAAGTTTATAAAGTGTTTCGGCAGTATAATTTTAACGTCGATTGAGTATCGATAGTTAAAATTTTGAGAAATTTTCTAAGCAACGAAGCTTAGAATTAAAATTCCATATTAAATGGAATAAATTAACAAAGTGATTACGACTTTATTGCGACCATTTTGAGATGAGTCGATAGTTAACGTTTTGAGACGTTTCAAACGTTAACGTTTAGAGATGAATAGAAAAATGAGATTAATGATCAAGGAATTATAGTATTCAAATTCCTATGATTATTATATGTAATTAGAGTATTATTAGCATTAAAACAATGCTAGAATATTAAGGATTAATTATTGGACAATGCACTAATTTTCGAAAACCCTAATTCGAAAATTAGGGTTATCTTGCATGAAATGATACCAATAATTTTTCCTATGATATAATTTATCATCTAAGGTATATATTATGATATATATCTAATAATAGCATGAAAATCAAATTTTGGCTCATAAAAATGGAAAATGCCGTGACCAACTTTGTTGAAACAATTGTTTACGTGAAATTCTTGTTGCTAGCTTTGCTTGTTGATTATTTGGTGAAGCAAGTAGTATATTGTACACATTAACCAAGTAATATCAAGTGGGAGCATTTGTGAGGTGGTAGTAGCCGATATTGTTGACTCCATTTGGGGTTGCAAGAGTTCTAAAGTATTTGGGATAGAGTGTAGGAATTTCATACACATGGTATTAACAAATGAAATTAAAATTCCTCCTCTTGTGAAGCTATGGGCGACGACAATTGCTTCTCCAAAGCAAGATATTTCATTGAATTGTTCAATGTGTGTAAGAACATAGTAAATACCATGACATAGGAAATAATGAGTCACCACAAAAATCCTTTTTCCTTGTGTGTGCATGAGTAGTCGACGGTTCACAAGTATTCAAAGCAAAGGATTTATTTTGTTTTAATCAAAAAAAAACTTTAAGCATGTAGTAAGTATAGTGATGTATTCACTTGGTGACTCACCAAGCTTTATTGAAAAGGGCTCTCAAATTGTGTCTTGCATTTGTGAGTGAAGGACCGAGAGAGAGAGTGAGAGAAGTGAGGTGTTTTATTTCAATTACTTAAGTGTATCATACTTATTAAATCAAAACACATTCCTCTCTCTCATTCCAGTGAAAGAACCGTGAGCTTTCTTGGAGAAACCTAGAGTTCTTCACCTCTTTCAATTAGCCAAAGCTTGATACTTAATCATCCTACATTAAATCCAAACCGTTAAAAAGGTTAGAAATCGAACGAGCTTCGATTATACATTAAGTTTTTAAATTTTTGATGGTTCGATTTAATTTTTCAAGCATGGTTTTTAATTATGAAATTATGCTAAGCAATGATAGTTGTTCATGAATAATGTGTATAAGGATGATCTATAAGCATATAACATGTTTAGAATTAAATTTAACATGCTATGAATTTATGCCATGTGTATCGAATTTTTCATGAATGATTTAGGAATGGATTAATGATCTATGATGTTATAGGAGCTTGTAGTGATTTATTGAAATTAAAAAATCCTATGCTATATGATTCTATATTACCGAAAATGAAAGAAAAATGTAGTTTAATGTACAATTTTTAATTGAGAAATGTAATAGCATAATGATGATCTAGAGTATTGATTATGCATTATATGAATTGATTAGAATTTTAATGAATATATGCTCAATTTCATGAAATGGCCGAGAACTATGGAGCTTGATTTAAGCATGATTATGTTGTTTTAGTTAATGTTATGATGAATTGTTAATATACTATAGAGTATAAGTATAGTGTAATTTAATTAGAATTTTATAAAAATGTTAGTATATATGTTGGGTAAAACCGTGACCTTGAACATATTAATCTTTGATGAAGAAATTTCATATGATGGACTATAGGTTATAAGTATACTATAAATTAATGTTGGAACCTTGTATAATTTTATTAGAATTTTAGAAAATTGTTTGGCTAATTTTGAAAATAGTCGAGACCTATAGGTATAGAATAAGTGATGCTCAAATTTTTCTATAGTTAATATTAATACATATTAGTGATACTATGATAAAATAGTACACTATATGAATTTAGAAGAATTTTGGAAGAAGAATGAAAATATAAGCTTAAAACCGTAGCTTATATATATATTAAGGATTTTAAATCCTTAATATCAAGAAAATAATATATTATATGTCTAGAAATTAATTTAGACATATTAAGAATTTATGAAATTTTATAAACATAGAATACTATGTTTATGAATAAACGTCATATTAAATAACGTTAGAAATGAAAATAATGTTTAAAGAATAAGTTAATTAATATTTAAGAAAAATATTAATGAAGTTTATCGATTTGCGTGAAAAATCGAGAATTAGGACTTTATGAAAAGAAATCGATTGAAAATCGATTTATATTAATTAGATATTAAAATATGAATTATTCATGAATTTAATAAAGAAAAGTCAAAATATTGACTTTTGAAATCAACGTATGAAATACGTTGAAAAATACGCTAATACGTGAAAACGTATTATTTATATAAGGAAATCGATTAGTGAGAAAAGATTTTATAATTGAAATCCTTGCATCGAAAACGTGTAACATCGTTAAGCGTTTAACCTAAAGGTTAAAATAAAATAGTTGAACATATCTCGAAGCACGAGAAATGTTAGTTCAAATTACGCGATTGAGCACGGCGTATTGAATTCGTTAAGAATTCAAATTATATTAGAATAAGTTATCAAAGTTTATTCTAAACTTTGAAAATCTCGAAAACGTGACCAACGATCGTTTTTACGTAAAGGTGTGAAAAGTCGTAGCGATGACTTGACGCAAGAAGAATAAAAATTTGACGATCAAGGAGTCGGTGGGCTTTACTATACTCTTAAATGATAAAATCTTTGAACAAATGATTTTATTTACGATGCTTATATCAAAGAATGATGATAAAATGTTGATGAAATTACCTGCCAAAAATATTTATGTTTTATGTATTTATCTTATCCATGAATGAATGAATGTTGTTGGGTCATTCCCAACTTATGAATGAAATCGAATTCGGATCCTATGCCGGAAGGCTTATACCTGGCTAGGATTAACGTGTACACAAGGAAATAGTGACTGTGGGAGCTGTAAGGACTATGCACGGCCGGTCACGGCGACGTAGAGGGAGGCCTCCTTCTACGACGCTAAATTATAAAGATATGATAAAAGGATAAGGACATGGATCATACATACAAGTAAAATGCTTGTGGCGATGATGTTTATGAGCGATGAAAATGATTTAGTAAGCATAAGGCATTTCAAGTAAAACCCTTATGTCTTACCATGATGTGGCGATGTAATTTAAATTCGATAAAATGTTTTGGCATGAGTCCATCGAGTGCATTCTTGTACTCGACCGCATATTGTTTTAAATGTGCGAGTTGGTGATGATGATGATGATGGAGGGTGTTGAGAAGTCAGAATGCTTTTTGAATGTTAAGCTAGAAACCTTGGGTGCGTCATCATACGTGTATTCACATGCCTTCCGTGTTTTGAACAATGTCTACTTTGAATATTATGCTTATGTCTCGAATGTTAATAGTTTAAGTCCTTCGGATCGTTGGTATTCTTTTGGATCGATGGCTAGCTTTCCTTGTACATTGTGTTATTAATGTATATTATGGTTGAATTGTCTTATTGTGAGGGTTTTATGTCTTTGAAATAGGCTTTCATGAACCCCAATTCTTTCCTAGTATTAGTCCTCTTTAATCCGTCTTTAGGATTATGGGGCATTATATATATCGGGTTGGGCGACCCAACAAAATTCATCTCATTCATATCATTCGTATCAATCATATCAATCATATCATTCATTCCGGATAGGATCCATACACAAAACAGAAATATTTTTGGCAGGTAATCTTGTAAACATTTTATCAACAGTTGTAAATAAGCATCGTAAATAAATTCATTTGGAAATAATTTAAATAAGAAGCTCGTATTTTGGTTTAGGAAAAGAAGCCCCACTTGGACTGTAGATTGTCTAACCGATTTCTTGTGATGCGAGTCCTAGGCTCAACCTATCTATTCCTGGCTTTGAGGTTTTGGAGTTGAAATATCCTTCGGGTCTTAGAACCCATATTTCTACTTGAGTGTATATCAAGGCTTGATATACAATCAATTAACCATGTAGTAGCACTTAGTCAAATATTTCACGTTAAGGCGTGCTTCCGTAAAAATATCATATTGTTGTTTTATCCTAATTTCGTGTATCTTATTAATGCTCTAATGTACCTTGCGACATATCATAATGAATGCATCAATTAATAGCATGTTAGTCACATAAGGCATTTTTCACATAGGGGAGTTCCAACACTTAGTCAAATTTCAAGTGTTTAATTTTCAGCAAAACAGCTTAAAACAGCCCAAGTGTCATACTTTGACGATTCATAACTCTTGATTCAAAATACGTATGGCCGCACAAAGATACATTCTGGAAACCTCTAAACCTGTACTATAAGTTCTAAGAAGGAATTCGATCCAAAAGAGTCGTGGTTCTGGAGATATAGGGTCTCAAAGTGGGCAACTCGAACTGACTTCTATACTTAGAATATTTTTCAGGATTTCCAGATTTAGCTTAACGACGAGGGATTTTGCGAGGCTCGTAACTTTTGACTCACAATACCAAAATGACTGCAGGCTACCAATTTCGAAACCTTGTAACAAGAACTACATGTTTCATGAAGACCATACTGGAAGATACCTGACGCATCGAAAAATACGTAAGTTCAAAGCTGCCTAGTTGGAATGGATAATTTTCAAGTAGGTGACTTTGGGTCAATGAAAGGTATACCTATAAGACTTGGTTTGAGATCAAACTTTCCAGATCAAAACTAGACATGGTAAAGAACATTTCTTATGAAGAAACCCAAGTCAAAGTCGGACTACAACCGGCTTGAACATCTCACGGAAAAGTCGGACTTGTAGAGTTCATTAACAAGGAATTAGACTTAGGCATTTTGACCAAAAAGACCTACTGAAATGCATCAAATTTAAAAATTCACTGAGGGCTTATTAAAATGAATCTGATAATGCAATCTATCAGATTGAAAAGCCATTTAAGTCTATTTTAATTCAGAAACAGCCTCACTCAAGGATTCAAAATAGATTGGGAGATAAAAATGTTTTACTACAAGCTATCGCTACAGTGACAGTTTTGTGCAGTTCGTTTGTAAAATCTGGAATAAATAGTAAAAATTAATAGCAAATTCTGAAAATTTACATAAATCTTCTAGACATGCTAAATTATGTTTATGCCAAAGTTTAGAGTTTTATCATTAGCCAAACTCGAAACGAAGATCATGAACCGAGGGTAATGAACATGGCAATTTTACAGATTTGTGCAGTGTTTTTGAAAAATACAATTAAAATAGTAAATCAAGTTGGATTGACTTGAAATTTTACAGAGACATGTTAGACATGTTTATTGTCAACATAGTAAAATTTCACATTCATCGGACCACTTTAACGTAGTCAAATAAATTTATGAAGTTACTGTTTTCGTAACATACTTCCAGATTTCATCTAAGCTTATTCTTCTTGTAAGCATTTCATATAACAAACGAAAATGGTGAATCTATCACCCCAAATCACCCCTAAGATCATCAATCTAAGCATGCAAGTATGATTTAGCCATGTCCAAGAATCATAGGATGAAGATATAACTCAGCCACGAATTGAAGATAAACAAGAGGGATGGAGCTTGAGCTCTCTCTTCCATGGAGGAAATGGGTCTCCATTGCAAGAAGTGGAGTGAGGAGAGGAGAGGAGAGGAGAGGGGGGGAGGGGGACGGCTGCAAATCTGAATGGGGGAGAGAGAAATGGCTGATCCAAAAGGGGAGGGAGGTATAGGGTGGTGTTGGGTGATATGCATGGGTGACACTTGTCACTACACTCCCATGCATATCAACACTTGTCACACACATGCACAACTCACACTCTCTCTCCATGCACACACACACACACGTTTTTACATATATATATGTATATGAATATGTGTTTAATTATTTAGTTAGGCTATATAATTAATCAAATTGTCACTTAATAGATACATGTAATAGTTTTCGGCTATTACACATGTAATAGGTCCAATTTTATTTTCCATGCCATTAATAGACATATATGTCATAACATATGGTTTAGATGATAAATAATATCATAGGATAAATTCATGGCATCATTTTATGTGATAACAACCTAAAATTCGAAACTAGGGTTTTCCAAAATGAGGAATTTGATCAATATAGATCCTTAATGTTCTAGCATTGATTTAATGCTAAATAATACTGTAATTACATATAGTAATTATAGGAAATTAATTTCTATAATTCCTTGATCATTAAACTCACTTTCCATTTCGTCTCTAAGCGTTAACGTTTGAAAACGTTTCAAAACGTTAATTATCGACTCATCTCGAAATGGTCGTAATCACTTTATTAAATTATTCCATTAATAATGGAATCTAATTCTAAGCTTAATTGCTTAGAAAATTTCATGAAATTTTAACTATCGATACGCAATCGACGTTAAAATAATACTGTTGATACACTTCATAAACTTCTATTCCTTAATTCACGATTCTCAGTGAATATAAAATAGGAATTCATTCCTTCGTAAATAATCGAAATCATTATTCGATATCTTACTCATTGAATCATCTCAGCGAATTCCTAATTTACGGGTTTTAAATACCGTAATTAGGCATCTAATACTGTGGGATATTACAATATCTAAGGATTTATTTGATTTCATTTGTTGAAAATGATAGGATATGTTATGTGTAGAAATAATATGAACCTAATATGCATTGTTGGGAATTATTGAACACATATGTAAAATATGTGTGAGGACAAAAAGAATTCCAAGCATTTGGTTCATATTATAAATATTAATTGATGTTTAATGTTAATATTACATGTTATTGCATAATATAAACATGTTGTGAAGGAATGAAATTTATTGAGTATGTATATATATATGTGATTACCGAAAATATATAAGGGTGAAAAGCATGGGTTTAAATTTTAATGCATGATATGAAATGATATTTCATGTTTAGTATATGGTATAAGCATGATATAATTTTTGTGGAATTTATTGAACACCAAAGCTCATTAAATGGTGATTGCCAAAAACTATATGTTTTAACCCATGATTTGAAATTTTATATGATGGTATTGAGTTGGTAATTAAACTCTATAGTATGATAGGAGTATAACATGATTTTATTGGAATTTATTGGATACATATGCTAATTGTTGCTAATTATCAAAAACGTAACAAAATGGCTAAGTATGGGTTTACTTCTAATGTTAAATAATGCTATGATAGTGAAATTATAAGCTTAGAATAAATGGTTGTGATTATGGTGAATGAATGGAACATTTATGCACACATACACAATGATTGTATATCATGTTAGAAATTAGTTTTTTCTAATGCTTTAGTATAGTTTATGTTTTGTATGGTATTGTTGGGTGTTGAATGTTTATGTTTATGTTGTGCGAAAAACCAAAACCCTAAACATAAACAACATAATACTATATGTACGAGAATCCAAAAGAAATCGACCAATTTCGATAACTTAAGAATGAATCAACGAGAATCGAAGTTAGATATAAATTAGGGTTTCTATTAATAAAGGATACTCGAATGCGAGTTCTAAGTTAGAAAACCAAAAGCCGAGCTACAACGTCGAGACTCAATAACGACAACCCAATACAATATTAGTTGAGCGTTAAAACAACTCGATAACAAATAATGATTATACGACATATGTAATCTCCGATGAGTTAAGATAAACAAACAATGTCGTAATGTGTAAGCAAAGATTCGAACATAAGATGTCGATCCTTATGTCCCAAAAGTCGAGTTAATATTCCCAAAGCACTTCGTTTATTCTTAAGTACTTACTTACATGATAGCATGTGTTCACTTGAATCATAAGTCAATACTCCTCTTTTATTTGTCGTGCTAATACGACAAGTCGTCAAGCATAACTACTAGGACGTAACTATAATTGTTAAGTCTAGTTAGTGGCTTGAGAATATCTAATTTACCAATCACAATTTGATTACCGACAATCTATAACGTAATAACGTTTAGAATAAAACTAAGGTTAAGAGTCGAGGATAGACTCGAAATATGTGATTCATAATTGAAGTTCACATATGAGCGATGAAGTAATATAGCTTGGAATTGGGAATGCAAGATAATAGAAATTATCTTAAAACAATCACATGAAATCATAAAGAAACCCTAATTGGGAACTTTAAGTCGTAATCTATAAGCGACCTTGATTGATAGAAAGAATCTAAGAAAGGTTATTTTCTTATGAAGGGTTTGATCGCATGCGTAGTCGGCGAGGAAGAACAACCACACCCTGCTCACTTAGACTTACTAGCTTTGGATTAGCAGGTGGGCTTTCTTGAAACGAAAATGTTATGCATATCTCAAAGCATGTTTTACAAAGCTTTATGAAATATTATCACATGAAATGTTATTGACTGCCAAATGTTTATGTTTTGTTGTTATCCTATCTGAGATTGGTATATCCCATGTGGTATGTGAATGTGTTGGTCCACCAACGTTAAAAAATGGTAACGATAGGATCCGACTTAGTTGAGGACTAACTCGGATTGTGTACACGTGTGACTGTGTGTTAAGGTTAGCTACCTCGACCGGTCACGGCGACTATGTGTAGGTGGCCACCTCCATAGTGCGCGATTGAATGAATGGATGAATGATCAGATATGGAACAACGTGGATGAAATAGTCCGGCCGGACACATTTGGAAAATGATAAAATGTTTGATAGGCATGAGTCTTTCAACTAAAATCCTCATGTGCTATTGTGGACAGTTCAATATCTTTTGATAAAGAAAATGTTTTCGGCAATGAGTCCACTGAGTACTTTTGTACTTAGCCCTGCATCTTGTTTTTGATGTGCAGGTTGAGCAAGGATCGATGATGGGTGCGAGGTGGTGCAGAGTAGCAGTTGTTTTAATGCTTTATTAGAAAGGTTTCTAGAACCTTGGGCAAGCATCGTCATATGCATGTCCACACATTTATTTGCTGCCTAACTCTGATATTATTTTGATGTTTTGATAATAGCGCTTTCATACCGTATTGAACTTGAGGTCGTACTGTTCCTTGAATTGTGCCCGATTAGGTTATTTTTGAACCTCGAACCTTTTGACTAGTCCTTCTGTGACTCGAGTTGGTATTGAATAGCCTATCCCTTTTTAGTCTATGCGTTATTGAGTAGTTAAATGGTTAATTGCATTGATTAGTTGTGTTTATATCCGCTGCTTTATCATACCAGTGACGATCCATATGATCCGTACATCCTTGGGAAGTCGGGTCGTCACAAAGTGGTATCAGAGCTCTTGTTCGCTCGAACCTAGAAACCATTTCCTTGAATCCTAAGTTGAAAGTCGAGTCTAGAAATTGTTTGTGTTTAATCACTCTCGCCTTGCCTTGCACTCCATCGTCGTCCTGCTCAACGAGGAAGAAGGTAACTATCTAAACTAAAAGTTGTTTTGAAATGATGGAATTATATGAAATGTAAATTGGAATTTCAATATTGCCTTGTTGGGAAGTTGAAAAATATTTTGGAAAGTGGAAATTTTTGAAATTGAAAACTTGTTTCAATTGATTGGTCATTAGTTTGAAAGAAAGTTACTGAGGTTTAGGAGCTTGGTAAATGAGTAAATGAGAATGCTTGATTATCGCACAATGTGTCGCGATCTGTGTTTCTTGTTGTATCGAAGCATGATATAAGCATGATGTAAATGATTATGTTTCCCCATGAGAACATAGACTCTTAAGATCGTGATCCATTTTGCGAACTTAGTATGAGAACATAAGCATCCCCAATTGAGCGAAATACTAAGAATGAGCGAGAACATAGAAATCTTAGGAATCACAATCCGAGCGGATTCGATGATGAGAACAGACGAGTCTCACGATGATGAAGCGATTGCTTAGCGGAGGTTCGTATTATGGGTCCCAACCTCTCTACGTGAAGGAATTCAAACACGGCGTGTTGCCTCTATCGTGGCATAAGTGAAAAGAATAAAATTATGGCGTTATGAAGGTATAAAAAGAAATGATGAATCGTAAGTGCATAATGAGAGCGGATATGATGTGATACTATAGCGTGAGTAGAAGTAAGGAATCCAGGACCCGATAAGATGGGGTGATCACTTAGCCTTTACCCGAATGCTAGGCATCGAGCGTTTGTTACTGTCTAAGGAACCATGATCTCTTCCCAAAGACCAAACCATGAAAGTAGTTTCATAAGAACTTAGGAATATAAGATGGTTCGGACGGTTTTACGACTAGGCTCCTTTATCTTCTAGAGTCACACCTGAGAAGGTGTACGCCTTTCCTACCGTTCCGACCGGATATACCGGTAAAAGACATCGACGAGTTCCTTGCTCATTTTATCGTCTTTGAGCTCTGCACATGCCGTAGTCGTGATATGCCCGTGAGATATCGGTGATTACATCTATCGTCGCCGAGAAACTTGATCTTGAGGCGGACTTGCCATTTTATCGGTCCCTTAGCTACATATTCATGATATACGGAGCTACACCACATGGACCATATCTCCCGGCGGTGTACACCTAAGCGTGATGAGATTCAGTGGCTTCACCGGAGGTGTCTCGTTTGGCATCGATGGGCCCAATTCTTGCACGGTGTGGCGAGAACATGTTCGAGTTGGACCTTCCCATCCCGATAGTTCACCTTTACGGTCCTACCACCAATAGGATTCGAGCCCGTCATTACCGTCGGACCATCGCCGCAAATCATTCCATGCCAACTTCCATCTCTACTCACCGCTTTTCGGTTCACCACCCACCCCACACGGACCCACGTGCCGCGATAATGTAGAGATTGACGATTCATGTGGCTAGCGAATGCACCGCGAGAGAAACATGTGCCCGTCTTCTTGTTTCTCCATTTCCGATACCGCCTATGAGGAGATCATGGCCGAGATCCGCCGAGACCTAGGCGGGAAGAAGCTAGAGTCATTAGAATCAGAGACCGTGACTCCCACACTCGATCACGAGAGGTTGAGGAGGAGGATCGAGAAGAAAATTCGGAGGAGGACCCAGAGGAGGATCCTGAGGAGGACCTGCCTGCTGACGATGATATGGAGAAAGTTGATAGTACCCATACTTCCAGTTCTAAATCCAACACGCTGAGCCCTATCTACACTCCAGGCGACCATAAATCTAGTTCTTAGGAAGAGATTGTCTTTTGTCTATATACTTTGTATATCTTTTGATGCATGCGGAAACGATGAGTCGTTCCGACATGAACCCTATTTTGATGACCATGGTGGCGTTAGATTTTTATGCGCACCGTGACTAGGTACACGGGTGATCTTGATATTGTTTTGGGCATCATACTGCACTCCGGTCTTTTGTAATCTTCAAAACGCTGATGAAAGTCCTCGTAGAGGCAATTGATATGATATGGTGATAGCTCCTCGAGAGCCTTTTGTTTTAATGTTAGGATGTATGGTGTTCGATGATGTGCTAGATTTATGCTCGTAATTATATGAATACCGTGCTGATATGTATGCATTGATCCTGATGGACAGTACATGACAATTTCTAATTGCGTGTGTTTATGAAGGATAGGATGCCTCAGAAGAAGAAATCGTGAAGTAACACACGAGAAGAAGACACTCCATCCCCACCACCACCACCGAGCGAGGCGGTTGAGGAACTATTCCTCGAGGCGAACCCACCAACCTTCAACGGAATGGGAATCCGTGAATCTTGAACTTTGGATTACATGTGGGCGAATCTTTAACTTTCTTCCTTGTGCCTCTCAAGAGCGCTTGTCATGCGTTGCTTTCGGATATTGGTGCCTTGACTTGGTGGGAGGCGAAGAGGAAGACTCTATCGAGGAGGGTGGAAAATTTCTCCTGTGAGGAATTTAAGGAGGAGGTGTCTGAAGTACATTCCTAAGAGTTACCCAGAGGAAGGAACATGAGTTTTACAACCTCACGCCAGGAAAGACCACGGTCACAGATTATGACCGTGCGTTACATGAAATGTCGCGGTATGCGCCTCGGTTAGTCGACACCGAGCGAAGAGGGGCGAAGTTTGGGCGGGACTCCGCCATGAAATCAGTGTCACTAGTGGTCACGAAATCGACTTACCGTGAGACCCTCGGTCGGGCATTGGACATCGAGGTGCTATGCCGAAGGCGGATTGTCGTTGTCGTCCCAGATCATCAAGGGATCGTGGGAAGAGGAAGTGGGAAGGACCCCATCAAGGACGAGGATCTAACACTAGCCGGGCCGCGGAGGCCATGGCGAAATAACGTGCCATCCAGGCGCAGACGGAGAATGGGCGCCCATGGTACCCGCGTCTGGCGGAAACCAAAATTTGTGAAACTCCCGTGTGCCCAGTGCCATAGAAGTCGTAAGGGGCATCGCGTTCACAAATGACGGATGCTTTAAGAGTGGCCGAAGGGCCACTACTCTGAGGCCTTACAGGATACGCCAGAGAGAAATGGCCGTCCCATGTGCCCAACCAAGTCCAACCGGTCCGGGCTATTCAAGCCCAACCGATCGAGAACAACCCCATCCCGGTCTATCAGCCGAATCGGTGACCATATCAACCACGGCGGCAGCGGCGACATCAATGGCGGCAGTGCGGCGGCGATCTGCGGCAACAACAACCGCACAACAACAACAACAACAACAACGGCGAACCGCAACAACCACAACAACATTATCGAAACAACGGCCGCCCGGCGAGGGCTCGCCTCAACGGAAAGGAGTTCCGCGGGGCCGCCAGGAACCAAGGAAACTTGGCGGTATAGAATACTCATCCAATTACATTATCCTCTTGTTTGATCTTGGCGCTCCATTCTTTTATTCTTTGAAGCATCGTAGAGAACTTAGGATTAGATCTAGCGTGAACAAATTATGAGAATATCTTCTCGATGGGAGGCATAAGAGCGGTGACCCACATATGTTCGAACCTAGAACTTGGACTAGGCTCACTTAAGGTCATGACAGATAACCTTCATGTCATACCTACGATGATGTGGACATAATCCTAGGAATGGATTGGTTAACAGAACATAGTGCGACCATCACATGTAATGAAAGGAAAATTTCTTTCCAACATCCGGAGAGGAACCTACCGACCTTCACGGGATTAGCACGGGAGAAAGTCCCAATTATATCGCACTACAAGCGAGGGCGTTCTTTGAACAAGACCGAGAACCATGCCTACCTCGTCTACCTCACGGAGGAAGATCGAGAATGAGAGGAGGATAGAAGGCGTCCGATCGTGAAGGAGTATCTGATGTGTTTCAGGCGAACTACGGGATTACCGCCAAACCGACGATCGAGTTCACGATCGACCTCGAACCCGGTTTGCCCACAGCCAAAAGCCCCATACGGATGGCACCAAATGAACTTGAAGAGTTGAAAATCCAGCTGCAAGAACTCTTGGAGTTAGGTTTTATTAGACCTAGTGTGTCCCTATGGGGAGCACCTGTCATTTTCGTGAAAAAGAAGGACGGTACACTTAGGATGTGCATAGACTATCGAGAGTTAAACAAGATAACTCTTAAGAATAAGTATCCATTGCCCGAATTGACGATCTGTTTGATCGACAAGGGCGCGAGTCTTTCAAAGATAGATCTAAAGTCGGGATATCACCAATTGAGGATTAGACCCGGAGGATGTACCTAAAAGCGACTTTTCGTACAAGGTATGGTCATTTCAATTCATCGTTATGCCCTTTGGACTTACAAATGCCCCAGCAGTATTTATGGACACCATGAATAGGGTATTTCACCCGATACTTAGACAAATTTGTCTTAGTATTCATAGGCGATATCTAATATACTCCAAAATAACCAAGAACACGAAGAGCACTTGAGGCGTACTTGCTACAAGCGTTGAGGCGAAGAGCAACTCTTTGCCAAGTTTAGCAAGTGTGAGTTTTGGTTAAGCAGTGACATTCTTAGGTCACATCGTGTCGTCGAGGAATCAAAGTAGACCCTCGAAGATTGATCTGATTCGAGAATGGGAATCACCAAAGAACCCGAGCGAGTCGGGTTTCTTGGGACGTACGGATACTATCGAAGTTTTATCGAAGGATTTTCAACGATAGCCCGACCCATGACCTAATTGTTGAGAAAGGAATCAAGTACACTTGGACCGCCGAGTGTGAGACTAGTTTCCGAGGCGAAGGAGTTCTTGGCAACAGACTGTACTAGCGATGCCGAGCGGATAAAGAATACACAATCTACGGATGCTTCAAAGAATAGACTAGGATGCGTCTTGATGCAAAAGCAAGGTTATTGCTTATGCTTCCAGGAAGTTACACCTACATGAGTTGAACTATCCTACGCACGACCTAGAGTTAGCAGTGGTCGTACATGCCTTAAAGATTTGGAGGCATCACCTTTATGGAGTTAGATGTGAGATCTATACTGACCATAAAAGCCTGAAGTATTTCTTTGAGCACAAAGATCTTAACATGAGGCAGCGTAGATGGTTAGAACTAATGAAAGATTACGACTGTGGTATCAAATACCACCCAGGCAAGGCGAATGTTGTAGCTGATGCCTTGAGTCGCAAATCCCACCCTAGTTTGGGATGTCTCCTCAGTCATGAGGAAATACTTATAAAGGAATTTCGGAGGATGAACATCGAAGTCATAGACCCGTCTCACGGCGATGAGGGCTGTATTACAGCGTTGATTGCAATCCCGGACTTAAGAGCCCGAATCTTGGAAGCTCGGAGGAAGAAGCAAGAAGCTGAGGAAGTCTGAAGCGAGATCGAGGTCAGCGACCACAAGAATTTCAAGGAAGCAACAGATAATGTTTTACTTTATGATGGGAGGTGTGTGTTCCGAGCGAAGGGCTTAGGGCGAGATCTTGAAGGAAGCCCATAAGACTTCTTACACACACCCCGAAGCACCAAAATGTACCAAGACCTCGAAGAGAAATTTTGGTGGGATGGAATGAGCGAGGCGTAGCTTCATTCGTAGAACGTTATTGACGTGCCAACAAGTGAAAGCACTCCACTGCGACCGTATGGAACCTTACAACCGCTAGACATACCGGAATGAAAATGGGATGATATAGCCATGGATTTTGTCACCGGGCTGATCGAGCTAAAAACACACTCAAATTCACTGCATGATAAATGCGAGGTAATTGTGGCGTGATAAGTTAACATGAGTCGTCTCTCAGGAAAACTTAACGAGGCTTATTGTTAGGTGTCGCACCTGAAAGCAATTAAATCCTAAACATTCTAATGCCAACAAGGGTTTGGAACATGTAGGAATTGAAATCGGAGAATTAAACACATTCTAAGCTGGGGTTGTCGATCCGAGCTATACTAATAAGCGATAAATCTAAACTAGGGTTGTCAATCCCTAGTTGAAATATAAGCGATAAATCAAGCGATAAACAAAAGCATATGCAATCATATTATTCATAGGGTTTGTCAATCCTAATCTAAATCTAATTGCAAATAAGCGAAAGCGATAAATCATTAAGCAAATTAAACCAGCGGAACATGAAAATCCAACATTGTCACTATGAATTGAATTGACAAAATCATCAAATAATAAACTATGAAATTGATTCCACAAGGCGATAATCAAGCATAAATTGATAACAAGATTATTGATAATGAAAATAAGAACATGAATTAAATCTAACTATTATCATTGTTCTTTGTCGAAGAAATCTGGAAGGAAGCTTGATGGAGAGTAGCCGCGGAACTCGAAATTCAAAGCGAAGAACTCAAACCTAAGCGGGCATATATATATTAATTAAAAGTGGCGCCGACTTGAGATGAGCAGCTCGCTCGAAAAGCGTTCTGCGCTTGAAAATGGCGGTTGAGTGAGCAGTGAAAAGTGGAGAAGCAGCGTTCATATCGGCGCCGGTTGGAGAAGGAGAGCTGGCGGAGATGAGGCTGGCGCTGCTGAGTTGAGCGCTGGAGTTGGAGGTGGCGAAGAGGAGGCTGGCGCCTGCCGGGTTGGCCGGGAGAAATTTGCGCTTGAGAGTGCTCTGGAGAAGGCTGGCGCGCTGGCCGGTTGAGCGCTGGAGTTGGAGGTGGCGCTGAAGAGGTGAACCGGAGCTCTTGCTGAGCAGCTGAAAAATGGTGCTGGCGCGCGCTCATGCCGAACCGGCGCTGGCGTCGCGGCGCAGCGGCGCGCGGGCGCTGCGACACAACTTTGCGCAGCATTTTGTTTGACCCGTTCTCCTTCATCTGAACTCCGATTTATGCACGGTTTTCGCCTCGGACTCCTATCGCAACAATTTACTTCTTATGAAGGAAAAAATCCTTGATTCATTCTCCATTATTCATGAGAATCATTGGAAGTGTTCAGCGCCGGCTCGCGAGCAGGCGCGTGGAGTCTACGTCTTGGCGACTTTGAAAAGCGATCCGTTCTCTCTTCCGAACTCCAAATTGCGATCCGTTTAGCCTATGAATTCCTATCGAAAGGATCTTCAATTATATCTGATCCTTGGAAGATCCAATTCATCCTATTTTCTGCCGTTTTCCTACAAAACATCGAGACGAGCAGTAAGTCCGAATCGATAAATAATAATCGAACCGACGGCATAAATAGGACAAACCATAGAAAATGACACGTAAAACAAGACCAAGAATCATCACAAAATCATACCAAACAACTCCCCACACTTATCCATTTGCTTGTCCTCAAGCAAAGTCTATACTAATAAAATTGAAAGATAACTCATACGACTTAACCACTTATTCTAATCAATCAAACCTTGTGCATTTCCCCACACTTGGTGTTTACGAATTCAAAGATAATGCGAAATAAATCAAAACGACAATTGACTTCAATAAATAAAAAGAGTAATCTACGCTCGGACCCGACTCTCCGTTGGGGTGAACTAACTAATGTGGTCACCTTTAGCAACAAGTTTCTTTTATATAGCACAAAGAAAGTTTTATGATTTTGGAATAATATTGAAGGTGCACTCTCGATGAACTCGAGTCTCCTAACGTGGTTTCCATGTCCATTTCTCAAATTACGAAAGAGGACATAATCCCATCCTCCAATTTAACAATCTCAACAAGATCTTGGAGCTTTCATTCTCCTCATTTCTACTTCTTTTCACATTTTTTTTATATATATATAAAATGAAACAAGTATATAGGCAACCACAATTTAACACTCCTCTAACATTAGCGGACAAATCACATCAATTTCCACCTATTCATTTCTATCAATCACGATCGTCAATTCATTATACTCAAATCATATATCACCAAAAGTTTGAAAATTAAAATCGGTTTGACCAATACCACGAGTTCGGTTGCACAAATCAAAATCTAACTTATTAGCATAGACACAAACTCGAGTCCAAACAATCAAAATAAGCATACGGGCACAACATTAAGCATACAAAACAATATAACACGCATGGGCGAGCAAACATCCCCACGCCGTCGAAACGCGTCACTAGTGCTCAAAACATAAAAGCTCAAAATAACCATAGAGGATGATACTTCCACGATAATCGGCAGATATGCGATGTAGAGTTGGAGCATCGACTTCGTCTCGGCACCGATCAAAATATGCAAATCCTTCGTTCCCAATTCAAACAAGACTAACACAAAGATAACAAGCGGATCAAAGAAAAGCAGGAAAACAAACAAAAGAAAGAGCGGAAAAGAAATAAAAATCCGTGGGTTAGACTCACGCGATTACTAAGTTTAACGTCGTGAGCACGGCGTGTTCCGATCAACAACGGACTATCCATAGTCCTTCACTGCGAGAATACCATCTCGACGGGCGTCGGTAGCAACCTTATAAGAGCGAGAGGATAGTAAAGCAAGTAATACATCAATTAAGCTCAAATCAAACATCTTATTTTCCAGTAAAATAAATAACTTCAACTCTACTGACAATACTTTGGTAAATTAAGATGTTGACAAATTATAGAAACTACCTCGACCTTTGACCTTTCTTCATCCTCCTCTCCAAGTGTTTGGGTAGCTCTTTCGCCTCAGTGGGTTTGGCATGTCATCAACTTGAGTGCCCACTCTTCCTCGATCATCACAGTAACAACTCCTCGTAGCTCGATCTAGCACCTCATCCTCACGTACCCATTCTTCATCAATTTCCACCTCCTCTGGCTGCGACAACTCGTGAGATATCTCTCCCACCATTCTCAATAATTGGGTCACTTACTAAAACGATGACCGCTTTGGACTGACGGATTGGTTTGGAAGTTCCCTCATTGCAAGTTGCGTTGATACTCAAAATACTTAGCGATAATCAGTCCCATTTGTTCCTCTAAGCGCTCAAGGTTGCGTCTCTATCATCAAAGAACTCGATGGTCGATGGTGCTTTGAGCCTCATAGGGTGAGCTTGGAGCTCACTGTTGCATCTTGTTGAAGTAACTCGTCTAGCTTTTGAGACATCATTTCTAATTTTGCTTGCAGCGCTTTGATTTTGGTGTCGTCGACATCCGACCGTTTGTGGTGAGTCGAAACATACCTTCCATTGCATCAACGGATACCTCGAGGTGGTGATGGGTGTGGTGGAGTAAAATACTCCTGCGATGGTGGTACCCTTTATTCTTTGTGGAGGTTTGTGGTGATGTGGATCACGCCTCCATAATCATGTTCGGTTCCCACCTTCCCGAGTCGGGTTGTGGAGGCTTCTGCTTCTTGAGAATATAGTCTTGAGGTGGAGGTGGTTGTTGTGGGTACTCATCTTGAGGTGGAGGATATGGTTGCTCGATGGGCATTGGAGCTTGATCCTCATAGTCTTGTGGAGGTGGTTGCTCCCAGTTGGGATCATAAGCGTGATCCTCATAGTGCGGTGGAGGTGGTTGATCCCGGTATGGATTGTGGGGTGGCTGCTCTGGCACGGCGGATCTCCTCGAGAATAGCCGTATTGGGCTCATGCTTCATGAAGAATTTACCAATCTGACGAACTTTCCTCCTGGCCGGGTTGACCATATTCGTCTTGTTGATAACCACCGCATTAATAGATACCAACAACAAAAACAAAATTACACGCACTGGGGAAAATAACAAGCAGAAGAAAAGAAACACAGAAAACAAACAACACTGAACAATACGCTAAAGTTTTCCCGACAGCGGCAAAATTGATCGAGCTAAAACACACTCAAATTTACTACATGATAAATGCGAGGTAATCGTGGCGTGATAAGTTAACCCAAGTCGTCTCTCAAGGAAAACTTAGCAGGCTTATTGTTCGTGTCTCCCTGACAATTAAATCCTAAACACTCTAATGCCAGCGGGGTTTGAAACATCACGGGAATTGAAATCGAGAAATAAGCAGCGATCTGAGGCTGAGGTTGTCAATCCAGAGCTAAACTAATAAGCGATAAATCTAAACCGGGGTTGTCAATCCTGGTTGAACTATAAGCGATAAATAAGCGGTTAATAAAAGCATATGCAATTCTATTATTCGTGGGGTTTGTCAATCCTAATCTAAATCTAATTGCAATTAAAAACAAAGCGAAATCATCTAACAAGAACATGAAATAAATCGAAAGCAATATAAATCAAGCGATATAAAAACAATCCTTGTCACTATGAATTGAATCGATAAAAATCATAAAAGCAATAATCTTGTGAAATTGGTCCGACAAAATGATGAATCCAAAGCATAAATTGCTAGGTGAACATTCAATCGGAAATGAAAAAGCAGAATTAAAACTATGATTTATCAGAATGCAAAATTAAAACAAAGATTTATCTGTTGTTGTAGTCGAAAAGCTCTCGGAAGAATGGTGAAGAAGAGCTCCGTATGAAAAGAAACCAAAAGCTGAAGCTGCATTGCCGACGCGTTTTGACCTAAAGCATATATATATTAAATGAAGTTGAACCGGCGTTTAAAGCGGCGGTGAGAATACATTCGACTTAAATATGAGCGGCGGTTCAAAGTGAACTCGGTGAAAATATTACATCTCTCAAATGGCGCTCGCTCATTATAGTATGAGGAATTGAGGAGCAGCTGGAGACGCCGATTGATGATGCGACGCATGGGCGTGGTGAATCAGCGGCGAGGCCGGCAGCCGGGTGAGTGGCGGTGGGTGGGCGCATGCCCATGCGAGAGCTGGAGCAGCGAGGATCTCGGGGGCGTCTTGAGCGGGAGGCAGCGGCTGGCGGCGCGGGAGAAGGTGGGCGAACTCGTGGAGTGGCCTGCGAGTAAAATGAGATGAGCGCGTTGAACTCGGTATTTGGAAAATTTGGTGGGCGCTGGAGCAGGAGGCGCTCAAGATGAGGTGAACGGCGTTCACCAATTGTGAACTAAGCGCTCAAGTTGGAAGCTGAAACCAGGTGAACGGCGTTCACAATGAACCGGTTATTCGCTGGGCGTGCATTGCGCGAGCGCGCGCGCGCCTGTAACACTGCTTTCTTTCTTGCAGTGTTTTTGTTTTGCCCGTTCTCCTTCGTTTGAACTCCAATTTGCACACGGTTTTAGCCTACGGACTCCTATCACAACGTAATTTACTTCTTATGAAGGATAAAATCCTTGATTCCTTCTCCAAAATTCATGAGAATCATTGAAAGTGTTCAGCGCCGGCGCGCGACTAGGCGAGCAGGTGCGTCTTGTGACTTTGAAGATTTGGCCGTTCTCCTCGTCTGAACTCCGATTTGCGATCTGCTTTAGCCTATGAACTCCTGTCGAGATGCTCTTCAATTATATTTGATCCTTGACAGATCCAATTCATCCTATTTTCTGCCGTTTTCCTACAAAACATCGAGGCGAGCAGTAAGTCCGAATCGATAAATATTAATCGACCAAAGGCATAAATAGGACAAACCATGAAAATGACATGTAAAACAATACCAAGAATCATCACAAAATCATACCAAACAATAAGAGTAAAGTTGCATGAGTTATCTTTGACTCTTATTAGTATAGACTTTGCTTGAGGACAAGCAAATGGATAAGTGTGGGGAGTTGTTTGGTATGATTTTGTGATGATTCTTGGTATTGTTTACATGTCATTTTATGGTTTGTCTATTATGCTGCTGATTCGATTATATTTATCGATTCGACTTACTGTTCGTCTCGATGTTTTGTAGGAAAACGGCAGACAGCAGATGAATGGATCTATCGAGATCAAATATAATTGAAGAAGAATCTCGATAAGAGTCATAAGCGGCGGATCGCGTCGGGAGTTCGCACGAGGAGACGAATCTCAAAGTCGCTCGTGCGCAGCTCCTGCCGCGCTAGTCGCGCGCCACTGAACACTTTCAATAATTCATGAATTTTGGAGAGGAATCAAGGATTTATCCTTCATAAATAAATTACGTTGTGATAGGAGTCATGTCTAAAAACCGTGTGCAAATCGGGTTGAAGCGAGGAGGCGGGCAAAAAAAACTGCGCAAACGAAGTGTCGGCGGCGGCGGCGGGCGCAAATGCGCCCGGCGGCGCCGGTTCATTGTGAACGCCGGTTCACCTGGTTCGAGCTTCCAACTTGGCGCTGGTTCACAATGGTGACGCCGGTTCACCTCATCTTGAGCGCCTCCTGTTCGGCCTTCACCTTTTCCGGCCGGTGACGCGTGCTCATCTCGGCGGCGCTCGCTCCATCCGAGTTCGCCATGGTCGCTCCTCGCGCGCCACCGCCGCGCGCCTCGCCTCCCGGCGCGTCGCGCCGTTCGCCTTCATCGCTGCGCAACGCCCACTCCAGCCGCCACCCGGCGCCGCCTCGGCCGCCGGTCGCCCGTCCGCGCGTCGTCGGCGGCGCTCGCGGCGCTCCGCTGGCGTTCGTTCGCTCGCAATGGCGGCGCTCATTTGTGAGACAGAATATTTCTCACCGGAGTTCACTGAACCGGCGTTCATATTTAAGTCGGAATGTTCTCACTGGCTGCTTTAAACGCCGGTTCAACTTCATTTAATATATATGGCGTTTTAGGTCAAACGCGATCGGCGTCTTCTTCAGTTTTGGTTTCTTTCTCGCGCCGAGCGCTCGCTTCTTCACCATTCTTCGAGCTTCGACTACAACAACAGATAAATCTTTGTTTTAATTTGCGTTGAATAAATCATGGTTTAATCTGTTTTCTTTCCGGTTGAATGTTTAGTCTAGCAATTATGCTTTGATTCATCATTTTGTCGGACCAATTCACAAGATATGCTTTATGATTTTATTGATTCAATTCATAGTGACGATGGTGTTGATCGACTAAAACACACTCAAATTCACTCGCAATAAATGCGAGGTAATTGTGGCGTGATAAGTTAACACGAGTGGTCTCTCGAGGAAAACTTAACGGGCTTGTTGTTGGTGTCGCATCACGGAAAGCAATTAAATCCTAAACATTCTAATGCCAACAAGGGTTTGGAACATGCGAATTGAAATCACGGAGAATTAAGCGACATTCTAAGCTGGGGTTGTCAATCCCGAGCTATACTAATAAGCGATAAATCTAAACTAGGGTTGTCAATCCCTGGTTGAACTATGGCGATAAATCAAAGCGATAAACAAAAGCATATGCAATCATATTATTCATAGGGTTTGTCGATCCTAATCTAAATCTAATTGCAAATAAGCAAGCGATAAATCATTAAGCAAATTAAACCAACGGAACATGAAAATCCGAGTTCCTTTGTCACTATGAATTGAATTGACAAAATCATCAAATAATAAACTATGAAATTGATTCCACAAGGCGATAATCAAGCATAAATTGATAACAAGATTATTCATAATGAAAATAAGAACATGAATTAAATCTAACTATTATACATTGTTCTTTATGCGAAGAAATCGGAAGGAAGCGATGGAGAGTAGCCGTGAGCCGAAATTCAAAAGCGAAGAACTCAAACCTAAGCGGGCATATATATATTAATTAAAAGTGGCCTTGAGCTTGAGATGAGCAGCTCGCTCGAAAACATTCCGCCTTGAAAATGGCGGTTGAGTGAGCAGTGAAAATGGAGCAACAGCGTTCATATCGGCGCGGTTGGAGAAGGAGAGCTGGCGGAGATGAGGCTGAGCGCACGCTGGAGTTAATGGAGTTGGAGGGCGGCGAAGAGGAGGCTGGCGCATCTTTGAGTTGGCGGGAGGAAGCTGCGCTTGAGAGTGCTACGGAGAAGGGCTGGCCTTGAGCTGGAGTTGGCGCTGGAGTTGGAGGTGGCGCTAAAGGGTGAACCGGCGCTCTTGCTGAGCAGCGCTGAAAAATGGTGCTGAGCTCGCGCTCATGCCGAACGGCGCTGGGCGTGCGGCGCGCAGCATGAGCGCGCGGGCGACACAACTTTCTTGCAGCATTTTTGTTTTGACCCGTTCTCCTTCATCTGAACTCCGATTTATGCGGGTTTTGCCTACGGACTCCTATCGCAACGTACTTTACTTATTATGAAGGACAAAATCCTTGAATCATTCTCCATTATTCATGAGAATCATTGGAAGTGTTCAGCGCCGGCTCGCGAGCAGGCGCGTGGAGTGCGTCTTGCGACTTTGAAGAAGCGATCCGTTCTCTCGTCCGAACTCCAAATTGCGATCCGTTTGCGCCTATGAATTCCTATCGAAAGGATCTTCCATTATATCTTATCCTTGGAAGATCCAATTCATCCTATTTTCTTCCGTTTTCCTACAAAACATCGAGGCGAGCAGTAAGTCGAATCGATAAATAATAATCGAACCGGCGGCATAAATAGGACAAACCATAGAAAATGACACTTAAAACAAGACCAAGAATCATCACAAAATCATACCAAACACGGGCTACCCAAATCGCAAAAAGGAAATACCGCTATTTGGGTCATCATCGATCGTTTGACCAAGAGCGCACATTTCTACCCGTCCAGATAACCGTGGATCGAGACGGACTAAGCGCAGTTGTATGTTCGAGAGGTCATACGTCTACATGGAGTTCCGAAGACTATCACGTCTGATAGAGATTTGAAATTTACATCTAGGTTATGGATGAGTTTACAAAAGGAATTGGGGACTCGATTATATTTCAGTACCACGTTCCACCCACAGACGGACGGACAGTCCGAGAGGACCATTCAAACGCTGGAAGACATGTTGAGAACCGTTGTCCTCGATAGAGGAGAAAGTTGGGAACAAGTGTTACCACTTGTGGAATTCGCATACAATATGACTACGGACAACAATTGGAATGGCCCGTCTGAAGCTCTTTATGGAAAGAAATGTCGATCGCCTCTCTTTGGGATGAAGTGGGAGAAAGAGTGTTAGGACCCGACTGTGGGAGAAATGATCGAGATTGTGAGACAGATCCATGCGGATCAAGGAGGCTGTAATATCCCGAATTTACGGACTTAAAATTTGAAAATAAAGTAGTTCTGAAGAAAATAAGAATGTAAGTGAGCGTCGGTAATTGACAATTTGAAATAGATCGAAATTTTCTTTAAAATTTCAAATAAAATAATTTTAAACAATAAATAAATATGTTTTAGGTATATAAGGAATATTACTACACTTAGAAAAGAAAAAACATTTTCTCTAATTGATTCATTATTTTGAAACTTATGTGCTTATATGATTAATTTATGAACTTGGCATGAGATCACTTTATATTATGTGACAAATGTTATTTTATTTTACATATAGTATATTATTTAGCCAAGTATTATACTAAGAAGGAAAAAGAAATATTTTCTTATTTAATTAATGACTCTAAAATTTGCATGAAATAAGATTAATTTGTGAATTAATTTGTGATCACATGATTTTATAATATGAGTTGTCATGTTTATCTTGTATTACATGATAAGGTAATTATCTTGGAACACCTAGCATTTTCAAAATGAGGTGGAAATGATAAGGTTTGATTATGACATTTTAGGATAAGATATGCTATGATATTTTATAATATGATAAGATAAGGTTGTGACTAGATTATGACTAAGCTTAGGATAATGTTTATCTCATTAAAATGTGTAGCAAAGTGATAAGCATCATGAAGGATAAAATTTATTTCTAGAAATACATCATTTTCGAAAATGATGATTTTGTGTAATAAGTTTAGCAAATAATTTAATTAATTATTTAAGCTTTAGTATTGGATAAATATCATGAAATCTAGATCAATCTTATCATCTAGAAGCTATATAAATTTCGAAATTTAGGAATTAAGGTAAGATAGGAATTTTGGAAAATTAATTCCTAAGAAACCCTAATTTTCGAAAAAAATTAGGGAAATTGCTTGAAAATATTCCAAAAATTTATTTTATGGTATAAGATCATTATATTTATGTAATTCATCATGAAAATAATATTGGTTATGAAAAGAATGAAAGTTTAATAATTTATCCTTAATTTTGGATTATTTGCCGATAACTTTACTAAAGTATATGAAATTGATCTTAATTAATTTTCCTATGATCTAAATTATTATCTAAGATGAATATTATGTCATATATCTATTAATTGGAGAAAATAAAATATTTAACATATATTATATATAGGGGCGAAATTTTGACTTTATGGTGTGAAATGTGTATAAATATCATGCTATAATTAATGGGAGATAATTATTATGATCTTATCATGTTATGAGTTGTAAAGTAGAGATAGTTAGCAATTAAAACAAGTAACCTATGCTTTTTATTTAATGTAGCGAAAATTTTGACTTAGTATAAGGTTGGAAATAATTTTAAACTCTTGAATATAAAACCTTATCCTATAGTTGAAATTGTTGACTTTTATAATATGATATTATTATAGGATAATATTATAGTATAAGGTATAGAAAAAATAAAAATCAACCTAATGGTTGAAGAAGGTGGCGAAAACACACACACTACACAAAGTATTAAATTCTTATTCTATAATAATTATAAGATACATTAATTAAATAATTAAAATAACATAATAAACTATAGCATAAAATAAAATAATTGTTTCATGAGCTATAAGAGGTGGCGAAAATTTTAGAAAATAAAGTATGAGTTGTAAATTAATTTTACACCTAAGTATTTTATAATTTCAAGAAGATAAAATCATTAATGTATAAGATAAGGTCAAATTTGTTTCTTATACAACTTACAAGGCTCAAAAATTAAGAAGATAAAGGAGTTGCCATTTTGACTTTAGAATAAGATATTTTATAAAGTAATGATTAAAAACACTTTAGAAATCCTATAAATAGGAGGCACCTCCCATACCATTAAAATCGAAAATTAGGAGAAGAATAGAGAAAAATAGAGAAAAAAATAGAGTGTTCTTCATAGTGTTCTTGATCGTAGAAAAAAAACGTCGCCGACGTCGATCGAATCGATCACAAGGTTAGAAATCGTACCAACTTCTTGTTATACATGTTAAATTGTTAGAAATTCATATATAATATGTTAGGATGCTTATTTTCGATATTTATGTTGAATATGTGCTATATGTTTCAAAGTATGTGTTAAATTGTTTATATGATGTTTATAAGCATGAATTATCAAATTAATACAAAGTTAAGCATGTATTAAATACATGATGATATGATCGAAAATAAGGAGAAATCATATGTTGATGTATATGAATTTTAATTGTTGTTTTGAGCATGAAATAATGATAGTTATTAATAAACAAGATTGTATGATTTTATGTGGAATTTTGGAAAAACCTAAGTATATATCCTATTAATTTGAAAATTATAGAGTAATTATATGATGAGATATAATTCATGTTTTAATGTTAGAATAACATATTGATGATGTAGATTAATAATATAGTGTTATATGAATTTATTGGAATTTCTAAAAATTAATTGTACCTAAGTACATTAAAAAATATGTACTTAGGACATATTGAGGAATAATTCATGATTTATGGAAATTATGTCATATTATTAATTTATGATGATAATAATATGCTATATGAATTAATTAAAATTTTGGAAAAGATTTGGATAATTATTTGTAATTTTGAAAATTATGCTAAGAAGGAATCATGATGTGAAATTTTTCTATGTTATGTGATATATGGATTCTATGTTAGTAATATGTGGAAATTTGATCCATATATGTGTAAAATCGAAAATTAAAAGGGTATAGTTGGAAATCGATAGAAATAGGAACATATCGTGTAGGATGATAGTTATATAAAAATACGTGAAACAACGATGAGAATAAGTTGAAAAAGGTATAAGCGTCTGAAGTATATCGATCGATAGTTCGTAATAACGTTAGTGATAAAGTTGATATTAATACGTTCGTTGGTTCGAATCGATGATTCTTGCAAAGCATAACGATATGCTAAAAACTCGTTTCTTACGTTGATAAGGTCGACTCGAAGGAGAGCGGAAACCGAGAATAGAAACTAGTGACTTAAGAAACCTTAAGTCCTCGAGGTGGGCACTCTTTTCAAAAGATTTTACAAGCTTTCTCGAAAGTATTTACTCGTTATTGCTTTCTTGCTTTCTTATGAAAATGTTGAGATACGATATTATGCGAAAATGTTTTGAGTTTTGTATATGTCCATTCGGGTTGCACAGGCAGCGAGGAGTTTCTGGTCGGATTCTAGGTGGAGGTGTAAGTAGAAATTCCAGCTAGGGTTGTGTACACGTGTTGGGCCTCACGAACATTGGGCGGTCATGCTCTGAACATTGGGCGGTTAGTTGCGTCGGTGTAGGGAGGCCTCACTCCGTAGCGTTTATCCATGGCCGACTTGGAATATACGTTGTGGTTGTTGTTGTGATATGAAAATGCTTGTGGCGATGATTTTGAGAAATGAGAAAATGTTTTAGTAAGAACAAGGCCTTTTCAATAAAACCCTTGTGTCTTCTTGTGGTGAAAGCGATCTGATATTTAAGTAAAATAAAAATGTTTTCGGCATGTGTCCATTGGGTACATTTGTACTCGACCGCATGTTTGTTTTAAATGTGCGGGTTGGCGGGTGATGGGCGAGCGAGTTGAAGCGAGAATCCTTTTGATAAATAGTATGGAGCATTTTGGTTCACCTTGAGAATGCGTCTTCACATGCATGTCTCACACGTTATTCATTGCCAAACTCTTGAGTTCCCTATATTTTAATATTATGTTAAGATCTCGAATGCTTTGCTAAAAGCCTTGTATTAGCTCTTGTTTTGCCACTTTTGAACAAATCATTTATATAAGTCATTTCTTTCTATCCTTGAGTTATTTCATTATTAGCATCTATGTTCCTTCACTTGAGAAATAAGTTGAAAGCCTATTCTTTTCTGAATATTTAACCCTAAGCCCCAGTAGCGATCCGGTAAGGTGGTAGCCGAATCGGTACATTACAGATATTATCGAGCGAGGTTGTTTGCTTTGAACCAAAAATATTCTTTCTCTCAAAGTCTAGCTTGAGTCACTGAGACTTCTATAAGTTAGTCATCTCCGCTCAACACTCCAGTTCATCACGCTCAACCAAAGCAAGGAAAAGTGGTTTCAAATAAAAGGTGCGTCTTTAAAAGTGTTAAGAGTTATATGTTTATGTTACTGGTTTGAAAGAAACTTGAGTTATGAAAAAGCTTTGAAAGTGGACATGCCGTTTGAAAAACGACTTTGAATTTTGAAATGAGTAATGAAACCAGTGAGTGGTTTGTTTGTAAAGTCCATACCCGGTTGGTATGTGAAATGAAACCAGTGATTGGTTTGTTGGTGATGAATTTAGAAAGTTAAAGCTTATACCTAATTGGTATATGAGTATCGATGATAGACATATATAGAATTATATGTCGGAAAGTATAAATGTTATTCATGAAAGTGTTAGAGATGTGATGATAATGTTTTTGAAAATCTACATTTCAAAAGAGCGTAGAAATGCTCTAAGTTTCACTATTTTGAGAACTTAGAATGAGCGAGAACATAAGATTACTCCTATGCCGTAGTACTTGATGAATTACGAGAACTCGAGAACTTAGAAATGCTTGTAAGACTAACTTAACGAGCGAGAATGGGATGCTACGCGGAGCGAAAGGAAGCTACAATAAGCGAATGTTATTTACGGCATGGGCGTAATATCTTGATTAAAGTGCGATGAAGCGAAGCTTTGGAACAACTATGGTTGACACGAAAAACCTAGAAGCGATATACTGAGCTGGGATATGGGTATGAAATGCTAAGTAAGAAAAGAACTTATAAGTTTGTGTTGAGATATGCACAAAGGTGTTTTGGATCATTAAGTTATCCCTATGATTTAAGTTTCTTTTGAGTTTAAGTTTGAAGTTTAAGTCTAGAAGGACTTACCTAGAACTATCTGTTTTCGGATAGCGAGAATGGGGAAGGATAAGGGTAAGAGTCCAATCACAAAGCCACGGACCGAGGACTTACAATGGAATGGTTTAACCAAGGAGTTTTAAACACCACGCCACGCTATCTTCCACCGTATGTACCGAAATAGACGAAAATGGCCGACGACCGGATCATATCGTCCAAGGGGATTGGGGGAGATACCATCACAACTCTACATGGAAACAAGCACAATACGGAATCCCGATCCCGTAGAAGAAGCGAAGCGGTCAAAGACTGACTCTTTGGAGGATTTTGATCGCACTATGGAAGACTTGAAGCGTCTTATACATGAGGCAAAGATATATCTAGAAGCGGGCAAATTTCAAGTGAGGAATATGATTCCGACGAAGGACACTCGGGTATAAGATCTTAAGATAATCTGAGACTTATATAATTAGTGGGTAGTATGGTTAGTATGTGTGAATGTAGTCTTGTAATAATTAGAACGTTTAGTGGTGTCAAAGTTTTGATGTAAAGAGAACATCACGATATGTACTAAAACAATTAGAAAGAATAATGAATGGAAAAAGTCCTCATTGAGGCATTTTGACAATATATGTTGGGTGATTTTGGTGGAATGAAATCAAGAATATGATATGAAGCATAATGACGTTATGAGTATTGATAAATTGTTTTGTTAAAACAATAAAGAATGCCTCAAGAAGAGCATTGGGACGTAGAAGGAGAGAAAACTCGGAACGAAATATCAACAACCACCACCACCACCGTAGGGTAGAAGAGTTATTCTAAAGCAAAATCCACCCACGTTGATGGGCGGGAGCCACGGAAGGCGAGAAATGGGTAAGGGCTATAGAAAGGATTTTCAACTTCACGCATTACACGGATCAAGAAAGACTCTCTTGTATTACTTTTCAAATGGCGGGGTCCTTGATTTTTGGTGGGAAGCTCGAAGGAAAATCATGACACCCGAGCAAATGGAGGAGCTTACTTGGGAGGAATTTAAGACAATGTTATATGATAAGTATATCCCAAAAGCTATAGGAAGAGACAGGAGATTGAATTTTCAATCTTAAACAAGAAACAAATCGGTAACCGAGTATGATCGGATCTTTTGTGACATGGCTAGATTTGCTCCAAACCAGTGAACACCGACGAGAAGATGGCCGATAAGTTTAGAGCAGGATTAAGGCATGAGATTAGGGTATCTCTTGCTAGTCATGGAATAATGACTTATACTGAGGCTTTAGGTAGAGCCTTGGATATAGAGGAAGCACTTCCAGAAGTTAAGCCAACACCAGCCCAAGTAGACAAAGGAAAAAGGAAATGGGAAGGAAACCCGAGAGGCAACTACTATAACCAGGCTGAGAGAAGGTCGTGGCAAAATAATCAAAGGCCCCAGGTGGACCCAAGGCAGGCGAGGGCGTCGATGAATTTTGGACGGGGTAGGAACAATCAACGACAAATAATGAGTCCCAATGTCCTCGATGCCGTAGACAACACGTTGGTCCTTGTGAAGCAGGGCGTGTAAAACTGCTTTAGGTGTGGCCAACAAGGGCATTTTGCAAGAGATTGCCACAGTTAGGACAAGGAATGATAGGTAGAACTAACCAACCACGACAAGCTCAACCGGTGCGGCAACAACAACGAGGGTTTTCGCTATCAACCAACGACAATGCGAAAATGACCAAGATAACCCGGCGGTGTTAATACGTTTTAACATCGTTATCGATACAAGCTTTCTAAAGCAACCTTATTTCTGATCGCATGTCGATACTTAAGAATGAGTGCGAAATGGCGCATGAAGGCGTCGAATACTCTTAACCTCGAAAGCAAGTTACTAAGTTAACTTTTGGTTTGCTTGAACATAGATTTGAACATAGGACTTACCTTCCTTGGAAGCGATAGATTTGACATAAGCGATTAGTTGGAAATCTTGAGTCGTAAAATACTACGAAGTTTGGAACACGAGAATGTTAGATCTAAGGATCTAAATAAAGGATAGTCGATATGAGAATATACGATGAAGAATGGATATGAGGCGGTAATGTTGAAAAGCGATCACGTGGTGTGATGAAAAAGAATTTAGAAGCGTTATGGCGTCATTTAAATTTCGAGGACGAAATTTCTTTAAGGGGTAGAATGTAATATCCGAATTTACGGACTTAAAATTTGAAAATAAAGTAGTTCTGAAGAAAATAAGAATGTAAGTGAGCGTCGGTAATTGACAATTTGAAATAGATCGAAATTTTCTTTAAAATTTCAAATAAAATAATTTTTAAACAATAAATAAATATGTTTTAGGTATATAAGGAATATTACTACACTTAGAAAAGAAAAGAAACATTTTCTCTAATTGATTCATTATTTTGAAACTTATGTGCTTATATGATTAATTTATGAACTTGGCATGAGATCACTTTATATTATGTGACAAATGTTATTTTATTTTACATATAGTATATTATTTAGCCAAGTATTATACTAAGAAGGAAAAGAAATATTTTTCTTATTTAATTAATGACTCTCGAAAATTTGCATGAAATAAGATTAATTTGTGAATTAATTTGTGATCACATGATTTTATAATATGAGTTGTCATGTTTATCTTGTATTACATGATAAGGTAATTATCTTGGAACACCTAGCATTTTCAAAAATGAGGTGGAAATGATAAGGTTTGATTATGACATTTTAGGATAAGATATGCTATGATATTTTATAATATGATAAGATAAGGTTGTGACTAGATTATGACTAAGCTTAGGATAATGTTTATCTCATTAAAATGTGTAGCAAAGTGATAAGCATCATGAAGGATAAAATTTATTTCTAGAAATACATCATTTTGAAAATGATGATTTTGTGTAATAAGTTTAGCAAATAATTTAATTAATTATTTAAGCTTTAGTATTGGATAAATATCATGAAATCTAGATCAATCTTATCATCTAGAAGCTATATAAATTTGAAATTTAGGAATTAAGGTAAGATAGGAATTTTGGAAAATTAATTCTAAGAAACCCTAATTTTCGAAAAAATTAGGAAATTGCTTGAAAATATTCCAAAATTTATTTTATGGTATAAGATCATTATATTTATGTAATTCATCATGAAAATAATATTGGTTATGAAAAGAATGAAAGTTTAATAATTTATCCTTAATTTTGGATTATTTGCCGATAACTTTACTAAAGTATATGAAATTGATCTTAATTAATTTTCCTATGATCTAAATTATTATCTAAGATGAATATTATGTCATATATCTATTAATTGGAGAAAATAAAATATTTAACATATATTATATATAGGGGGCGAAATTTTTGACTTTATGGTGTGAAATGTGTATAAATATCATGCTATAATTAATGGGAGATAATTATTATGATCTTATCATGTTATGAGTTGTAAAGTAGAGATAGTTAGCAATTAAAACAAGTAACCTATGCTTTTATTTAATGTAGCGAAAATTTTGACTTAGTATAAGGTTGGAAATAATTTTTAAACTCTTGAATATAAAACCTTATCCTATAGTTGAAATTGTTGACTTTTATAATATGATATTATTATAGGATAATATTATAGTATAAGGTATAGAAAAAAATAAAAATCAACCCTAATGGTTGAAGAAGGTGGCGAAAACACACACACACTACACAAAGTATTAAATTCTTATTCTATAATAATTATAAGATACATTAATTAAATAATTAAAATAACATAATAAACTATAGCATAAAATAAAAATAATTGTTTCATGAGCTATAAGAGGTGGCGAAAATTTTAGAAAATAAAGTATGAGTTGTAAATTAATTTTTACACCTAAGTATTTTATAATTTCAAGAAGATAAAATCATTAATGTATAAGATAAGGTCAAATTTGTTTCTTATACAACTTGCAAGGCTCAAAAATTAAGAAGATAAAGGAGTTGCCATTTTTGACTTTAGAATAAGATATTTTATAAAGTAATGATTAAAAACACTTTAGAAATCCTATAAATAGGAGGGCACCCCTCCCATACCATTAAAATCGAAAATTAGGAGAAGAATAGAGAGAAAAATAGAGAGAAAAAAATAGAGAGTGTTCTTCATAGTGTTCTTCGATCGTAGAAAGAAAAACGTCGCCGACGTCGATCGAATTCGATCACAAGGTTAGAAATCGTACCACTTCTTGTTATACATGTTAAATTGTTAGAAATTCATATATAATATGTTAGGATGCTTATTTTCGATATTTATGTTGAATATGTGCTATATGTTTCAAAGTATGTGTTAAATTGTTTATATGATGTTTATAAGCATGAATTATCAAATTAATACAAAGTTAAGCATGTATTAAATACATGATGATATGATCGAAAATAAGGAGAAATCATATGTTGATGTATATGAATTTTAATTGTTGTTTTGAGCATGAAATAATGATAGTTATTAATAAACAAGATTGTATGATTTTATGTGGAATTTTTGGAAAAACCTAAGTATATATCCTATTAATTTCGAAAATTATAGAGTAATTATATGATGAGATATAATTCATGTTTTAATGTTAGAATAACATATTGATGATGTAGATTAATAATATAGTGTTATATGAATTTATTGGAATTTCTAAAAATTAATTGTACCTAAGTCTATTAAAAAAAATATGTACTTAGGACATATTGAGGAATAATTCATGATTTATGGAAATTATGTCATATTATTAATTTATGATGATAATAATATGCTATATGAATTAATTAAAATTTTTGGAAAAGATTTGGATAATTATTTGTAATTTTCGAAAATTATGCTAAGAAGGAATCATGATGTGAAATTTTTTCTATGTTATGTGATATATGGATTCTATGTTAGTAATATGTGGAAATTTGATCCATATATGTGTAAAATCGAAAATTAAAAGGGTATAGTTGGAAATCAATAGAAATAGGAACATATACGTGTAGGATGATAGTTATATAAGAAATACATGAAACAACGATGAGAATAAGTTGAAAAAGGTATAAACGTACGAAGTATATCGATACGATAGTTCGTAATAACGTTAGTGATAAAGTTGATATTAGTACGTTCGTTGGTTCGAATCGATGATTCTTGCAAGGCATAACGATATGCTAAAAACTCGTTTCTTACGTTGATAAGGTCGACTCGAAGGAGAGCGGAAACCGAGAATAGAAACTAGTGACTTAAGAAACCTTAAGTCCTCGGTGGGCACTCTTTTCAAAAGATTTTACAAGCTTTCTCGAAAGTATTTACTCGTTATTGCTTCTTCGCTTTCTTATGAAAATGTTGAGATACGATATTGTCACGAAAATGTTTTGAGTTTTGTATATGTCCATTCGGGTTGCACAGGGCAACGGAAGTTCTGGTCGGATTCTAGCCTGAGGTGTAAGTAGAAATTCCCGCTAGGGTTGTGTACGTGTTGGGCCTCTCACATTGGGCGGTCATGCTCTGAACATTGGGCGGTTAGTTGCGTCCGGTGTGGGAGGCCTCCTCCGTGCGTTTATCCATGCCGACTTGGAATATCGTTGTGGTTGTTGTTGTGATATGAAAATGCTTGGCGGCGATGATTTTGAGAAATGAGAAAATGTTTTAGTAAGAACAAGGCCTTTTCAATAAAACCCTTGTGTCTTCTTGTGGTGAGGCGATACAATATTTACGTAAAATAAAAATGTTTTCGGCATGTGTCCATTGGGTACATTTGTACTCGACCGCATGTTTGTTTTAAATGTGCGAGTTGAGCGGGTGATGGGCGAGCGAGAGTTGAGCGAGAATCCTTTTTGATAAATAGTATGGAGCATTTTGGTTCACCTTGAGAATGCATCTTCACATGCATGTCTCACACGTTATTCCGCTGCCAAACTCTTGAGTTCCCTTATATTTTTAATATTATGTTAAGATCTCGAATGCTTTGCTAAAAGCCTTGTATTAGCTACTGTTTTGCCACTACTTTTGAACAAATCATTTATATAAGTCATTTCTTTCTATCCTTCGAGTTATTTCATTATTAGCATCTATGTTCCTTCACTTGAGAAATAAGTTGAAAGCCCTATTCTTTACTGAATATTTAACCTAAGCCCCAAGTAGCGGTCCGGTAAGGTGGTAGCGAATCGGGCATTTACAAAACCCAAGACCGACAAAGTCGTGCGCCGACAAGCGTCGCATGAGCGCATTTTGACGTCGGAGACAAAGTCTTCTTGAAGATTTCTCCGTCAAGAGGAATCATGAGGTTTGGAATAAAAGGGAAACTACGACCATGTTTCATAGGACCCTATGAAATTTTGGAAAGAATAGGACCAGCGGCTTACCGACTTGTATTGCCGCCAAGTTTTGGAAACGTGCACAATGTGTTCCATGTTTCACAACTAAGGAAGTACATACATGACCCCAGCCATGTGATACCGCCTATAGATATTATCCTCGATGACAATATGAGTTACGTAGAACTGCCTACGGAAATTTTAGACCGACGTATCCAAAGGCTAAGGAACAAAGAGATACCGTTGGTAAAAGTTCTTAAACATAGAAAAATTTAAAACTTTTATTAGTGATGTTTAAATCACTTATTTGTGGTTCTTAGACCTTAATTATGTTTAAGGTAACCAACGAAATGAATTAGAATCGATTTGGAGATCGAAAACTAGAGAAATAAAAAACTAGTGACTAGTCCTACCGGATTAGGGTTTTCTGAATAGCCTGAACATAGAATGAAAGATAGAGAATGAATCTCAACAAAATAATTTCATTTCAAGATTCCTCACACGAAAACATGTGAGAAGCCAAAGAATGAGAATTTTCGGGCATGATTGCGGTCGGTCTTAAAAGCACTATTTACGAGGCGGATCAACTTCAGGTCCGTGCCAACCATGATGATTCATGATAACAATTAAAATCATGAAGGATATATTATTATGAATTTAGAAATTATAAAATTAATTTACGAAAGAAATTCTGAAGAACTTAACAGAAGCAGGAAAGATATACCGAAAAACCTAATCGATCCGAGCGATCCGAAACTACGCACCAAGGGTCTAAATCAATAAAATATGATTTATAAGACTCAAATTAATTATGAAAGCTCAAGAGTTCAATAGAATTTTGAAAGAGCATAATTTAATCGTCGAATCTTGTTTTTCGCGATAACTCGGAATTGACTTATCGGACGACGTCCGAACTTCATGAAATTTTATAAACATTGAAATAAGTCATTTAAAGGCTATTTAATGAAATAAAACATTAAGGTTCTGAGAAATCAATCGAAAGCATTAAAACTTAAAGAGTCGATATTAACACGCCAAAACGGGTAATTTGACCAATCCACCTCCCAACTACTACCAAGACCACCCCCAAATGGGTAATGACAGCCCTTAGGTCTGCCAATACAGTGAGGAACCGTCCCTTTGCAGCCCCATTTGCTTAGAACCAATTTCTCTCTCAATTTTCAAATTCTCTCTTCACTTTTCAAACCTTAAGCCTTTAATCCTCCATTCCAAACCTCTCACACACTCAAATAATCTTTCTAAGCCATAGAAATGTATTATTCATCATCTTCTTCCATCCTAATGGAGTGGAATTTTTGTTTGAATTTTTTTGGTTTAAAAACCTAGTTTGCTCCTCATTTTTTTTCGTGACTTTAGAGACACTAAATGCTGTCAAGAAATGAATGAAAAATTCTTAGAATAATGTTCTAAGGCTACTGTAAAAATTTCAGAATTTTTGGAGCATGTTTGATATTTTTTGATTTATGCTTTATTTCTTTTTATATGTGATAAAGCATGCTTTTGTGAATATTATTTGATATTGTTGTTTGTTGATGTATTAGGATCATGTAGAATAAATATGGTAATTTTCAGAATATTTTTAGAATTTTCTTGTATTTTGATTTTATTTGTTGGAAAATAGTTGAGGTATAGTGTTTAATATATGATATGAACATCATATATTAATCTTGAAATTTTGAAACACTACTCCTATTTTTCAAAATGGGCGAATATATTTAAGTATTTTAAGTCATTGTTCGCTTTTATTTTTGAGAAATAGTTGAGATATAGTGTTTAATATTGTAACAGCCCCTAAATCCTAAGTACGATTTAGCAGGGATTATTACTCCAAACATAGATGAATAAGCAGGAGACCATCTAACATTAAACCTGTAATACATATATCAGTATGTTTTGGACTTTCTACATAACTTATGTTCTTTGCGTGGAAAACATGTGATATGTACATATGACTATGTACTATCAAGGTATAAACCTTCAATGACAACATTCCTATTGCTCAACAACGCTCCATCGCATCACTGACTCAATCTGCACATTTAGAAACAAATATGCGGTGAGTACAAGAATGCACTCGGTGGACTCATGCGAAAACATTTTATCATCTTTAAATTACATCGCTCTATCGTGGGTAGCATACGAGGGTTTTCTTTGAAAGGCCTTGCTTTACTAAACATTTTCATCATTTTCATAAGCGTTAAATCGGCGGACATTTTCCTTGTATGTATGATCCATATCCTTCGTCTCATCATAACATTATCATTTAACGCCGTAGAAGGAGGCCTCCCTCTGCGTCATTGTGACCGCCGTGAATTGTCCTTACGACTGACACAGTCACCATTAGGTGTACACGTTAATCTAGCCGGTATAAGCCTTCCATTAGTTGGGGCGATCGAACAATATTCATCATTCATTCGTTCATGGATAGGATACATACATAAAACATAAACATTTTGGTAGTGTAATTTCATCATCATTTCTCGAAGAGCATCATAAATAGATCATTTTATCCTTGAGGATAAGAAAGAAAAGCCCACAGTGCGTAAGCTTTCTTAATTGTTTTCATTCTCACGCCAGGATTGCGTCCGCGTCTCACCTACGTAAAAGCGATTTGGGTACATACATCGCGTTTTTGAGATTTTTAAAGTTTAAAATAAACTTTGATAACTTATACTAATATAATTTGAATTCTTAAGCGAATTCAATACGTCATCAATCACGTATCTTAACTAAACATTTCTCGTACTTGATGAGGCGAGATATGTTCAACTATTCATTTAACCTTTTGGGTTAAGCGTTCGGCGTATTCTAACGTTTTTGATACAAAGATTTCAATTATGAAATCTTTTCTCACCAAAGAGATTTCCTTATAAACTTAATACGTTTTACACGTATTAGCGTATTTATCGAACGTATTTTTCATACGTTAATTTCAAAAGTCAACAATTTTGACTTTTCTTAATAAATCCTTTAATAAATCATATTTAATATCTAATTTCCATATAAATCGATTTTTAATCGATTTCTTTTCATAAAGCCCTAATTCTCGATTTTTCATGCAAATCGATAAACTTTATTAATATTTTTCTTTAATATTAATTAACTTATTCATTAAACATTATTTTTCATTTCTAACGTTATTTAATATAACGTTTCGACATAAACATAGTATTCTATGTTTATAAAATTTCATAAATTCTTAATATTTCTAAAATAATTTCTAGACATATAATGTATTATTTTTCTTGATATTAAGGATTTAAAACCCTTAATATATATATATATCCAAGCTCACGACTTCTTGAGCTTATAATTTCTAAACATCTTCCAAAAATTCTTCTAAATTCATATAGTGTACTATATTATCATAGTATCACTAATATGTATTAACATTAACTATAGAAAATTTTGAGCATCACCTATTTTGTTCCATAGGTCACGGTTTTCTTCATTTTTTTGTCCAAATAATTTTCTAAAATTCTAATTAATTTACACAAGGCCCCAACATTAATTTATAACCTATAGTCCAACATATTCCATTTCTTCATCAAGGATTCATTGTTCAAGGTCACGGTTTTGTCCAAAATAAATGCTAAACATTTTTATAAAATTCCAACAAAATTACTCAATGCTTATCTACTATAATGTAGCAACATTTCATCATAATATTCATTAAAAGCAACTTAATCATCATGTATCAAGCCCTTGAAGCTCTCGGTCACTTTGAACAAATTGAGCAATTAAATTCTAAAATTCTTGATAAAATCATGTAGTACATAATTAATGTCCTAGATCATCAATATGCCATAACATTTCTTAAATAAAATTTTTTCACAAATTTAACATTTTTCAACAATCTTCGGTAATATTGAAAAATGTAGCATAGGATTTTTAAAAATTCCCAATAATTTACTATGAACTCCTACAACATCATATATCAATAATCTATCCTTAAATCCTTCAACAAATTTTCGATCATCATCATATAATTTCATAACATGTTTAATTTAATTTTAAACATGATATATGCTTCTATTTCATCTTAATACACATTATTAATGAACAAGCTATCATGCTAGCATAATTTCATAATTAGTAACACATGCTTAACATATGATCAAACCATCGGATAATTAAAATCTTAGTGTATAATCGAAGCTCGTTCGATTTCTAACCTTTTTAACGGTATTGATTTATCGCACACAAGCTTTAGATCAAGCATTTGCTAAGGGAAAGAGATGAACACTCAAGGCATTTCTATGGTGTAGCTCTCGGTTCTTTTAGTTTTGAGAGAGAGGAAATGAGTTGTTTTGTGATATCCAAGACTTAAGTAATTAAATTACACTTTGAATCAACTCTCTCTCTCTCTCTCGGTTATACACTCACAACACATGCAAATTGGAAGCCTTTTCTAAATAACTTTATGACTCATCAAAGATTATGTCATGGGAGTTAATGTCTCTTACACAAATTTTGAACAAAACAAAGATATTTCTTTGCCTTGGAGAAGTAAAGTCGTCGGCTATCCTCATACACACACACCACATTTCATAAATTTAGGTGATGACTCGTTTTTCATATGTCATGGAAGTTACTACTTGCATAAAGTTTTCTTGAACAAAACAAATTTATTCCTTGGTTTTGAACCATTGCCGTCGACCTCCTTATAGGCGAGGAAGCATTTAATTCTCTTTGTCTTATTCCATGATTTAGTCAAATACACTTCCCAAATGTATTACACATCATCACTTAGAGTTGTATGAAAGCTTCTTTCATTAATTTCCATTCTAAATACACGGCTCTTATGCCTCAAGACTTTCAATTGATTAATACTTGGTTAGTGTGTACAATTAATCCCACTTGCATGATCAAGACACAACATAGCAAAGCAATTCACAAAATTGACGTACTTGTTGCACACACACTAAAATCACGGCACTTTCATTGTGCAATAGGTACATATTTTATTTTCAAGCTAATTATAGATATATATCATAATATATTTTTTAGATGATAAATTATATCATAGGAAAAATTATTGGTATCATTTCATGTGAGAAAACCACAATTTTCGAATTAGGGTTTCGAAAATTCTAAACTTGTCGATAATTAATCCTTAATGTTCTAGCATTATCTTAATGCCAAATAATACTCTAATTACATATAATAATCATAGGTATTTAAATATTATAATTCATTGATCATTAAACTCATTTTTCTATTCATCTCTAGCGTTGACGTTTGAAGCGTCTCAAACGTTCATTATCGACCTATCTCAAAAGGTCGTAATAAAGTCGTAATCACTTTATTAAATTATTCCATTAGTAATGGAATTTAATTCTAAGCTTAAATCACTTAGAAAATTCTGCGAAATTTTAACTATCGATACTCGATTGACGTTAAAATACTCTTGTCGAACACTTTATAAATTTATATTCCTTAATTCATAATCCTTAGTGAATATAAAATAGAATTCATTATCTAAATAAATAATCGAAATCATTATTCGATAATTTACTAATTCAATTATTTTGCAAAACCACAATTTACTAATTTTAAATATCGTAATTAGGCGTTTAATTCTTTAAGGATATTACATTCTACCCCTTAAAAGAAATTTCGTCCTGAAATTTGCATTTCTCATAAAGTATGGGGTATCTTTGCATCATAACATCTTAAATTTTTCCACGTGATTTTCTTTTGTCCATGGTTTCTCCATTGGACTTTCATTAAAGACACAAACTTGATTCTTTAATCGTTGAATCATACGATCAAAATAGTCGTAGATTTTCATCACAACTCATCTGAGTTAAAGATCACGTCATCATGGCGGATCACATAATTTGGGTCATTTCGTATTTCCTTAAGCGTGACACGTGGAAAACATTACGTCTTTCCCAAATTTGGTGGAAGACCGATCTATAAACTACTAGGCCTATCATTACTAGGAGCTCGTAAGGTCCTACAAAACATGATCTCTACATTCTTGTATCTGAACTTTATAATTTCCCTAGATGGAGAAATCTTAAGAAATTTTAATTCGCATTTAAAATGCGATTCGATTCTGGCGTATCGGTAAGACTTTTCTCGTCTGAGCTTTTCTTATTCTTTGCCTCATTTGGCAGATATCTTAATCGTTTGATTTACGACGTCAGGACCTTATACCTTCTCTCACCTACTTTATTACAATAAAGTGGTGGTCGATACTTCTTTCCACATAATGCCTCATAAGGCTATATTGATCGTTGCTTGACAGCTATGGTCGTACGTGAACTTAACAAGTGGTACAATACGTTCCCACTTGTACCTTGATTTAACATTAATGTTTTACCGTATGCTTAATCGTTTGGGTTGCCCTTTCTGACTGTCCATTTATCTGTGAGTGGACATCTATATTAAGGTTCAATCTTGTGTCTAACTCCTTTTTGTGAGTTAGTTCAAAATCTAGGGGTAGACTTGGAGTCTCTATCTGAAGCGATAGGTTTTGGTACCCACTGTAAATATACGATTTCCTTTATGTACGACTAAGCTAACTTATCGGATCTACGAGTCATCTGAATAGGTAGAGACAAACATATTTGGTGAGTCAATCCACTACTACCCATATAGTAGTGCGACTTCTTTATGACTTTGACAAAATCTGTCATAAAATCCATTTCTATGTCATTCAATTTTCATTTGTGTATCTTAGAGATTATAACCTCTTATAAGGCCATTGATACAATGCCTTCACATATTGATAACCGAGACACTGCTCGACAATATGGTTATATCTCATTTTATTCCTTACTATCTAACTTTTCTCGTAAATCATAACATCTCTTATTGCTGCCGGGTTGGGCGGTATGAGAAAGGTCATGAGCTTCATTCATGATTTCATTTCTCAGCTTATTATTGTTTGAAATATATATATATATATATATATATATATATATATATTCCTTCTTTAGACAATATGACATTATCCAGCGCTCCTTAAAATATCTTTCAGCTCTTCATTTCTTATCTTAATTCGTATTCTATTCCCATTTTCATCCTTTCTCTTTAGTCATATGTCACCTTGGGTGTGAGAATACAACTTACGTTCGTCTTTGATTGCCCGACTATTTCTGTTCTCATTTTCTTAAACTTTCCAATGAGTTTTCCTTTTTTATAAGGACTTACCATGATTTAGACTGAATTTTATAACTTAGGCATTTGATTCTACGTTAACCGTCCGTAGGTGATAATTTATATCACAATTGTAATCTTTTACTGATTCGAGCCATCTTCTATATCCCGTATTCAAGTCTCTTTACTTGAAGACTTAATTCAAACTTTTTGTAATTTATGAAGAATTCTTAACTTATTGTCATAGGAGTGATGTCTTCAAGACTTTGATACTTATACTATTGTTACTATTTCAAGTTGTGAGTTGGGAAGTTCTATTCATGTGGCCTAAGTCATTGTGATGCGTAAGCTATTTTCTTTCTCATATTAATACATAGCTTTACTTTTATTAATCCATGAATTTGATTCCTTTTTGGGGTAGCTATGTTATTGTCCTTGCTACCTTAGAGAGTTTTCAATGGATCTCTGATAGTAGTTAATTAATCTAAGAAATTCCTGATCTCATCTTAGGTCATTGACGACTTTTATTCTTACATTGCTTTATTCTTTGCCGATCTACTTTGATTCCTTCTAAAGACACTATGTGTCTGAGGAATATTTCTTTAAGCCGAAATTCACAATACTGTTCTTGGCAAAAATTTTCCGGCTCTTAAAATTCGTAAGACAGTCCTTCGACGTTCTTTATGTTCTTTCTCATTCTTCGTATGGATAAGAACATTATTCACAAGGATTAAGACAAAATTGTCTAAATATGTGTGAAACACTCGATTTTTGAGGTTCATGATCAGGGCTGGTGCATTTGTTAGTCCGAATGGCACAACTATAATCTCATAGCAACCATATCTTATTCGGAACAATTCGTTTTCGTATATCGGATACCATTTTACAGAGACCATATAATGTATTACATCAAAATACCTCATTGAGGACTTTTCATACATTAATTACAAGGGCCGGTCTATCAAGCTGACTGATTACATAGCATCTAGTTCTTTTTACATCCAAAATTTTGACACCTCTTCAACATATTCACTATCTACATATAAGTCTCATATGATCCTAAGATTCTATATCTCTGATGACCTTCGTCGGAATCGTACTCCTCATTTGGAAATTCGCCTTTTTCTGGGTACGTTGTTTCCTCATCTCTCCGACGGTCCATCTCTTTCACAGAGCCAGGGGTCACATTGCTCCCTGTTCCTTCTTTCGTACCAGAGGTTTGTATTACTTTTATCAAAAAGTAAGGTTGAGTTGGTAGCGGTAATTCTCCTAATCCGCGAGGGCGGTAAGATCCTGTCCTTTGGCCATTCTCATCCCTTTCAGGTATAATTGACGGCACAGGACGTGGGGCGGCATTTGAAACATCAGGGTACAACCATTCCTTTATATAGTGCTGTGAAACTTGCCGGGGACCAGGAAAAGTGCTCATCGGTGCCGTTCCATACGCATAATATGTGTGCTTGAGCCGGTTGACAAATCCTGGTAAGTCTGCCCAAGTCTTGGAATTTTCTACATGTAGAAGATATTCTCTTGACACTTTTTGCAAACTTTTACCACCATTTGGCAAGCGACGAATAAGCCTTTGGATACCATCCTCATCCGTAACTCCATAGTTACGAGCATCCTTCCAAAGGTGCGAAATTCCTCAAAACCTGTCCTAAATCCATGCCTAGTTTATAATAAAAGAGCCGATATGCTGTGTGAGTTCTAAGCTTGTGTCGTGTGGTTATTTTCTTACAGACATTCTTTTTCACGCCATTCAGAAATGGATATTTCTAGATAAGTCGGGCTTAAATCATAGAAATCGAGGAATTTTAAACAAGAAGGATCTCTTAAAGAATTAAACACTTTAAGACATATATAACTTGTAGACAACCTACGACACGACTCATGACACTTATCTTATCACTCGTTACGTTTTACACCATCGATTAGTATCTTGCTCTAAATTTATTCGCATAAGCAAATAGTGGGTGCTAAAATCACATCACAGTAAAATCTCTAACGAAGAGACTAGGCCCAGGTCACTGATTACGTGAATGGCATCCATTTCCGAAACTTCTTGTTTCTAGAATTATATCTACGTTCCATATAGATATAATGATCCAAATCATTGGATAGAACCTTAGGCGATTCAAGGTTCAATTCTAAGCCTTTACAATACTTGCGACGGCCATAATTCTCATATAGGTGAAGAAATTTTCATTTCTTGATTCGGTTATTCCGAATTAGGTTCTATCGTTTCTACACATACTTGTGCGATGTTAGAACATGAAGCACCCATATCGAACAAAATATTATAGGTAAAGAAATTATTATAGGTATGCCGAGAAATTTTTCTCATACCTATCAGGCCTTCTTGGTTTTGTTCGTTCAGTTTTTGGTGTGAAGTATAGGCTTTGATCTACGGTGTTCCCGTCTATTCAAGTAAACATCTATTTCATATGTCATTGTCCTTTCCATTGGGACATTATGTTCCTTGCTATGGCCTACATTGCCTCATTCACCCCATACTTCTCTGTATCGCATCAGTTATGCTTTTACCAATAGCATTCGTGGTTAGGTCTATATCAACCTATCCCTTGATATTGATATTTCGATAATTAAATCTTATCGTAGAGATCGTCATGTCTCTATCACTATCATTCATTCCTAATCTAGTATGAATGATTCAATTCTCTTTTTCACTTTATCGATCTTAGGAATATATTTCTCATATATCCTTACTTTAACTCTTTCAAGGAAACCTTATTTATCGAAGTCATATGTCTCTTAGCTTATATCATGCCGTGGGCTATCTTATAATTGTATAGCTCATAGTTTCTTGATTATTTTGACTTTTGTCCCTTTTTCTTGAACATGGTATCTGAAAGTAATATTACTTTCGTTATACTTCGGTTCTCACATTCAGGATTAGAACCGTCATTATTGTCGTATGGCTTGGTAAGGTAGTACATTCGTACACCATGACTTAATTTCCAAGCATCTCATTTCCATGTCTTGGTTTTGGAGATATTTTCTCCATACTTGATTTACATACTAGGGCTATCCTAGTCGTTCACACAATCTCAAGGATTATGATTCCTCAATCTCATTATCGTTTGTTTAACCAAGTTTCAATTACTTGGAATCAATTATGCTCAAGCATAATCTCATTGATCGAGGTATAAAGCGAGAGATCTATTTTCTGAGATGCTATCATTTCTTTATATATATATTCTTTGAAAAGAATATCTTGCATGCATCTTTATTCTTTTAAACATGTCTAACCTACTAACGAGGGTTTAGGGAAAAACAACTATCTTAAAGATAAGTTGTAATCTCTCTCTCTCGTTATGACATGGTGAGGGGAAATTATATCCCGCGGATATCATATACTTTTCTTTACTTTTTACTCTTGCATTCAATGCTAAAGAGTATCTTATTCATAATTTTATTATCATAACAGTCATATGAAGGTATAACTTCACTGTTATCAATCTTTGTAAAGCCCATCATGGTCATCACATCTATGTGTATCATAGGGAAAATATCTCGTCTCATCCGTTTTCTTTACATCATAATTTCTTGATGTCTATCACTTTCTTCGCGAAACTTTTAGGTGGTGAAATAAGTCAACCTATTTCATGCCTGATGTTTATCGCTTTACTAATTCGCACTTAGGTGACAAGGTAAGTCAACCTTTATCATACTTACTGGTTTCAAGAACCGAAGAGAAATCATCTCGTCAACTTACAAGAGATATGGATTCGCAATCCAAGATAATAAATTTTACAATTTGAATCCATATGTTCTGTATACCGAATAATTAGGATCTAGGGTCCGAAGACCAGATTGACGACTACTGAGATTTCTTTGGTCATATGGGCTAGCCAGACCCGTCACAATTATATTCTCAGTCACACAAGGCTTGGTTTTAAAAGGATACTTTATAATTCTTTGGGTTATAAATTTCCTTCAGAAAAAGTGAGAAACTCAAATGATTTCTCAATTGGGATTAGGTCATAGAGTTAAACTCAATGATAGAAAAAGGGTAATGAATATAATTTGAAACCTTATATATGTTGGATTTGTATACTGAAAGCAGTATGGTTGAGCTTGTATACAATGTTTCCTGTTACCACTATTACAATCTCCTATCTGAATTGAATACTTGATTGCATATATCGTGTCCCCTTATCTCATATATAAGTTTGATCATACGATTGTGAAGATCACGTAAGTCCGTATGATTGGTCAAGCTTAATGAGATATAAAAGTTTCACACCGAGACAACTTAAGGACGAGTTGTCGGTATAAGCAGGTATAGATAAGTGACTTGACTTGGTTGCTTGTCTATGCTGGCACGTCTCTTACGTATTGAAGGATCGAGTGAGATGAGTTCTTCTATCGACCGTCGTGAAGAAACAAGATCTCGGTGACTTACGATGATCTAAACCTCGATAAGGTATTAGGTGAGTATGAGTTCTTGACCATCACTTTGACTTGTTATGGGTGAGGGTTATATGTTCTAACCCAATATTCTCCGTGATCTTGGGTGGTGGCGGTGCTTGTATGTCATGCTAGTTATCTCGTAGACGAGTCACCGTATCCGTTTAGGATGATGGCGTCCCTTAAGGAGCTCAAATGGTTTATTGTACTAAACCTGCAGTTGAGTTAGCTCAAGTACAATAATAAGGTTGAGTGGTACTACTTATGAATTAAAGATATTAATTATTTTAAGCGATGTAATGCTATAAATAATTAATGGACGTCGATATCTTAAATACGGGGATTCGCAATGTCTAAGTGCAAGCCCGACCCAACTTGGTAATAAAGGGTAAGTCGAAGATTTATTCTCTAGTGGTATGAATAAATGGTTATAAATTAATTTATGTTCGGGTCGAACATAAGATAATTAATTTATTTGAGGCCCATCTTTATTCCTTGCATTTGATCCTGGTCGCCCATCCAGTTCCGTAATTTGGAGGAAAATCGGTACCCATGTAGCTCTCTAAGGATGTGATTTTATTCTCTTTATCCATAAGGATATTATTATATTTATGGATATGCATGGATCATTTCTAATGGGATTATGGTAATGCATTATAAATATAAGGTAAGAGATAGAATCAAGGCTAATCCTCATTATTAACCAAGCTTATTTTAGAATTCTAGGGTTCCCTTAGGAGATATTTTCGAAAATATTAGTGAAGATTGGGTGATTTTCGAGCGTTCTCCATAGATCGTCCTCACTCGGCGTTGGAGATTGGGCAACGGGATACACCCGTAAGATCAAAGCACGAGTATTGATCCGTTCATCCCGCTCATCCCAGAGCATTCAAAGGTAAACACAAGAAAACCCCTACGTGTTGCAATTAATTATATAGACGCAAGCTAGGAATATAATCAATGTATGGTGAATTAAACATCCAAGATAGATCCTCGGGAGAGGGTTAAATCAGATTTCCCTACAATTGGTATCAGAGCCAGGTTCAGTATCTTGGCTCTGTTGGATTAATTCACGTTTGATTATTACGTGCGCAATTAATTAATTGTTGAATCTGTCGTTCATCGTGGCTCGTATTGTTTTTGTCGGATTTTGTTTTTCACCACGAGAAAATCCGTGGTTAGATTAGATTTTTTTCCTGTAAATCTTATCTGTAAAAGAAGAACGAAGACGAAAGCACGAAGAACGAGACGATGAAGACTCGTCGGAGAAACGGACGCCGCGGCACGAGCTGTGTGCTCGGCGCCATGCGCGCTTCGCGACATCGACGTCGGCGGGCGAAGACGCGTGGCGGCGTTCCACGGCCGACGCGGGCAGCCTTGGCGGTGCCCGACGCGTCTCGGCGGTTAAGCGCCGGCATCGGGCGAGGCGAGCGGGTCGCGAGCTCGGCGGCCGGGCGTGCGGGCGCGAACCTGCGCAAGGCCTCGACACGTCGTGGCACCGAGTGCGAAACCTCGAGCGGCGCTCGCGGCGCTCATGCGACCGCGGCGGCGCACGGCGGCCGGGCGGCGGCGGCGGCGGCAGCGCTGCGGGTTGCACTCGGCGGTTCTCGGCGATGCGGCGGGAAACCTCAACGAGGTCTCGGCGGTGCGCGCGGCACGCGCGAAGGAAACCTCAAAGCCAAGCCGCGGCGCTGCGGGCGACGCGAGCGCGCGCGAGCGAGCGCGCGCGCGAATCTCGCGCGGGCCTCGATCGCTCGGCAGCCTCGTCGCGAGATGCTGCGAAACCTCGATCCCGCGATTTTCTCGGCGGGCTTGGCGCGCGAGGTAGGCTGGCGGCGGTCTTTGGCGCGGGCATGGGCGTGCTGGCCGCTGCTCGGCCACTTGTTTCGACCCGCCCGTTTGTTCGGGTCGTCCCGACCCGGGTTCGGCCGACCCATTTTTAGCCCGGATCAAAATTTGGCCCGATTCCAGTTTTCGACCGGTTCGGCCCGTTTCCTTTATTCCGCCCGAATCCAATTTTTACAAATCCGGTCCGTGCCTGCACGTGAGGCCCGTTCTCGAGTTCGAAGATCCGTATGCTTTGCAATTCTATGTAATAGATTAGGCGAAAGTGCAGGTTCCAGTGGGCCACGATGAATGTTTTATTTTATTTTATCATTCATCGCATGTCGTGGATGTTTAAATAATGTAGTTGTTGGTTGTATCTTGAAAGCGGTTTGGTTGAGCTTGTATACAATGTTTCTGCTACCACTATTACAATCTCCTATCGATTTGAATACTTGATTGCATATATCGTGTCCCCTTATCTCATATATAAGTTAGATCATACGGTGTGTAGAAGATCACGTGTTTGTATGATTGGTCAAGCTTAATGAGATATAAAAGTTTCTGGCCGGGCGACTTAAGGACGAGTTGTCGGTTTAAGCTGCGAGATAGATAAGAAGTGACTTGACTTGGTTGCTTGTCTATCTTTGATGCGTCTCGATGTATTGAAGGATCACGGTGAGATGTGTTCTTCTTCGACCGTCGTGAAGAACCAAGATCTCGGTGACTTACGATGATCTAAACCTCGATAAGGTATTAGGTGGTATGAGTTGTCGACCATCACTTTGACTTGTTATGAGTGAGGGTTATATGTTCTAACCCAAGATTCTCCGCATCTTGGGTGGTGGCGGTCTTGTATGTCACGCTAGTTATCTCATGTCGAGTCACCGTATCCGTTAAGGATGATGGCGTCCTTAAGGAGCTCAAAAGGTTTATTGTACTAAACCCCGCAGTTGAGTTAGCTCAAGTACAATAATAAGGTTGAGTGGTACTACTTAAGAAAATAAAGTTATTAATCGTTTTAAGTCACGATTGCTATAAATGATTAATGGACGTTCGATAACTTAAATACGGATTCGTAATGTCTAAGTGCAAGCCCGACTCAACTTCGGTAATAAAGGGTAAGTCAACATTCTTTCTCTAGTGGCATGATCGAATGTTTATAAATTAATTTATGTTCGGGCTTTGAACATAAGATAATTAATTTATTTGAGGCCCATCTTTATTCCTCAGATTTGATCCACAGCTGGCCCATCCAGGCCCGTAGCACTGAGGAAAATCGGCGCCCCCTATTGCTCAATTGGCAAGATTTTATTCTCTTTATCCACATGGATATAATTATATTTATGGTATATGCATAGATCCTTTCCATATAAGATTATGGTAATAATCTTGAGAGTATGGAAATAATCCTAAGAGTATGGAAATAATCCTAAGAGTATGGTAATATTCCATATAGGATTAAGGTAGTGCATTATAAATATAAGGTATGAGATAATGTCTGAGGTTAATGCTCACATATTGCAACTAGAATTTTCGCCATCTCATATATTTGAGAGAGAATTTTCGAGCTTGGTGAGAAAAGGGTGATTTCGGTGCATTCTCCATAGCTCGTCCTCACCGACGTTGGAGTTTGGGTATCCCGGATACGCCCGTAAGGTCAAAGCACCAGTCTCGACCGCTCAACTCCGTTCATCCGCTCGATCCACCTCGACGGATCCAAAGGTAAACACGTGAAAACCCTACGTGTTGCGATTTAATTATATAGACGCATGCTAGGTTTATAATCAATGTATGGTGAATTAAACACCCAAGATGGATCCTCGGGCGAGGGTTAACATTCGCTTTCCCTACAATTGGTATCGAGCACGGGATCGAAATCTTGGCTCTGCTGGATTAATTCACGCTTGATTATTACGTGCTTTAATTTAATTGTGGATCCGCTAGCTCATCGTGGCTCGCTTATTATTTTGTCGGATGTTGTTGTTTTCACCACGAGAAAATCCGTGGTTAGATTAGATTTTATTATGTAAATCTTATCTCGTAAAGAAGAACGAAGACGAAAGAACGAAGAACGAAACGACGGAAAAACAGTCTCTCGGCGGTCCACGGGCGGTATTCGCGGCGAGCCTCGCGGTCGCGAGGGCGATCGCGAGGGGCGGCGGCGACGGGCGTGCGTTCACGCCACGAGATCCTGGCGCCACGCGGCGATCTAGCGATCGCGAGATAAGGCCGCAAGCAAGCGAGCGAGCGAGCTAGCGGCGACGGGCGCTGTCACAAGACGAAACCCGACGCATGGCGAGCGCTCGCGATCGCGAAGTTTCGCCGCGGGCGACGACGCCTCTCGGCAGACGTTCGGCGCTCGGGCGGTGGCCACGCATGTCTGCTCGTCGGGTCGCGGACGCTTTAGCGACATGAGGTAGCCCGCGAGGGACACGCGAGCGGGCGATGAGGTGGCGCGGCTGGGCACTTCGCCTTCAGCGCTGCCCAAAGACAGATTAGGGCCTGAACCGGTTTTCAGCTTTTTCCGGTCCATGCCGTGCACGCGAGGCCCAATTGTTGAATCCGGTCCGTGCGGGCACGCGAGGCCTTTCAAGTTTAATTGCACTTTGTAAATCTATGTAATAGATTAGATTTAAATGTGCGTGTTTCACGATTGGGCGGCGATGAGCGTTTTATTTTATTTTATCGCTCATATGCATGTCGTGGATGTTTAAATTATGCGGTAGCATGCTTATGTATGTTTATATTACGTTGACAAACCTTTAAGTGTTTTACGTAATTGGATGCGCATAGCAAGCATGCTAGGTTTATCGCGTTTATCAAGCATATTTTAGAATTACTGAGCATGTTTTACATGTTGAGTTCTATAGAAAAGCATGCTAGGATTACGTGATGCGCATGGACAAACCTTTGAATAAAAAGACTAAGCAAGCAACCCGACAAATTAATTTTTCAAATTAAAATGTCAAGACCTCCACTTTTGATCTCTAAACAAAGTGAGGCGCTTGTGAGTAAACGCCCACACGCTGCGGCTTGCTTGCACTGCTTATCATAAGTTTGTTAGATGAGATTTCTAAATAAAACATTTTAAATCTATTGAGAAGTGGGAGTTTCATGTAAACGCCCACACGCGTGGCTTGCATGTGCGATTTTCATAAGTTCTCTAGAGATAGATATAAATGAGATAACAAAAGAATTTGAATTGAAGCGGTATGGTCCGAGTGAGTATACCAATTCTAAAATTCATCTTCTTTATTAAAATTGTGGTCATTGCTTAGACATCACCTCAAGTACAACTTCCCGTGAAGTCCTTCTTTGCGATAGTGATGTGGTCTAGTAAGGTCCAATCATTAATTTCATTTGTCATAAGGATAAGTTGACATGGATTGAAATTAAACGACTAAAGGTATATTTTAGTGCAGTGAGGGTTCATGTGTAAACATCCACACGCGTGGCTTGCATGTGGAATTTCTTGGGCGATTGGAGGTTTCAATTAATATTGTTTTATCAAAGGTTACAATATTATTGTTACGAATTATATCGACCGTATGCTTATGTGTTTACATTATCGTTTTGATATGTCTCTTACGCCGATTATCAATATGCTCGCACAAAATCCGTTATCCGTCAAAATTTTATCGAGTGGAAGCGAAACATGGAATATGTTCTTATCGTTGAAGAACACATGTTTGTTCTCACTACTCCTAAACCCGATGCCCTTATCGACGATCGACTAATGAGCACGAGTCGGCGAGACTTTGGAATAAGTCAAACAATATGGCTAAATGCTATATGATGACTACGATGTCTAAAGGCTTGCAGTGCAAAGATCGACCGATGGTAGACGCGACGATATTTGGTCAAGTCTCGAGAGTAAGTTTGGGCGGTCGGATCGGACGATCCGCTTCCACACAATGAGAGAAATCTTGGCGTGTAAGATGGAAGAAGGAAGTTCGGTCCATGAACATGTCTCCCACACGACTCATCTCATGGATAGTCTTGATCGGTTGGGAGGAGGTATTGACGCGAAGCCAAGGTCGATATCATCCTCAATACACCGCCCAAGTCTTTTGAGAACTTTCGCGTGAATGCGATCATGAGCAAGGCGAGTTTACACTTAGTCGGTTGTTTAATGATCTTGTTCTTTGCGGAAGGAGTTATGGGAAAAGGAGCACATGCTCTTGCTAGCATCTAAGGGCCCAAAATTTTCGTTGCAAAATGGAAATAGAAAACGGGTGCCAAAGGTAGTAAAGGCGAGGAAATAGTGGGAGTAATGGGAGCAAGAACATGGTTGCCACCGAGGCTTGAAGAAGCGAAGGAGAAGGGCAAGTGCTTCAAGCGCGGCAAGATCGGGCATTGGAAGGCCAAGTGCCCTATGCTCAAGGCTCAAGTACGCCGTTTGCTTTAGTAACGGAAACATGTTTAGCGACTTGTTCTACCCATTCTTGGGTAGTAGATCTGGCATGAATCGATCATGTTTGTTACACCTTGCGGGGGTTCCCGCGGACAAGGGAGTTGTTTGATGGCGAGATAACGATCTCCATGGGCAACGCGTCTCGAAGTCAAGCAGTTGGAGATGTTCTTTATGTTTTGGGACAACAGTTTTAGTTTTGAAAGGCGTTTTATATGTGCGGATTTTCATGAACCTTGTTTCTGCTTCAAATTATTTACTCATGGATATTCTGTTATTTTTGATAGTGGTGTTTCTATCATAAGAAATGACGGTTATCTCGTGTTGGCACTTTATATAATTAACTTTATACTATTTCGCAAAACATAATACCTATAACTATGTTGCATCTTCATCAAACCCTAAAAGAAAGTTTTCTTCATGAAGATGACTCTACTTTTCTCTCGGCATCTTAGATTAGGTCACATCAATCTAAATAGGATCCAAAGACCGCTAAGAATGGAGCGTTGGGTAATCTCACGGTTACTCGTTCCCACTGCGAATCTGTATAGAAAGTAAGATGTCGACCGACCTTCAAAGCGAAGGGTTATAGAGCCACGAAAATGTTGGAGTAAGTCCATTCGACTGTGTGGACCGATGTCCACACAAGCTCGTGGAGGGTGCGAGTATTTTGTCACTTTCATTGACGATTACTCGAGGTGCGGATACGTATACCGCTTCACCGCAAGTCCGAATGCTTTGAGAAATTCAAAGAGTTTAAGGCGGAAGTGGAGACGAAGCTAGGTAAAAGTATCAAGTCATCAAGGTTCGATCGCGGTGGCGAATACCTCGATAACGAGTTTATGGACTATCTAGTGAAGTGTGGGATTACATCGGTAGCAAGATTCACCGGCACACCACAAACAAATGGTGTGTCGAGCGAAGAAATAGGACTCTTTGAAATGGTTAGATCTATGATGAGTTATGCTACATTGCTTATTTCGATTCGGGGTATGCCTTAGAGGCGGCATACTTGCTAAATCTAGTACCGCCCAAGTCGAAAAAGACCCTTCGAGTTGTGGTTTGGGCGCAAGCCCGCTTTAAGCCACATAAGGATATGGGGCGATCCGACACGTCTTTGAATAAGAAAGTCGACAAGTTGGAGGCTAGATCGACGCAGGTCGTTTATCGCTATCCTGAGGAGCGAAGGTGGTTTATTCTATAGTCTAAGGATCGGGAAGGTCATTATTAGCACTAATGCCCGATTCTTAGAAGAGGATTATATGAAAATCATAAGTCCAAAGTTGAAATCATTCTTCAAGAATTAGAAGATGATCGTATTCCACCACCGATTAGGCGAAAGGTGCGAGATGTCGAGTCTAGTGGGAGGGATCGACACCGAGATACTTCAAGAAATTGAAGTGGGTCGAGTTCCACTAGAGATACCGACCGTCATAAGTGGTACCTACACGACAAGTTGTGCAAGTTAGAGAACCACAAGTATCTGCACCCACCGTTGCCATTGTGCTGTAGAACCTCGTCAGAGTGGGAGGTTGTTCGTCAACCCGAGCGATTTATGTTCGTGGGTGAATCTTGGTTTAGTCCCAGCAGACGAACATGCAATAATCGACCCATGGACATACAAGGAGGCGATCTGAAGATATTGATGCAAGATCACGGCACACCGCTATGGACTTAGAAATGGAATCCATAACGGCTATGGATGTATATGAAAAGACACCTCTACCGGATGGCGAGGAAGCCATAGGTAGTAAGTGGATATCTGAGAGGAAGAGATTCGATGGAGAGGTTTGACTTTTAAAGCCGGGGCTTGTGGCGAAAGGGTACACTCAGTTGAGGGCATCGATTTCGATGAGACCTTTTCACTGTAGCAATGCTCAAGTCCATCGAATTCTTCTAGCCATAGCAGCCACTCAACTAGAGGTTTGGCAAATGGATGTTAAAACCGCTTTTCTAAACGGTTACCTTGAGGAAGGTAGAAACATCTATATGCAAAGAACACGAAGGTTATGTGGTAAAGGGTGAAGAGCATCTAGTATGGAAGCTTAAGAAGTCCATTTATGGACTTAAGGAACCTCCCGATCATGGAACTTACGCTTTGGAGGTGGTAAAGTCCTATGGATTTACCCGGTTGCTTAGCGAGTTGTGTATATCGGCTAGATGTCAACGGTGATGTGGTATTTCTTGCACTTTATGTAGATGACATCCTTCTAGTTGGCAACAACGTGAAGTCATTATCGACGTAAAGAGTTGGCTATCCGATCGCTTTCAAATGAAAGACTTAGGAGATGCGGCGTACATTCTTGGGATCGAGGTTTACCGAGATCGCAAGAAGAAAATGTTGAGCTTATCTCGGGCGCCTTACATTGATCTCGTGATTACTCGCTTTAGTATCACGCACCACCAAGAAAGGATTGCTACCTTTCGGACATGGCGTTCCTTTATCTAAAACGCAGTCACCTATGACCCAAGGAGATAGAGAAATGAAACAAGTTCCTACGCTTCCGCCGTAGGAAGTCTCATGTACGCAATGCTATGCACGAGGCCCGATATCTGCTGCATGCGGTGGCATAGTAGCTAGATATCGATCTAACCTGGACAAGCTCATTGAATTGCGCATAAAGCATATACTCAAGTACCGAAAAGGACTCGAGATTATAGGCTGGTTTACCATGCGAGATAGTCTAATGCCTTTGGGTTATCTGACTTCGGTTTCCAAGCTCACCGTGATGAGAAAAAGTCGACCTCGGGCTATGTGTTTACCTTGGGAGGTGGGCAGTATCTGGCGGTGAGTGCAAAGCGGCGATGCGTTGCGGACTCTACCATGGAAGCCGAATATGTAGCCGCCTTGAGGCTTCTAAGGAGGCAGATGGTGCAAGAACTACCTCATGGATCTAGATGTGGTACTGGTTTGCCCAAGAGTATCATAGTTTCTTGTGATAACTCGTGCGATGGCAAACTCGAAGGAACCACGGACCCACAAGCGACTAAACACATAGAGAGAAAGTACCATGTCATACGAGAAATCGTTAGGCGAGGTGGCGTGCTGATTGAAAAGATTGATCGACGGAAAATCTAGCGGATCCATTCACGAAGAGCCCGCCGCAAAAGTCTACGATGGACACGTTAGAGGACTTGGATTGCGCTTGATGGCACCCACTTAGAAAGGAAACTTTTGTATAAGTGGGAGAAGCATAGTGATGGTTGTTTGTAATAGCTAGTAGAAAGACACATTGTATACTAAAAGTTTGCTTTAGTATAAGTGGGAGATTGTTGGTTGTATCTTGAAAGCGCTTGGTTGAGCTTGTATACAATGTTTCTGTTACCACTATTACAATCTCCTATCCGACTTGAATACTTGATTGCATATATCTCGTGTCCCCTTATCTCATATATAAGTTAGATCATACGGTGTGTAGAAGATCACGAAGTCAGTATGATTGGTCAAGCTTAATGAGATATAAAAGTTTCACGGTGAGACGACTTAGGGACGAGTTGTCGGTTTAAGCTGCAAGATATAGATAAGTGACTTGACTTAGTTGCTTGTCTATGCCGGTACGTCTCGATGTATTGAAGGATCACGGTGAGATGTGTTCTTCTTTCTCGACCGTCGTGGCGAACCAAGATCTCGGTGACTTACGATGATCTAAACCTCGATAAGGTATTAGGTGAGTATGAGTTCTTGACCATCACTTTGACTTGTTATGAGTGAGGGTTATATGTTCTAACCAAGATTCTCCGCATCTTGGGTGGTGGCGATCTTGTATGTCACGCTAGTTATCTCAGTCGAGTCACCGTATCCGTTAAGGATGATGGCGCCCTTAAGGAGCTCAAAGGTTTATTGTACTAGACCTGCGGGTTGAGTTAGCTCAAGTACAATAATAAGGTTGAGTGGTACTACTTAAGAAAATAAAGTTATTAATCGTTTTAAGTCGTCGATTGCTATAAATGATTAATGGACGTTCGATATCTTAAATCTGGGATTCGTAATGTCTAAGTGCAAGCCCGACTCAACTTCGGTAATAAAGGGTAAGTCGACATTCTTTCTCTAGTGGCATGATCGAATGTTTATAAATTAATTTATGTTCGGGCTGAATATAAGATAATTAATTTATTTGAGGCCCATCTTTATTCCTTGCATTTGATCCACAGGCCGCCCATCCAGGCCCGTAGCTTCGAGGAAAATCGGTATACCTATTGCTCAATTGGCAAGATTTTATTCTCTTTATCCACATGGATATAATTATATTTATGGTATATGCATAGATCCTTTCCATATAAGATTATGGTAATAATCTTGAGAGTATAAAATAATCCTAAGAGTATGGAAATAATCCCAAGAGTATGGTAATATTTCATATAGGATTATGGTAATATTCCATATAGGATTAAGGTAGTGCATTATAAATATAAGGTATGAGATAATGTCTAGGTTAATGCTCACATATTGCAACTAGAATTTTCGGCCATCTCATATATTTGAGAGAGAATTTTCGAGAGCTTGGTGAGAGAAAAGGGTGATTTTCCGGTGCATTCTCCATAGCTCGTCCTCACTCGACGTTGGAGTTTGGGTATCCGGGATACAGTCCAGAAGGTCAAAGCACGAGTCTCGACCGTTCAATCCGTTCATCCCGTTCGATCCACCTCGACAGATCCAAAGGTAAACACGTGAAAACCCCTACGTGTTGCGATTTAATTATATAGACGCATGCTAGGTTTATAATCAATGTATGGTGAATTAAACACCCAAGATGGATCCTCGGGGCGAGGGTTAACATTCGTTTTCCCTACAGTAGTAGCATGCTATGTATGTTTAAATTACGTAGACAAACATATTATATGTTTTCGTGATTGGATGCCCATAGTAAGCATGCTAGGTTTATCGAGTTTTTCATGCATATTTTAGAATTCTGCGAGCATGTTTTACATGTTGAGTTCTATAGAAAAGCATGCTAGGATTACGTGATCTGCATGGATAAACCTTTTGAATCAAAAGACTAAGCAAGCAACCCGACATATTAATTTTCAAATTAAAATGTCAAGACCTCCATTTTTTGATCTCTAAACAAAATGAGACGCACTGTGAGTAAACGTCCACACGCGTGGCTTGCTTGCACTGTTTATCATAAGTTTGTTAGATGAGATTTCTAAATAAAACCTTTTAAATCTATTGAAAGTGGGAGTTTAATGTGTAAACGTCCACACGCGTGGCTTGCATGTGCGATTTTAATAAGTTCTCTAGAGATAGTTTTAAAGGAGATAACAAAAGAATTTGAATTGGAAGCGGTATGGTCCGAGTGAGTATGCCAATTCTAAGAATTCATTTTCTGCTGTTAAAATTGTGGTCATTGCTAGACATCACCGAGTACAACTTCCCGCCAAGTCCCTTCTACGATAGTGATGTGGTCTAGTAAGGTCCAACCATTAATTTCATTTGTCATAAGGATAAGTTGACTTAGATTGAAATTAAACGACTAAAAAGTATATTTTAGTCCAGTCGGGGGTTCATGTAAACGCCCACACGCGTGGCTCTGCATGTGGGATTCCTCGGGCGATTGGTGGTTTCAATCAATATTGTTTTATCAAAAGGTTACAATATTATTACGAATTATATGCGATCGTATGCTTATGTGTTTTACATTATCTTTTCGGATATGTCTCTTACACCGATTATCAATATGCTCGCACAAAATCCCTTATCCGTCCGAATTTTATCGAGTGAAAACGAAACATGGAATATGTTCTTATCATTTGAAGAACACATGTTTGTTCACTACTCCTAAACCCGATGCCTTTACCGACGATCGACTAATGAGCAATGAGAGTCAAGAAGACTTTGCATAAGTCGAACAATATGGCCAAATGCTATATGATGACTACAATGTCCAAAGGCTTGCAACACAACATCGATCAATGGTGACGCGACCAAATATGGTCAAGTCTCGAGAGTAAGTTTGGGCGGTCGGATCGGACAATCTGCTTCCACACAATGAGAGAAATCTTGGCGTGTAAGATGGAAGAAGGAAGTTCGTCCATGAACATGTCTCCCACACGACTCATCTCATGGATAGTCTTGATCGGTTGGGAGGAGGTATTGACGGCGAAGCAGGTCGATATCTTCCTCAACACACCGCCCAAGTCTTTGAGAACTTTCGTGAATGCGATCATGAACAAGACCGAGTATACACTTAGTCGGTGTTTAATGATCTCGTGGCATGGAAGCAATCATGGGTAAAGAGCACATGCTCTTGCTAGCACATCTAGGGCCCAAATTTTCCGTTGAAAATGAAAAAGAAAAGGGCACCAAAGGTGGTAGAGGCGAGGAAATAGTGGGAGTAATGGGAACAAGAACATGCATGCCAACGGAGGCTTAAAGAAGCCAAGGAGAGGGCAAGTGCTTCAAGTCTTGTGCGGCAAGACGGGCATGGAAGGCCAAGTGCCCTATGCTCAAGGCTCAAGGTACGCCATTTGCTTTAGTAATGAAACATGTTTAGCAACTTGTTCTACCCATTCTTGGGTAGTAGACACAAAAGCGATTGATCATGTTTGTTACACCTTGCGAGGTTCCCGCGGACAAGGAGTCGAGTGATGGCGAGATAACGATCTCCATGGGAAACGGCGAAAGTCGAGGCCGTTGCAGTCGGAGATGTTACTTTATGTTTTGAGAGAACAGTTTTAGTTTTAAAAGACGTTTTATATGTGCCGGATTTTCGGCGGAACCTTGTTTCTGTTTCGAAATTGTTTATTCATGGATATTCTGTTATTTTTGATAGTGGTGTTTCTATCATAAGAAATGACGAAGTTATCTGTGTTGGCACTTTATATAATTCGCTTTATACTATTTCTGCAAAACATAATACCTATAACTATGTTGCATCTACATCAAACCTTAAAAAGAGAAAGTTTTCTTCGCAAGATGACACCACATTTCTCTGGCATCTTAGATTAGGTCACATCAATCTAAATAGGATCCAAAGACCGCTAAGAATGGGCGTTGGGTAATCTCACGCTTTACTCTGCTCCCGTCTGCGAATCCTCGATAGAAGGAAAGATGTCGACCCGCACCCTTCAAGGCGGCGGTTATAGAGCCAAAGAAGTGTTGAGCTAGTCCATTCGACTGTGTGGACCGATGTCCACACAAGCTCGTGGAGGGTACGGTATTTTGTCACTTTCATTGACGACACTAAGGTACGGATACATATACCGCTTCACCGCAAGTCCGAATGCTTTGAGAAATTCAAAGAGTTTAAGGCGGAGTGGAGACGAAGCTAGGTAAAGTATCAAGTCATCATGGTCTGATCGATGTGGCAAATACCTCAAGAACGAGTTTATGGACTACTTGGTGCAATGTGGGATTACTTCCCACTCACTACACCGGCACACCACAACAAAATGGTGTGTCGAGCGAAGAAATAGGACTCTTTTGAAATGGTTAGATCAATGATGAGTTATGCAACATCGCCTATTTCGTTACTGGGGTATGCCTTAGAAACCAAGCATACTTGCTAAATCTAGTACCATCCAAGTCACCGAAAAGACCCTTCGAGTTGTGGTTTGGGCGCAAGCTGGTTTAAGCCACATAAGGATATGAGGCGATCCAACACACGTCTTTGAACAAGAAGGCCGATAAGTTGGAGGCGAGATCCGACGCAAGGTCGCTTATCGGCTATCCTAGAGGGACGAAGGTGGTTTATTCTATAGTCCCAAGGATCGAATGTCATTATTAAGACTAATGCCCGATTCTTAGAAGAGGATTATATGACAAACCATAAATCCAAAGTTGAAATCATTCTTCGTGAATTAGAAGATGATCGATTCCACCACCGACAGGCCAAGTGCGAGATGTCGAGTCTAGTGGGAGGATCGACACCGATACTTCAAGAAATTGAAGTGGGTCGAGTTCCACCGGAGAAACCGACCGCATAAGTGGTACCTACCCAAAGAAGTTGTGCAAGATAGAGAACCACAAGTATCTCGCACCCACCGCCGCCATTGCGCCGCAGGCGCCTCATCGTAGTGGGAGGGTTGTTCGTCAACCCGAGCGATTTATGTTCGTGGGTGAATCTTCGGATTTAGTCCCGGAAACGAACAGGCAATAATCGACCCATGGACGTACAACGAGGCGATACAAGACATTGATGCAAGATCATGGCACACCGCTATGGACTTAGAAATTGAGTCCATAACAGCTATGGATGTATATGAAAAGACACCTCTACCAGATGGCAAGGAAGCCATAGGTAGTAAGTGGGTATACAAGAGGAAGAGAGATTCAGATGGAGAGGTTTCGGCTTTTAAAGCCAGGCTTGTGGCGAAAGGGTACACTCGATTCGTGGCATCGATTTGATGAGACCTTTTCGCCTAGAGCAATGCTCAAGTCCATCGAATTCTTCTCGCCATAGCAACCCACTTGAACCCAGAGGTTTGGCAAATGGACGTGAAAACCGCTTAAACGGTTACCTTGAGGAAGGTAGAGACATCTATATGCAAAGAACCCGAAGGTTATGTGGTGAAGGGTGAAGAGCATCTAGTATGGAAGCTTAAGTCCATTTATGGGCTTAAGCAAACCTCACGATCCTGGAACTTACGCTTTGACGAGGTGGTGAAATCCTATGGATTGAACCACCGTTGGCGATAGTTGTGTGTCGCTTAGATGTCAACGGTGATGTGGTATTTCTTGCACTTTATGTAGATGACATTCTTCTAGTTGGCAACAATGTGAAGTTGTTATCGATGTAAAGAGTTGGTTATCCGATTAGTTTCAAATGAAAGACTTAGGAGATGCGGCTGCTCATTCTTGGGATCAAGGTTTACCGAGATCGCAAGAGGAAAATATTGAGCTTAGCTCAGCGCCTTACATTGATACCGTGATTACTCGTTTTAGTATGCAAACCGCCAAGAAAGGATTGCTACCTTTCGCATATGGCTGCCTTTATTCTGGGCGCCACCTATGACCGCAGCGAGATAGAGGAATGAGACAAGTTCCTTACGCTCCGCCGTAGGAAGTCTCATGTACGCAATGCTATGTACGAGGCCCGATATCCGCTATGCGGTAGGCATAGTAACTAGATATCGCCTAACCTGGACAAGCTTATCGATCGCGAGAAGCATATACTCAAGCACCGAAAGGACTCGAGATTATAGGTCGGTTTACCATGCAGATAGTCTAATGCCTTTGGGTTATCTGCACTGGATTTCCAAGTCGACCGTGATGAGAAAAAGTCTACCTCGTGCTATGTGTTTACCTTGGGAGGTGGAGCCGTATCCCGGCAGAGTGCAAAGCAATGATGCATTGTGGACTCTACCATGGAAGCCGAATATGTAGCCGCCTGGAGGTCGCTAATGAGGTCAGATGGTTCAAGAACTACCTCATGGATCTAGGGTGTGGTACTGGTTTGCCCAAGAGTATCATAGTTTCATCGTGATAACTCAGGTGCGAAGTGGCAAACTCGAAGGAACCACGGACCCACAAGGCGACCAAACACATAGAGAAAGTACCATGTCATACGAGAAATCGTTAGACGAGGGACGTCTTGATTGAAAAGATTGATACGACGGATAACCTAGCGGATCCATTCACGAAAGACTGCCGCAAAAAGTCTACGGCGTGCACGCTCGAGGACTTGGATTATGTTTGATGGCACCCACTTAGAAAGGAAACTTGTATAAGTGGGAGAAGCAAAGTGATGGTTTTGTTTGTAATAGCAAGTAGAGACACATTGTATACTAAAAGTTTGCTTTAGTATAAGTTGGAGATTGTTGATTTGATCTTGAAAGTAGTATGGTCGAGCTTGTATACAATGTTTCTGTTACCACTATTACAATCTCCTATCTGAATTGAATACTTCATTGCATATATCCGTGTCCCCTTATCTCATATATAAGTTAGATCATATAGTGTGTAGAAGATCACGTAAGTGTGTATGATTGGTCGAGCTTAATGAGATATAAAAGTTTCACACCGAGACAACTTAAGGACGAGTTGTCGGTATAGTCTTGGTATAGATAAGAAGTGACTTGACTTGGTTGCTTGTCTATGCCGGTACGCCTCCGACGTATTGAAGGATCACAATGAGATGAGTTCTTTATCCGACCGTCGTGAAGAACCAAGATCTCGGTGACTTACGATGATCTAAACCTCGATAAGGTATTAGGTGAGTATGAGTTGTCGACCATCACTTTGACTTGTTATGGGTGAGGTTATATGTTCTAACCCAATATTCTCCGTCTTGGGTGGTGGCAAGGTTTGTATGTCATGCTAGTTATCTCAGACGAGTCATCGTATCCGCTTAGATGATGACGCCCCTTAAGGAGCTCAAAAGGTTTATTGTACTAAACCCCGCAGTCGAGTTAGCACAAGTACAATAATAAGGTTGAGTGGTACTACTTAGGAATTAAAGATATTAATTATTTTAAGCAATGTAATGCTATAAATAATTAATGGATGTCGCGATATCTTAAATACGGGATTCGAATGTCTAAGTGCAAGCCCGACTCAACTTCTGTAATAAAGGGTAAGTCAGATTTATTCCATAGTGGCATGAATAAATGTTAATAAATTAATTTATGTTCGGGTCAACATAAGATAATTAATTTATTTGAGGCCCATCTTTATTCCTTGCATTTGATCCTCGGTCGCCCATCCAGCCCGTAGTCGGAGAAAATCGGCGCCTCTAAGGATGTGATTTTATTCTCTTTATCCATAGGATATTATTATATTTATGGATATGCATGGATCATTTCTAATGGGATTATGGTAATGCATTATAAATATAAGGTAAGAGATAGAATCAAGGCTAATCCTCATTATTAACCAAGCTTATTTTCGAGAATTCTAGGGTTCCCCTTAGGAGATATTTTCGAAAATATTAGTGAGAGATTGGGTGATTTTCCGAAGCATTCTCCATAGATCGTCCTCACTCGACGTTGGAGATTGGGCAACCGGGATACATCCCGTAAGATCAAAGCACGAGTCTCGATCCGCTCATCCCGCTCATCCCCGATGATTCAAAGGTAAACACGAGAAACCCCTACGTGTTGCAATTAATTATATAGACGCATGCTAGAATATAATCAATGTATGGTGAATTAAACATCCAAGATAGATCCTGAGAGAGGTTAAACCGATTTCTACAATATACTCGTAATAGGTCACCAACAAAGGTTCTCATGTACGCTATGGCTCTACTTGTACATCGAAATCTTACTTTCTTTGTAATATTCTAAGATTCTTATCATACTATAACGTTCTTACTCTATACAAATCATAGAACTAACTTCAACCGATTCTCGTAATTCGGAGTAGGAATCGTGGATTTGGTCCTTCATAAGAAATAAATTACAGTGCATTAGGGGCACATAGGCAAAACCAGACGAATCGGAGTTCACACGGGCGAGAACGAGCCAAAAATCATCAACAGAAGCAGGGGAAAATTCACGCGCCGCCGCGATCGCTTGGCGATGCCGACACCGGTCGTGCATGCCATTGCCGATGCCGAGGTAGTACAGGCTACCAAGGTCGACAATGCCAAAATCGATGTTATAAATTTCAAAGTCAAATTCGACAATCGCATGCCGGTGGAAGTCGAGATCGCACATGCCGAGATTGAAGTCGAGGTCGTACATGCCGAGGTCGAAATTGAGATCGCACATGCCGAGGTCGAAGTCGAAGTCTCACATGCCGAGGTCAAAGTCGAGGTCGCACATGCCGAGGTCGAAGTCGCACATGCCGAGGTGGAAGTCGAAGTCGCACATGCCGAGGTCGAAGTCGCACATGTCGAGGTAGAAGTCGAAATCGAGGTCGCACATGCCGAGGTCAAAGTCGCACATGCCGAGGTCAAAGTCGAGGTCGCATATGCCGAGGTCGGTTGCACATGCCGGGGTGGAAGTCAAAATCGAGGTCGCATATGCCGAGGTCGAAGTCGCATATGCCGAGGTGGAAGTCGAAATCGAGGTCGCATATGCCGAGGTCAAGTCGCACATACCGAGGTCGGGTCGAGGTCGCATATGCCGAGGTCAAGTCTCACATGCCGAAAGTGGAAGTCGAAATCGAGGTCGCACATGCCGAGGTCGAAGTCGCACATGCCGAGGTGGAAGTCGAAATCGAGGTTGCACATGCCGAGGTCGAAGTCGCACATGCCGAGGTCGAAGTCGAGGTCGCACATGCCGAGGTCGAAGTCGCACATGCCGAGGTGAATCTAACTTTCCTTTCGTTTTTCATGTCGTTCTCGTAAAGGAAGGAAGTTCGTACTTCTATGTTCTTTTGCAATACGTGATCATGCTTCTTATATCGTCTATGTTCTTCTTGAGATGACATATCATTTGTCATAATCAATCTCGAGATTTGAAACTAAAGTTTTAAATAATGAAAACATAATTCATTCATATATGCACATTTCTTTGAATTCCGAAGAATTCATCATTCCAACTTTGGCCATTCACGTTCATTTCAAGCATATTCATTCATTATTCATAATCTTGAAATTTGAACGAACTTGGTTATGAAAACTTGAAAATTTTGTTCAATTTCATAACATACTTATTGAATGCATGTATTACTTGAATTTTGCAATTTCAACATTTCATTCTTGCACATTTTTGCCCATTATCAATCATAGGCATTCATTCTTAACTTTGATCACTTTACATAACTTTCATTCCCAACATTATTCATAACTTCTATTTCATATCATTCATCTTTCATATCTTTCATTCTTTTTGAAAAAAAATCATCTCGACCCTTTTTCTCTTTCAACTTTTCATTTCAAAATTTTGAAAATGAAACATTTACCTCATTTCGGTTGAGCTTGATGTGATGGAGTGTTGAGCATTGTCAGCTGACCTTTAGAAGTCTAGTGACTCAATCTAGACTTAACCTCAAAGGAGATTTTGGGTTCAAAGAGCGAACCGCTCTGATACCACTTTATAACAGCCCCTAAATCCTAAGTACGATTTAGCAGGGATTATTACTCTAAACATGGATGAATAAACAGGGAGACCATTTATCATTAAACTGTAATACATATATCAAGTATGTTTTTGGACTTTACTACATAACTTATGTTCTTTGCAACGGAAAACATGTGATATGTACATATGACAATGTACTATCAAGGTATAAACCTTTCAGCGACAACATTCCTATTGCTCAACACTGCTCCATCGCATCACCAGCTCAATCTGCACATTTAAAAACAAATATGCAGGGCTGAGTACAAGAATGCACTCAATGGACTCATGCCAAAAACATTTTATCATCTTTAAATTACACTGCCCCATCGTGGTAAGACACAAGGGTTTTATTTGAAAGGCCTTGTGCTTACTAAACATTTTCATCATTTTCATAAATGTTCGTCTGGCCAGAAATTTTCCTTGTATGTATGATCCATATCCCTTCATCTCATCATAACATTATCATTTAACGCCGTAGAAGGAGGCCTCACTCACATCACGTGACCGCCGTGAATTGTCCTTCAAAGACACAATACCATTAGGTGTACCGTTAATCTTAGCCGGTATAAGTTCTTCCAAGATAGATCCGATATCGATTTCATTCATAAGTTGAGAGCGATCCAACAACATTCATCATTCATTCATTCATGGATAGGATACATACATAAAACATAAACATTTTGGGCAGGTAATTTCATCATCATTTCTCAAAAGAGAGCATCATAAATAATTACTTTTCATTTCGAAGAAAGCATCATAAATAGATCATTTTATCCTTGAGGATAAGAAAAGAAAAGCCCACCGCACGTAAGCTTTCTTAATTGCTTTCCTTCTACGCCAACGATCGCATCCGCGTCACCTTTAAGTAAAAACGATTTCAAGACGTCACACGTTGAGATTTTCAAAGTTTAAAATAAACTTTGATAACTTATACTAATATAATTTGAATTCCTTAACTAATTCAATACGTCATCCAATCGCAGTGTCTTAACTAAACATTTCTCATTTGATGAGAGACGAGATATGTTCAACTATTTCATTTTAACCTTTAGGTTAAACGCTCAACGATTCTAACGTTTTCGACATAAAGATTTCAATTATGAAATCTTTTCTCACCAAAGAGATTTCTTATAAACTTAATACGCTTTTACACGACAGCAGATTTATCGAACGATTTCATACGTTAATTTCAAAAGTCAACAATTGACTTTTCTTAATAAATCCTTTAATAAATCATATTTAATATCTAATTTCCTTATAAATCGATTTTCAATCGATTTCTTTTCTTAAAGCCCTAATTCTCGATTTTTCACGCAAATCGATAAACTTTATTAATATTTTTCTTTAATATTAATTAACTTATTCATTAAACATTATTTTTCATTTCTAACGTTATTTAATATAACGTTTCGACATAAACATAGTATTCTATGTTTATAAAATTTCATAAATTCTTAATATGTCTAAAATAATTTCTAGACATATAATGTATTATTTTTCTTGATATTAAGGATTTAAAACCCTTAATATATATATATCCAAGCTCACGGCTTCTTGAGCTTATAATTTCTAAACATCTTCCAAAAATTCTTCTAAATTCATATAGTGTACTATATTATCATAGTATCACTAATATGTATTAACATTAACTATAAAATATTTTGGCATCACCTATTTTGTTCCATAGGTAACGGTTTTCTTCATTTTTTTATCCAAATAATTTTCTAAAATTCTAATTAATTTACACAAGGCCCCAACATTAATTTATAACATATTTATAACCTATAGTCCAACATATTCCATTTCTTCATCAAGGATTCATTGATCAAGGTCACGGTTTTGTCCAAAATAAATGCTAAACAATTTTATAAAATTCCAACAAAATTACTCAATGCTTATCTACTATAATTGTAATACCCCGAGAAATTTTCTTAAAGAAGTATGATATATATATATATATATTTTTATAAATCTACATATCTATATTTTTAAGAGTGAATTATTTTCTTTAAGTTGTGAACTTATCAAAAGTCGAGTTTTGAACGCTTTTACGTGTTGTTCGCCAAGAAATGAGGATGCTACCTAGCAAAAACATGTAAAGTTTGCTAATATAAGTTTTAATGTTTTAACAAATTAAAAATCAAAGCTTATGTGATAAGCTAGAGTAAGCTTATGAGATAAGCTATGAATAAGCTTATTAGATAAGCTATTAACAAGCTTATGGAATAAGCTAGAAATTTCTAGAAAAGTTAAAGCTTCCTAAGCAAGCTTTTAAATAAGGAAAGGATATATATATATTTAAGCTTCCATAACACACCTTTTCCACCATTCTTCGCTAAAATTCTCGAAAACACACACAAACACACACTGCAATGTGAAATTTTTCCAACTCATTTCTACGAAGATCTAACCGTCGAATTCAAGATCCGTCTTCACACAAAGGTAGATCTACACCTCTAGAACGCATTTATGGTTTAAAATTTCGAAAATCATGAAGTTTTGAGGCTCCTAATTTTCGATCCTTTTGAGTATGTTTGAAGGAGTATGTTTTATTCGATTATTTCTTGATATTATGTTAGATCTATCACCTATGAGTTGTTTAATGTTGAATTTTCGAACTTGAGTTCATTCCTTGGAAGTCTTAAAATTTTCGAAATTATGGAGGTCTAAATCTTGAACTTATGTTGTTGATTTGCTTGATATGCCTTCATATATGTGTTGTTGGTTTAAAATAAACATGTTTTGTGCAAGAAGAACGATTAAAATCGAACCCATGTAAAAAACCCTATTATGACCGAAACCTATGTCTCACATAAGGTGGGATTTTTTATTTTATTTGATCATTTTGACTTCATATTTGGATTCTATGATATGAATAGAGCTTAACATGATTTATTCGGATTTTTCGCCGACGTATTCAAAAGTTGGAAAATTTTAGTTTGACGTCGAATTGGGGCTTTCAATGCTAAAGCTTTGATATTCGAGTTTTGATGATTGATTTGTGATCTTTGATGATAATTAAGTATATATAAGGGTTCGTCTAAGATAGACGACGTCTTGTGCAAATTTTCACGTTAGACATAAGTTATGTACATAAGCTAATGTTGATTTTGTAGTTAAGACTAGACCATTTGAACATGTTGATGAGTCTTATATAATTATTTGGACATATGAAACTTAGTTAAGAGTAATGTTAAAGTGCTAGGAGGTGCGACATCCGAAGCTCAAGGACGAAAAACCAAGCAAGGGCTTTATTTTGAAACGTCTACACGAGGTGGGGTTTACTCTATCTGTAAGTACGTTGTATGGTTATAATCATTGTTGTGTTTTATCACATTCATGGTGAAAGCCTGTGTGGCGTATTATAGCCTTTGTGGCGAATCATAGCCTGTGTGGCGAATCATAGCCTGTGTGGCGAATCATAGCCTGTGTGGCGTATTATAGCCTGTGTGGCGAATCAAGAAATATATTCATTATGTTTTGTGACATTACGCAATTGGTTATAACTGCTTGCAGTGTATTCCCCACTGAGTATGTTTACATGCTCACATCCCCTATTTTGATATATGTTTTGCAGGCTGAGAAGTTGATGATTGATGTTGACGGGAATGAGCTCCACACATACATTCTCTCAGGATCATGCTTTATGTAAATATGTTTCAACCTATGCTAGTACTTGAGCGTGTTTACGAACAACTTAACTGATTTTGATGAAAAACTATGTTTGAAATGCATATGACGTTTAATGGGTACTTATATATATATATATATATATATTTTGTTGAGGGCTGTGTCCCTAGTTGTTGTTGCTTTGTTGTTGGTATTGTTTTTGTTTCAGGTTGGTATATATGTATTTATAGGGTATATGCCGTCCGTTTGTCGAATTTTGTCTCCGCTGCTTATATATAATATTTACCAATATTATTATTTTTATTGATTAATTGTTAAAGATAGAAAGATTTTAGTAATGTCTCTATTACAAGAATGGGGGAGTTACAATAATGTAGCAACATTTCATCATAATATTCATTAAAAACAACTTAATCATCATGTATCAAGCCCTTGAAGCTCTCGGTCACTTTGAACAAATTGAGCAATTAAATTCTAAAATTCTTGATAAAATCATGTAGTACATAATTAATGTCCTAGATCATCAATATGCCATAACATTTCTTAAATAAAATTTGTTCACCAATTTAACATTTTTCAACAATTTTCGGTAATATTGAAAAATGTAGCATATGATTTTTAAAAATTCCCAATAATTTACTATGAACTCCTACAACATCATATATCAATAATCCATCCTTAAATCCTTCAAGAAATTTTCGATCATCATCATATAATTTCATAACATGTTTAATTTAATTTTAAACATGATATATGCTTCTATTTCATCTTAATACACATTATTAATGAACAAGCTATCATGCTAGCATAATTTCATAATTAGTAACACATGCTTAACATATGATCAAACCATCGGATAATTAAAATCTTAGTGTATAATCGAAGCTCGTTCGATTTCTAACCTTTTTAACGGTATTGATTTATCGCACACAAGCTTTAGATCAAGCTTTTGCTAAGGTAAGGAGATGAACACTCAAGGTATTTCTATGGTGTAGCTCTCGGTTCTTTTAGTTTTGAGAGAGAGAAAATGAGTTGTTTTGTGATACCCAAGACTTAAGTAATTAAATTACACTTTGAATCAACTCTCTCTCTCTCTCGGTTATACACTCACAACACAAGCAAATTGGAAGCCTTTTCTAAATAACTTTATGACTCATCAAAGATTATGTCATGGGAGTTAATGTCTCTTACACAAATTTTGAACAAAACAAAGATATTATATTTCCTTGGAGAAGTAAGAAGTTCGCCATTATCCTCATGCACACACACCACATTTCATAAATTTAGGTGATGACTCATTTTTTCATATGTCATGGAAGTTACTACTTGCATAAAGTTTTCTTGAACAAAACAAATTTATTCCTTGGTTTTGAACCATTCGTCACGACATCCTTATAGCGAGGAAGCATTTTAATTCTCTTTGTCTTATTCCATGATTTAGTCAAATACACTTCCCTAAATGTATTACACATCATCACTTAGAGTTGTATGAAAGCTTCTTTCTTCAATTTCCATTCCAAATACACGGCTCTTATGCCTCAAGACTTTCAATTGATTAATACTTGGTTAGTGTGTACAATTAATCCCACTTGCATGATCAAGACACAACATAGCAATGCAATTCACAAAATTGACGTACTTGTTGCACACACACTAAAATCACGGCACTTTCATTGTGAATAGGTACATATTATATTTTCATGCTAATTATAGATATATATCATAATATATGTTTTAGATGATAAATTATATCACGGAAAAATTATTGGTATCATTTCATGTGAGAAAACCCTAATTTTCAAAAATTCTAAACTTGTCCAATAATTAATCCTTAATGTTCTAGCATTATCTTAATGCTAAATAATACTCTAATTACATATAATAATCATAGGTATTTAAATATTATAATTCCTTGATCATTAAACTCATTTTCTATTCATCTCTAAACTTTGACGTTGAACGTCTCAAACGCTCATTATCGACCTATCTCAAAAGGTCGTAATAAAGTCGTAATCACTTTATTAAATTATTCCATTAATAATGGAATTTAATTCTAAGCAACTTAGAAAATTCCGTGAAATTTTACTATCGATACTCGATCGACGTTAAAATACTACTTGTCGAACACTTTATAAATTTATATTCCTTAATTCATAATCCTTAGTGAATATAAAATAGAATTATTATCTCGTAAATAATCGAAATCATTATTCGATAATTTACTAATTCAATTATTTCGATTTAAACCTTAATTTACTTAATTTTAAATATCGTAATTAGGCATTTTATTCTTTGGGATATTACAAATATATGATATGAACATCATATATTAATCTTGAAATTTTTGAGACACTACTCCTATTTTGTAATATTCCGAAGAAACGAACGTCTAATTACGGTATTTTAAACCCGTGAATTAGGCTTTTGCCGTATATTATTTTTGTATGACATCGAATGTTGATTTCGATTCAGTGTCGTAATAAAGAATTCCTTTTTATATTCACTAAGAATTGTGAATTAAGGAATAGAATAATACGAAGTGGTTCGACGGTATAATTTTTAACGTCGGTTACATATCGAACGTCAGTATTTTATGAAATTTTCTAAGCAGCGGAGCTTAGAATTAAATTCCTATATTAATAGGAATATTATTTATAAAGTAAGTACGAGCTTACTACGACCATTTTGAAATGAGTCGATTATGAACGTTTTTGAGACGTTTTGAACGTCAACGTTTAGAGACGTTTTGAAAAATGGGTTAATAATCCGGAAATTATTATAATTAATTTCCTATTATTATTTTATATAATTACAGTATTATTAATGTAATATTCCAAAGAAACGAACATACGATTACGGTATATTAAACCCGTAATTAGGGTTTTTCCCGAATATTCTTATCTGTACGACATCGAATATTGTGATTTTGATTCAGTATCGTTATAACGAATTCCTTTTTATAATTCACTAAGGATTGTGAATTACGGAATTGAAATTTATGAAATAATACGGCAGTATTATTTTAACGTCGAACGCGTATCGAACGTCAGCATTTTATGAAATTTTCTGAGCAGTGAAGCTTGGAATAAATTTCCGTATTAATTCCTATAATAATTATATCTATTTATTTAGTAAGTATGAACTTCTCACACCATTTTGAGATGAGTCGATTTTGAACGCTTTGAGACGTTAACGCCAACGCCTGAGACGTTTTGAAAATGAGTTTAATGCTCAGAAATTATTATAATTAATTTCCTATTATTAATTTATATAATTACAGTATTAATAATTATTAAAATAAATTTATATGCTATGAAAACTCGATAATTCCAATTAATGGAATTCGAAACCCTAAGTTTATAAACTATGGTTTCACATGAAATGATACCATTAAATTATCCTATGGTATCTAAACTATATAATATGATATAAATGAATATTATTAAGCATTAAAATCATTTTGAACCATTAAAACTCGCTTATATATATATATGGGTTTCGAAACCCTAATTTTTAAATTAGGGTTTCGTATGCATGATTTAATGCAATAATTTTATCTTATGCTATTATTTAATATCTAAATCATATATTATGATCGAATATTTCATGAGTATCAATAATAGGTGTAATTTATATTTTTAATCCTATTTTTCAATAATTACTATCGGTAATTTCGAAATGTGCATATATTGTGGTCTAATTATTTTTATGACATGTATTATATATCTATGACCTATAATGTGATTAATACAATGTATTATGTGTAACAAAAAAATAAAATCAGCCCCCTAAACCCATGATTACCGTGCCCATCATCACCAACAAAGCATGGGATTCTTTTTGAATTGGCAATGCACGAAGAGCTCACTTAACACTCTTCAATCATCACTTATTCAACTCCCAAGGGCTACAGATTTTGCCCTTTTCAGCTAAAATCGAGAGAGAGGGAGATGATAGGTGAGACCCTTCCCTTCACCCCACTCTCATTATACACTCTCCCAACAATTTTTGAACACAACACAACTCACTTCTCTCCCAAATTACCCCCAAACCGAGAGCCAAACTCTCTCATTTTAAATTTTTTCTTCTATTCTCCTCTCAATTCTTCACCAAGGTGGTACCACACTTTGTTCTTGGACTCCATAGCTATTCCAAAGGTAATACATGGACCATAGTTTCGATTTTGCTCTCATTTGTTCGAAAAACCGAGAGCATGTCCCATATGCATGTATATGTTTCAAACATTTATATAAGTATATATATGTGTTTAAATGTTCTTGAGCATGAGTTATTGTTTATTTACATGTTCTTGAGGATTTATTTACAAAATATGAGGAAATATGTTTAGATGAACATAGGATATGTTATATGAAATGTATGAACGATCTTGCCTATATATGATTTTTCAACCATAATACATGTTTATATAGTTTTCAAAAAGCTATAAAATTGCTAGTGATGACCGAACACTTGTGAAGATGTTTTAAGGATTGATTATTGTTCTATATCATGTTTAGAGTTCATATGCATCATTTAGAAAATTTTTGAAAACCCTAGGCTTTATTTTAAAAAAAAATGCCGTGAGATATATATGTATGTACCTTGGTGTATAATTTTTATTTCAAGCATGTAATGACATATTAATGCTTTAGAACCTTGATTATATGCTCTATGATTTATTTAGAATTTTTGAAAACCATATGTTTGATTTTTACAATAATACCGTGAGCTTATAAGATGTATAGGTTGGTGTATGATTTTTATTTTTAATCATGCAATGGTGTATTAATGCTTTAGTATATTATTTATGTGTTGTATGAATTTGTTGGAATTTTTGGAAATCAAATGCTAATTTAAATCAAATAAGCCATGAGCTTTGAGCTCTTGAAGGAGATGATTTAATTAGTTTTGATAAATATTATGATGTTATATTGTTGTACTATAGTATATAAGCATAGTATACAATTGTTGGAATTTTTGGAAACCAAACCCTAAATAAAATCGAAAAAGCCGAGAGCTTACAAGCTCATATGGTGACGATTTAAATTGGTTTGGTTAATATTATGATGTTACAATGTTATAGTATAATGTTTAATCATATTCGAATTTATTTAGAATTTTTAGAAATTGTTTGATAATTATTGGGTAATTATCATGAAATTACCGTGAATATTGCTTATTATTTGAGAATGATTGGTTAAGATGAACTATAGGTTATATTTATGATATATATTGATGTTGGGATGTTATACTATGTGTATATAAATTTTGAGAATTTTTGGATAATTATTCCATATTATATGGAATTACCGAATTATATATAAGTATATATATTAATAAATGGCAAACAATATCATATGGATTTTATAAATTCATATTCTGGACCATAGTGTATAATAATACACTATATTAATTTAGAATTTTTTTCAAAAGTCATTTAGTAATTTTAAATTAATTATCAAGATTTTCGATAATTAATAAGGATTTTAAATCCTTTTTAATTCAGTTTATTAATAAAATATATGTCTAATTAATATTCTGGACATATTTGAATTTTATAAATTTTATAGACATAGATTTCTATGTTTGAGACAAACGTTCATTTTATAACGTTTTTAAAACAAAAATATACGTTTTAATTATTAAAAGGATTAATAATGGCGAAAATTATTTATAAGTCCTTGATTTACGTGATAAATCGAGAAATAGGACTTTACGATTTCGAATCGATCAAATTCGATTTATAAAACGAAATAGTAAGAAATTACTATTTGAAAGTCAAATTTGTTTACTTCGTTGACCAGTGTTGACTTCGTTGACTTTTTAAGTCAAACATACGATTATACGATTGATAAATACGTTAGTACGCGTAAGATATACTAATTGAGTATGACACCTCATTAGTAAGAAAGGGTTTCACAAATGAAATCAGATATCGAAAAATGTGCTTATACATTGAACGATCTCGGCGAACGAGAACAATTCAATTATATACGTGTTGAAACGTGTCAATTCATCAAGAATTCAGTTTACATCGAAATAAGATATCGAAGTTTATCTTAGCTTTGAAAGTCTCGAGACTCGAAAGACGATACTAAAGCCTCGCTTTTTGTAAGCGTGACGCAAACGCAACGATCGGATATCGACGTATTTAACGAACCTAGGACTCAATTTACAACAAACCATAGTCCAGGTGGGCTTACTTTTCAAACATGATGTGACTTTACTGTTATTCCAAAAAAATGAGTTTCTTTACAATTTTATCTTACAACCTGCTGACAAATATTCTCGCATTACCGCCAAAATATTCTCATTTTGTATATGGATCCTATCTGTTATGCCCGGGTAGGGCTGTGGCGATGGTTGGAACTTTATTATGACAGGTTATGTCATTTGGGTCGCGCCCAACCTTTTAAATGTCGGGTCTTGTGCCGGATGATAAATGCCTTGCTAGGATTGGCGTGAAGGTTGGAACTATCGCTATGTTAACATATGCTTGTGAGAGTGACTGTGTGCTGTGTCACGGGATTACGGCCGGTCACGGCGTCGTAGATGGGAGGCCTCCTCTCGACGCTTAATTTTTAAATATCATATGAATTGTTACTATGAGATACGGACCATACACACCAAGAAAATGCTCGGCCGAGCTATGTTTATGAACTGAAAATGTTTTAGTAAGCACAAGGCATTTCAACTAAAACCCTTGTGACTTACTCTGATATTGGCAGCGTAATCTTAATATCAAATGTTTTCGGCACGAGTCCACCGAGTGCAATTTCTTGTACTTAGCCTTCGCATGTTTGTTTTAAATGTGCGAGGTTGAGCTTGATGATGGTGATGGGAATGTGTTGAGGAGTCCGTGTCCTCGGCCAATTTATCTAGAATTTGTGGTTTTCACCTTGAATGCATATCGTCATATATGTATTCACACACTTTCCATTGCTACACTCGAACTCATTTATTTATGCTTTATTGTTATGAACTTTGAGGTCCATCGACCATGGTTAAGATTTTGGGGTCCGATGGCCTAACCCTTTGAATCGTTATGACATTATCTCATATTATGTTCAAGCATGCTAGATTATTCTTATTATATCGTTATACCATGTTCGAGCATGCTAGTTATTTGTTGTTATGCATCTTTATTTTAGTCGTAACCCCAAAATACTACTCCTAGTATTAGTCGCCTCCAACCGGGTAGTCCGGAGTGGGGTCGTGACAGTGGTATCGAGCACCGTTGATCTTTGTAAACCCAAATTCTTTTTATTCTAAGTCTAGATCGAGTCACTGGACTTCTAGAAATCTACTGACTCCTCTCAACACTCCATCACATCGAGCTCAACCGGGAAAAAGGTAACTGCATTTCTTTCTCAAACTCATGAAATGGAAAATTTTTACATGATGAGCAAGTGGAAGAACTTTCGAAAGATGATGTTATTATGAAAATTTTGATGATGGAAATGGAAGTTTGAGCAAGAAAGTCTTTCCAAAACCTTTGGTTTGAAACCAATAAGTATTGATGCGAATACTCAATTTTTGAGATGGAAGTATATGGTGGTATTGAGTTGAATGATCAACATGGAATGAATGAATTCATTTTTGATATGTATATGAGTTGATCATGATTGTCACTTTGAAATCGTATTTCCAAAAATTCTCAAATAAGACTTTATTTTCCAATCTTTCAAAGTTTTGTTTATGATGAACGATATGTTATCATGAGACGAACCTAGACTCTAAGGAGCATGCTCACGTATCGTGAAAGAACATAGAAGTACGAACTTCTTTCTCCTTACAAGAACATAAGAATGATAGGAAGAATGAAAGTGACGATATCCTCGAGCACGGACAACGAAAGATGAGCGAGAAGGATGAACAAGGATGACCTCAACCTGGAAGATGAACGACGTCGACATTTCATCGCCACTTTGACATGAGTAACCGTCGACGTAGGCCACGACATGGACATCACTTACGGCTTCAGAATGTCCAACCTCAACCTAAAGACCTGAATATGGTAGACGTGTTACGTCGACATACGTCTCGATTTACATTTTGGCACGATCGTGCAAATTTCCTGCACTGCGCAGTAAAATTGTTTTAGCTAGACCTCTTTCGTTAGGACTCCAATTTATGCATGGTTTTCACCTGCGTACTCCTAACGCACTGATCTTCATTTATTATGAAGAACAGAATCCCTAATTCTCTCTCCAGAATACGATAAAGTCTGTTGAACTCTAGTTTAAGTGTTTGGTATAATACAAGGATCTCGTAGCATATCTATATTAAGATGTCATTAGTCTATATGTATAAGTCTGGGTAAGACTAAGAAGGTAAGTTGTAATATGTGTTGTACCTTATGATGTTGCCTACCTTATGGATTGTTTAGTTCCAACCTAGTTGCTTCTCGTTATGCTATCTTTTCTGTTTTGAGATGACGATAGTTGACTTACGTTAGTTTTGATCGTGGCAGATGGAGGAGATGCGCTATATCGCTAGGAGGAGGGTAGGACCTCATGCCGCACCCGAGGAGCTCATGCGCACCTATCGGGAATGTTGGATGTGCGCCGGCGAAGATCTAGGTGAGTTTCTGGCGTATTACCTTCGGCTGTGGAGGAACGCCCGAGCTTATGGCGCAACCGACTATGATGGCATCAAGCGACTCCTAGCTATACTCCCTTGTACATGGGATGGTTATGCCCGAGAGGTATCGGGAGATTACATTTATCGTATACCCCGAGGCTATGATTTGATTGGGGATCTGCCCAGGTTCGTGAGTCATCTGACTTACGTGTACAATATTTACGGAGCCGCACCTATGGGACCCTATCTCCCTCCACGGGAGTACACTTGGCGTGATGAGTCGCCGAGTGGCTATACCTTGAGGTTCCGAGATAGGTCGATCCGTGATACCCCTGCATCGGATATATGAGGCGGGATGTACGAGGTAGATAGGGCAAGACGCCCTAGAGCTCTGGGAGAGCCCGTCTTGCCACCAGCAGTTTTTGGACACCCAGTACGTCCGCCGCTACCGTCCCTACCACCTGCGTCCGATCCACCACCACCGGAAGAGGAAGAGCCCTTCCGCCGTACAGAGCGGATGAGCGTATCAGATGCCTTCAATGGCTATGACCCGACCAGTGTATGCTACAGTCCGATCCGCCACAACTACGACTTGTACGGCGCGGATAACTTCGGACCCCTACACGACATACCGATGATGGAAGCCAGCGGTGCAGGACCATCCAGGGTACGATCTCGTGAGGATGATTCGGATGGGGAAGACGACTCCGAAGAGGAGGAAGACCCCGAGGAAGACGCGGAGTAGGAAGGAACCCGTGAAGACGTTAAGCGGCGCTTTTAATTGAAATTTTGTTATGACTAGCATGTGCTAGCTTTTCCTTTTATATTTCTACACTAATGGTTCTAGAACTCAAAATTTTTTTAGGCCGTGGGCCCTAAACCTTGTTTGCTTTGTTTTTCTTGTGATTCTTGATGTTGAACATCTTGCTTTTGCACCTTGATTACCTATCTATATATATTTGACCCAAGTGGGCTTTTGCGACAAATTGTCTATGTTAAGGATGAGTTGTTTTATTTTGATATCGTTTTGCGAGGAGGCTATGAAAACCTTATGTATGTTAAGCTATGAAAGCGTTGAGTAATTGACGATGATATGTTTTATATAACAGAATGCCTCCGAGAAGAAACCCGGAACGAGAACCCATAGAGGTCGAGGTCGAGGAAGACCTAGAGGAAGGGGTAGAATTCCTGAACAGGAAGCCGAGGACATTCCCCAACCACCTCCACCTCAACCCGATCGCAGGATCAAGAACTGCTTTCTAGGCGTAACCCTCCGCCTTTAACGGAAGGGAGCCTGAAGAAGCGAGCAATGGGTTAGAGCCATTGAACGGATTTTTACTTTCTTAAGATGCACGGCACAGAAAGGCGTCGTGTGTTACTTTCCAAATGATTGACCACCGACTTACGTGGGAGGCCGAAAGAAGACCTTATCGCCGAACACTTTGACGAGTTCTCATGGGAGAACTTCAAGAGGAATCAGATGAAAATACATCCCCAAAAGCTATAAGAGGAAAAAGGAGCAGAATATTTCGCTAAAGCAAGAAAGATTGTCTCGTGATCGACTATGATCGCTTTCATGAGATGTCGAGATATGCACCGAGCAAGTGGACACCGACTTGAAAATGTCGGAGAAGTTTAGGTCGGGACCGAGGATGGAGATACGATGTCTCTTGCCACCATGGAGACCTAACTTACATCAAGCTCTCGCACGAGCTTTAGATATTGAGGCGCCATGTCCGAAGACAAGTCGGTGTCGGCTCGGACACAATACTTGAGCAGGAGGAAAGGAAGTGGGAACCCAACCGCGGAATAACAACCGCGGGAGCTATGGGGACGAAGTCACAAGCGCCGTGTGGCAGAAACGCGCGCAACAAGGGCGTAGCCGGAAGAGAGCAGCTTCGCCCACCGGCAAGGGGACCGCAGAATAGCTGAGGGCACCTCAATGCCCTAGATGCCATAGAGCACACAAGGGAGTGTGCACGACAAACGTGGTGAGCTGTTACAAGTGCGGGGAAAAGGGGTATTACACCAACAATTGCCCAGTGTCACGTTCGGATATAAGGCCGAACCAACCTGGCAATGCTCAGCCATTGAGGGCTATACTGACCAACCCCATCCGCCACAACAGCCCAAATTTCAACCTCAAAGAACTCGGTGGCAACAACCCCAAGGTGGTGCAAGAACCACAATGGCGGCGCAAAATAACAACCCCGCAAGAATCAAGGTGGCAGCCACCGCCTCAACAACAACAGAGGCGGCAACCACCGCGACAACGCCAAAGAATAAAGAGAACAAGCGGGCAACAGCAGCAGAACCAACAAGGACCGGCGCCCGTCGGCCTCGGTAGGCTCAGCAGAGAGCCTACGCCAGACAGGAGAGGCGAACGAACAAAACCAGGGAAACTTGGCAGGTATGGGAGTTCTCCTCAACCTACCTGTTATAGTATTGTTCGATACGGGTGCTTCGCATTCTTTTATTGCAAAATCATGCGTAGAAATGCTGGGCCTTAGGTCTGAAAAGTTAAGCTAGGATATGAGAATCTCATCGCCTATAGGAGGGATTATGACTGTTACACACTTTTGCTCGAACCTAGAGTTGACATTAGGATCACTTAAGGTTCTGGCTAACAATCTAAACATAATACCCATGGACGATGTAGACTTAATCCTAGGAATGGACTGGTTAGCTAAGAACCATTCCACGATTCTATGTAAGGAAAGGAAAATTTCGTTTCACTTTCCTGGACAAGAAGCTACGCATTTCCACGGGATCAGCATGGGAAGAAGAGTCCCGATAGTATCAGCACTACAGGCGAGGAGGATGATGAACCAGAAGGGATGCCATGCATTCCTTGTTTATTTGAACGAAGAGGATAAACCCGAAGCGCGGGTAGAAGACATAGAAGTTGTCCAAGAATTTTCGGACGTGTTTCCCGAAAATCTACCAGGACTGCCTCCTGATAGACAACTAGAGTTTACCATCGACTTGGAGCCAGGATCAGCCCCAGTGTCGAAGGCGCCCTATAGGATGGCCCCAAAAGAGTTGGAGGAACTGAAAATCCAAATCCAAGAGCTTTTGGATCTAGGATTCATTAGGCCGAGTGTTTCACCTTGGGGAGCGCCTGTTTTGTTTGTCAAGAAAAAGGATGGTTCTTTGAGGATGTGCATCGATTACAGAGAACTAAATAAGATGACACCAAAGAACAAATACCCTTTACCTGCAATTGATGACTGCTTGATCAATTGCGGAGGCGAGTATTCTCGAAAATTGATCTCAAGTCGGGATACCATCACCTGAAAATACGCTCGAGGATGTTCCTAAGATCGCATTCCAACCGGATACGCCACTATGAGTTCATAGTTATGCCATTCGGATTAACCAATGCACCACCGTATTCATAGACCTTATGAACAGCAGTATTTCATCCATTTTGGATAAATTTGTTTTGGTCTTCATAGATGATATCCTTATTTATTCAAAGAATGAAGAGGATCATAGAGAATATCTAAGAACGGTTTTGCAAACCTTGAGATGAAAGACTCTTTGCTAAGTTTAGCAAATGTGAGTTTTGGTGAAGGAAGTTATGTTCCTTGGACACATCGTGTCTGCGGAAGGTATAAAAGTAGATCCAACCCAAAGTAGAGGCCGTGCAGGTGAATGGAAATCACCAAAGACTCAAAGACGAGATTAGAAGTTTCTAGATTAGCTGGTTACTATAGGAGATTCATCAAAGGATTCTCCAAAATTGCAAGGCCAATAACCCGCCTACTTGGAAGGGAATCAAGTTCAATTGACCGATGAATGCGAGACGAGTTTCCAAATACTCAAGGAAAATTGACAAGTGCACCAGCCTAGCATCCCGTGCGGACAAAGGGTATGTAGTCTATACAGACGCATCTAAGACCGGATCGGATTGTGTTTTGATGCAAGAAGGAAAAGTAATAGCTTATGCATCCCGACAACTCAGACCCCATGAACTGAACTACCCAACCCACGATTTGGAATTAGCAGCGGTAGTTCATGCACTGAAAATTTGGAGACACTATGGTGTGAGATGTGAGATCTTCACGGATCATAAAAGTTTGAAGTACTTCTTCGAACAAAGAGATTTGAATATGAGACAAAGAAGATGGCTCGAGCTTGTAAAAGATTACGACTGTGGTATTAACTATCACCGGTAAGGCGAATGTAGTAGTGACTCCTTGAGTCGTAAGAGCCATACCAAGTTAGGATGTCTCTTTGTACAAGAGGAAAACTCGTTGAAGAGTTTGGAAGAATGAGGATTGAACTGGTCGAACCACCGAGACAATTGTGAGTCAGATCGCTACACTCACACCGACATCCGATCTAAGAAAAGGATTGTCGAGAGACAAAGGATGGAGGAAAAGTTAGAAAAGATCAGACAAAGGGTAAGGTCTGAAGGATTTAAGAATTTCCAAGAGGCGTAGACAACGCCTTATTGTTTGAAGGGAGGATGTGCGTCCCTGACGACGCAGAGCTTCAAAATAAAATCATGACTGAGGCTCATGATACACCCTACACCGCCCACCCAGGCAGTACTAAAATGTACCAAGACCTGAAGGAAAAGTTTTGGTGGGAAGGCATGAAACGAGACATAGCTTCTTTCGTAGAACGCTGTCTTGTTTGCCAACAAGTGAAGGCACTACACCAACGTCCATACGGAAAGTTGCAACCGTTAGAAATTCCCGAGTGGAAGTGGGACGATATAATAATGGATTTCGTTACAAGCTTACCCAAGTCGAGAAGAGGAAACACAGCCATATGGGTAATTGTGGATAGCTACAAAAGTGCTCATTTTCACCGATTCATAGCACTTATGGATCGATAAACTAGCCCAAATGACGTTAAGGAAATCGACGATTGCATGGAGTGCCAAAATCTATTATCTCCGATCGAGACTCTAAGTTCACTTCCAGATTCGGATTAGCTTGCGAGAGAATGAGTGCAGATTAAATTTCGATCGAAGATTCCACCCACGCATCGATGGACGTATCGGAAAGACGATCCAAACCCTAGAGGATATGTTAAGAACCGTAGTCTTGGACCGAGGTGCCAGTGGGAAGATTTTTACCTCTTATCGAGTTTGCTTACAACAACAACTATCGTCGACGATCGGCATGGCCCCACACGAAGCCTTGATGGCAAGAAGTGTAGATCACCGCTTTATCGGGATGAAGTCGGTGAGAGAAAAGTCATAGGCTCGATGCGAAGAACGAAATGATCGAGATCGTTCTACAAATTAGACCGAGGATAAAAGAGGCTCGGATGACGTAAATCTTCCGACACGCGTAGATCCGAGCTACAGTTTGAGGATTGAGACAAAGTATTTCTTAAGGTTTCTCCATCGAAAGGGATTGTCAGGTTTGGCCTGAAAGGAAAGCTTAGAACCCGTTTTATAGGACCTTATGAGATCCTAGAAAGGATAGGTCCAGTAGCTTATAGGTTGGCTCTTCCGCCAAGCCTAGGAAATGTCCATAATGTTTTTCACGTCTCGCAATTGCGAAAATACGTTCACGACCTAAAGCACGTGATTCATCAAGATGACGTGATCCTCGAGCCCGACATGAGCTATAAGGAAGAACCCGTAGCCATACTTGACCACAAAGTTCAGCAACTACGGAGCAAGTCGATTTCGTTAGTCAAAGTGCTGTGGAGACACCACTTTACGAGAAGAAGCTTCGTGGGAGCTTGAAGAAGCTATGAGAGAAAAATACCCCGATTTATTTTTCTAGAGGTATACAAATTTCGGGACGAAATTTTTCGTAAGGGGGGTGGAATGTAATATTCCAAAGAAACGAACATACGATTACGGTATATTAAACCCGTAATTAGGGTTTTTCCCGAATATTCTTATCTGTACGACATCGAATATTGTGATTTCGATTCAGTATCGTTATAACGAATTCCTTTTTATAATTCACTAAGGATTGTGAATTACGAATTAAATTTATGAAATAATACTAAGCAAGATTATTTTAACGTCGAACGCGTGATCGAACGTCAAAGATTTTATGAAATTTTCTAGCGGTGAAGCTTGGAATAAATTTCCGATTAATTCTATAATAATTATATCTATTTATTTAGTAAGTATGAACTTCTGCGCACCATTTTGAGATGAGTCGATTTTGAACGTTTTGAGACGTTAACGCCAACGCCTAGAGACGCTTTGAAAAATGAGTTTAATGCTCAGGAAATTATTATAATTAATTTCCTATTATTAATTTATATAATTACAGTATTAATAATTATTAAAATCAATTTATATGCTATGAAAACTCGATAATTTCAATTAATGGAATTCGAAAACCCTAAGTTTATAAACTATGGTTTCTCACATGAAATGATACCATTAAATTATCCTATGATATCTAAACTATATAATATGATATAAATGAATATTATTAAGCATTAAAATCATTTTGAACCATTAAAACTCGCTTATATATATGGGTTTCAAACCCTAATTTTTAAATTAGGGTTTCGTATGCATGATTTAATGCAATAATTTTATCCTATGCTATTATTTAATATCTAAATCATATATTATGATCGAATATTTCATTAGTATCAATAATAGGTGTAATTTATATTTTTAATCCTATTTTTCAATAATTACTATCGGTAATTTCGAAATGTGCATATATTGTGGTCTAATTATTTTTATGACATGTATTATATATCTATGACCTATAATGTGATTAATACAATGTATTATGTGTAACAAAAAAATAAAATCAGCCCCCTAAACCCATGATTACCGTCGCCCATCATCACCAACAAAGCATGGGATTCCTTTTTGAATTGGCCAATGCATGAAGAGCTCACTTAACACTCTTCAATCATCACTTATTCAACTCCCAAGGGCTGCAGATTTTTGCCCCTTTTCTTAGCCAAAATCGAGAGAGAGAGAGGAGATGATAGGTGAGACCCTTCCCCTTCACCCCACTCTCATTATACACTCTCCCAACAATTTTTGAACACAACACTACTCACTTCTTTCCCAAATTCTGCCCCAAAACCAAGAGCCAAACTCCTCCCATTTAAATTTTTTTTTCTCTTCTATTCTCCTCTCCAATTCTTCACCAAGGTGGTACCACACTTTGTTCTTGGACTCCATAGCTATTCCAAAGGTAATACATGGACCATAGTTTCGATTTTGCTCTTCATTTGTTCGAAAAAAACCGAGAGCATGTCCCATATGCATGTATATGTTTCGAAACATTTATATAAGTATATATATGTGTTTAAATGTTCTTGAGCATGAGTTATTGTTTATTTACATGTTCTTTAGGATTTTATTTACAAAATATGAGGAAATATGTTTAGATGAACATAGGATATGGTATATGAAATGTATGAATGTATCGCCTATATATGATTTTCGAACCATAATACATGTTTATATAGTTTTCAAAATGCTATAAAATGGATAAACTAATTAAATCATCACCTCCAAGAGCAATAAGCTCACGCTTATTTGATTTAAAATAGCATTTGATTTCTAAAAATTCTAATTAATTACACAATGTATAAACAATATACTAAAGCATTAATACACCATTGCATGTTCAAAAATAAAATCATACACCAACCTATATATTTATAAAGCTCACGGTATTTTTGTAAAATCAGTATATGGTTTTCAAAATTCTAATTAAATCATAGAATATATCAGGTTCTAAAAGCACTAATATGTAATTACGTCTTGAAATAAAAATTATACACCAGGTACATGTTTTAAAAACTCACGGTATTTATAAAAAAATACCTAGGGTTTTCTAAAATTTCTAAATAATATCCTATTTTCTAACCATATTATACATCAATAATCCATGCTTAAAACACTGGAATATATTCGGTATCGACATTTTGTATCATTTTGAAAATTATTTCTAATGCCACTTATGGTTGAAAATTATGAATATCAGCTAAATCCACAACATTGCATATATAACATCTCGTATTCATGCTTATATTTTGTAAATAAAAATCATCAGAACCTAATCATAACCAAAGCTCGACTCAGAACAATTAACACACATATATATAAACATACATGAAACTTTCGAACCTATACATATATACTAAGCATTTTGATTTTCTTGCATATGGGAGGATAAAATAGAGCTAAAGACCATGTATTACCTTGAGAATGTCTAGGATGACAAGAACAAAGTATGTTTCAGGTTGTGAAGTGGAGAAGAGAAGGAATGAAGGAGAAAATCTGAAAATTGGGAGAGGTTGCTCTCGGTTAGATTTTGGGAAGATGTGTTTAGGTGTTAGTGTGTTGAGTGTGTATAGGTAGGAGTAAGGTGAAGAGTCTCCACCTCCCTCGTCCTCTCCATGATAATGGGTCGTTGGGATTTAGAAAATGAAATCATTGTGTAATGGGAAGGGTGAAGCTTGCGTATGGGTAGGGGTTTAGGCTGATTTTATTTTAAAATACTCTTAATACATTATTAATCATAGTATAGTTCATAGATATATAATACATGCCATAAAATAATTAAAACATAATATGTGCACAAATTGATATTACCGATCGAAAATTAGGAAAAATAGGATAAAATTTATAAATCACACCTATTATTGATACTCATGTAATTTTGTCCCAAATATACATATATATCATAATATATGATTTAGATATTAAATAATAGCATAGGATAAAATTATTACACATTTATGAATTAAAACCCTAATTTGAAAGTTTGGGTTTCAATTTTATAAAACTGAATCCTTGATTTTATGTGAAAATCTGATTTAATGCTTAATATTATTCATATATATCATATTATAAAGTTTAGATACCATGGGATAATTTAATGGTATCATTTCATGTGATAAAACCCTTATTTATAAGATTAGGGTTTTCAAATTACAATTTGAAATTATCGAGTTTAATAACTCAAATATCGATTTTAATAATCATTAATACTGTAATTATATAAAATAATAATAGGAAATTAATTATTATAATTTCCGAGCATTAAACTCATTTTTCAAAGCGTCTCAGGCGTTAACGTTAACGCTCAAAGCGTTAAATCGACTCATCTCAAAATGGTGCAGATAGTTCATACTTACTAAGTAACTATATTCCATTTAATAAAGGAATTAAGATGGAAATTAATTCAAGCTCCTTTCGAAAATTTCATGAAAAGGCGGCGTTCGATCGCGTTGGCGTTTAAAAATATTGACGAATCATTTCGTAATATTTATCCTTTAATTCACAATCCTTAGTGAATTATGAAAGGAGTCGTTATAACGATATCGTATCGAAAACACAGGTTCGATGTCGTAAAACATAATATCGGCAAAACCACTATTACGGGTTGAGAACGTGTCGTATATTCGTTTCGGAATATTACAATATACATATATATAATTCGGTAATTCCATTAAATATGGAATAATTATCCAAAATTTCCAAAATTGATATACACATAGTATAATATCCCAACTCAATATATTCACAAATATAACCTATATTCATCTAACCATTCATTACAATATATTTAAGCATCGGTAATTATGATAATTACCAAATAATTATCAAACAATTTCTAAAATTCCAAATAATTTATACATGATTAAACATTATATTATAACATTGTAACATCAAACATCAACCAAATTTGAATCTCACCATGAGAGCTCGATAGCTCTCTCATTTTAATTTATAATGTAGGTTTCCAAAATCTTAACAATTATACTATTTTATATACTTATGGTATAACAATAATACATCATAATTATACAATTAAATCATCATCCTGAGCATAATCACTCGGTTTATGATTTAAATTGGCATTTGATTTCCAAAAATCATAAAAACATACATCACATATTTAATACATTAAAGCAGTAATACACTATTGATGAAAAATAAAAATCATACACCATCTATACATTCTTAAGCTCCGGTAATAATCGAACATCACATATGGTTTTCAAAATTTCTAAATAAATCATAGAGCATATAATCAAGGTTCTAAAGCATTAATATGTCATCAAGTTTAAAATAAAATTATACACCAAGGTATATATCATAGCTCACGGTATTCTTAAAAATAGCCTAGGTTTTCCAAATTTTTAAATCATACCTATGAACTCTAAACATGATATAGAACAATAATCCATTCCAAACTAACAAGCATCGGTCATCATCATATTATTTTATAAAGCTTTAAAAATTATTTAAATATGTTCAAAGTTTGAAAACATATATATATTAGATCCATTCTAAAAATTTAATATACAAACATCATGTTCATCTAACATATATTCCCATATCTTGAAATAAAATCATCAAACCATATATACAATACTCTGAAATATGAATATTTAGAACACATATATACACATACTAAATATTGAACATATATATACACATATGTATAAGCTCGACATTTTTGAACAAATGGAGAGAAAATCGAAACTGTGGTCTTTAGTTTACCTTTGGAATAGTATAGTTTCACAAGAACAATGTAGGTATCAAAGTTGGTGATGAATGGAGAAGAAAGGAAAAAAGTTTAAAATGGGAGGATTTCGGTGGTTTTGAGAAATGGGAGAGGAAAGAGTGAGAAATGATGTTCCAAAATGATATGAGAGTGTATAATGAGAGTGGGTGAAGAAGGGAAGGTCCTCCCTTATTGCCTCTCTCTCTCTCACCCACACACACAAATAGGAATTATGCTGGTGTGTAGAGTGTTGTAATGATTAGAGTAAGAAGGCTCGCTCGTTGCCGTGAAGTGCACTCATGCCTTGTTGGAGCATGATGGCGCGGTAGGACTCAAATAGGTGGGATGATTTTATTTTACTCTTAATACATTATATATATATATACATGATCATAGATATATAAGACATGACCTTAAAATAATTAAATCCACATATGGAACTTATTGAAAATACGATAATAAATAGGAAAAATAGGAATAAAAATATAAATCACACCTTTATTGATACTCATGTCAAAATCATTCAAACATACATATATATATCATAATATATTATTTAGATAATAAATAATAGCATAGGATAAAATAATTGCATTAAATCATGCATCGAAACCAATTTTAAAATTTGGGTTTGAAACCTATATATATATAACGAGTTTTAATGGTTCAAAATGATTTTAATGCTTAATAATATTCATTTATATTATAAATATAGTTTAGATACCATAGGTAATTTAATGGTATCATTTCATTGAAAAACCATAGTTTATAAACTTAGGGTTTTGAAAACCTTCAAAATATCAATTTTTAATAGCTAAAATTGATTTTAATAATTATAATACTGTAATTATATAAAATAATAGGAAATTAATTATTACAATTTCCGATCATTAAACTCATTTTCATAACGTCTCAGGCGTTGACGTTAACGTCTCAAAGCGTTCAAAATCGACTCATCTCAAAATGGTGAGTAAGCTCGTACTTACTTTATAAATATATTCCATTTAATAAAGGAATTAAGATGAAATTAATTCCAAGCTTACTCGAGAAATTTCATAAGTCGACGTTCGATCACGCGATCGCGTTAAAATATATCTGACGAATCTTTCAGTAATATTTAATCCTAATTCACAATCCTTAGTGAATATAAGGAATTATATAGTACTGAATCGAAATCATAATATTCGATGTCGTAAAAATAATATCGGAAAACCAATTTACGGGTTTAAAATACGTAATCATACGTTCGTTTCTTTGGAATATTACATTCACACCTTAAAAGAAATTTCGTCCGAATTTGCATACCTCTATAAAACAAATGGGATTTCTTCTTTCATATTCTAAGCTCCCGTGGCTTCTTCTGTCGGTGTTGTCTCCAAGACACTTGACTAATTCGACTTGCTCGTGGTTGTTGGACTTTATAGTCGAGGATTGCCATGGTTTCTTCGTAGCTCATATCGGCTTAGAGTTACGTGTCTGATGGATCACGTGCTTTGGATCTTGAGCGTATTTCGCATTGCGACGTGAAAAACATTATGCACTTCCTAGGTTTGGCGGAAGAGCACCTATAAACTCTGGACCTATCCTCTAGGATCTCTATGGTCTATAAAGCGGGTCTCACTTCCTTTAGTCGATCGATCCTTTGATGGAGACTTTAAGAAACACTTTGTCTCCATCTTCAAATCGTAGCTCGGATCTTGGCGTATCGCGTAATTTTTCTATCTTGAGCTTCTTTGATGCTATTCCTAATTGTGGACGATCTCGATCATCGTCCATGCGCCAGACCCTGACTTTTCTCCGACTTATCCCGATAGAGCGGTGATCTACACTTTGCCATACAAAGCTTATGGGCCATGCCGATCGTCGCTGTAGCTATTGTTGTAAGCACTCAATCGAGGTAAATGTCTTCCTTTTGCACCTCGATCCATATTACTGTTCTAAGCATATCTTCTAGCGTTTGGATCGTTTTCATTGTCCGTCGTTTGTGGATGAAATGCCGTCGAAATTGAGTTTAGTACCCAATTCTCCTAAGCTAATCGAATCGGATGTGAACTTGGAGTCTCATCGAGGTAATAGATTTTGGCCCGTCAATGTATAATTTCCTTAGCGTACGGT